>VZRE01002955.1:502559-519530 GCA_013396775.1 Cephalopterus ornatus
GGCAGCGGCAGCTGCGGTCCCGCATCGCCGCCTGCGAGGAGCTGACGGCGGCGATGACCGCGCTGCGGGCGGCGCTGGGCCCCGAAGAGCCCCGGGAGATCGAGGCCTCGCCGAGGGACTGAGGGCTTCGCTCGCTCTGGGGCTCCGGGAGTGTCCGGGCGGAGCCGGGGGAGTCCAGGGACTGGTAGAGGCGGCAGCGCCGCAGCCTTGGAGCTCGGTCGGTGTCGCTTTGCTGATGCCTTATCGCATTAAATGTACGCTTTGAAATAAGGCGGGAGGGCCTGGTCTGTATCGCCCCGTGTGCCCGCGCTGCAGAGACAAACCCTGTGCTGGTCTGTGGCAGCTGGTCAGTCCCCGTTCTGGAGCCAGAGAAGCACGACCTGAGGAGGAGCCAGCTCCGGGGACCAGGATGGTGGTGTGGGGTGGGACCCAACTCCCACCCGCACCCTAGGGCACCGGAGGGGGAAAGCTGGTGAAGGCCAGTGCTGGGAGAGGGAGGAGGGTGCAAAGGCAAATGCTGCCTTTTAGGGTTGGAATTCCACGTCCTCGATGTCTTCAAAAGGGGGCAGGGCAGGATGCTCACACTCATCTCCCACAGAATACTCTCAGGAAAAACTATTATAACACAATATTTAAATAAGCATTTAATTAGGATTCCATTAGTATTAATATTGCTTTCAATTCCAAAAAGGTTAATTTCCACTTCTTTGCAGATATTTCAAAGTACAATATTAACTTCATACAAAATGAGCAATTAAGCAAACACCGTTATTTCACATTCTTCAAAAAATACAAATTCATATTTATTCTTTTTTGAGTTTTGGAGATGCTCTTCCTTTGGAAGTACTGTACCTGTAACTAACATCTTCACATTGCTCAATGTAAGCACGTTTGTTCCCATGTTTCAGAGTTAAATAAATTCCTTTATTACAATACACACATTCTTGAGAAACTGGGGTTTAGTTCAGCCACCTCCAAGGCCCCGGGGTGGAACCAGGCTGGGTTTTGCCAGCGCTGGGTCAGGGGAGGCAGAACAGAGCAGGGTCAGCCTGAGCAGTGGAGGACAAGAGTCACAAACCAGGAACACCAGCAACTGCAACTACAGCACTGCAAACACACCCTCGAGTCTGCTGAAAAAAGTTATGTGGGGAAAAAAAAAATCTCAAAATTTTCAGAAAAAGTAGAAACTGCATTTATTTGAGAAAGTGTACACTGCATAATGAACCAAATTTTGGCCAGCTTGCACACCACCACAGCACAGGGTGGGGTTTCACCTAGTTCCAAGAACACACACACTCAGACGATGTACACTACTACATAAATATCCAGTTTAATTTGCATTTCTCAGTGCAGACACAGAATCCAACTTCTAGAACATGTGATAGAACCCAAGACAAGACACAAAAAAGTTAAAAGTTCAGCCCTGTCCATGAGTATCGACTACAGATAACATTTATAAAAACTTGACATTGCTTCCAAAATATGTTACGGAAAAAGTAGTGTACAATAAAAATTCTGCAGTCAGAAATTTATAGGGTTTATTAAAGACATGCTCTTCTTTGTCTTACAGTCCAAACTGACTCCAGCAGTTTTGCCCAGCTAGCTCAGATCACTCATGCCAAGAAGTTTTCACCCACAGATCTCAAACCATTTCACAGAGACAGCTCCCCTGTCCTCATTCCACAGGGAGGTTCTGTGCCTTTTCCGGTGTCTCCTGGCCAGAAGCAGAGGCAAGAACGTGACACCAGGTCCCGTCTGCTCTGCCCCACTGCCCTGGCTGCCTCAACTCAGGAACCAAGCCAGGGACCAGCTGCTCATCCCCAATCACCTTCAAGGACAACCACCCTCAGCTCAGCTTCCCCCGCAGCTCCACTCTGACGGGCTGGTCGCTGGCTCTGGCTCCCAGCCCGGGTTATCCTGGAGCAGGAGTGCTGTAAACAGCTCACAGCGTTGCTGCAGGTCAAGGACAATGTTGTGGATGGCTGTGGCCACACCACCCCCAGGAAATAAGGCAGTAACAGGACATCAGAAACCATCTCGAAGACAAATTTCAAAGGTGCAGCATGCCTGTTTGAGAGCAGCTTGTCACTTGTGTTCCCACGTGGGTGGCAAACCGAGGACAGGGGAGGAAGGACGCACACTGAGGGACACAGTGTGTCCAATAGGAGCGACAAGCAGCCCCCAGAAAGCATGAGAGAAAAGGCTGATGAAAGCACAGTGCTCTCAGTGGGGTATTTGCATAGATTGGACGTTTACTAACAATGCATAATTTGTCTGAGGCATGGGGGAAGGGCAGCATGGCACCAACCACACCTGTTCTGTCAGACAGACACACACAAACCACACGGGACAAGCATCTTTAGCTACAGGTATTGCACCAAGTTAAGTGCTCATCTTTGCACACCCCTGTTAACTTTTACTCAGAGCAAAAATAAACTTTGTGAAAGTATATACAAAAGAAATTGCAGCAATTGGGTTAAAGATAAAATAACCTAAAGTGCATTTTAGATACCAGCATGAGGTTCTGCGAAATAGTCTTCCAGGGCACACTCAGCCTTACACAAGTGCCCAACTCGTACTTTGTTCCATGTAATTCAGTACCAGCATTCAATCAGTGCTGATTTTCCATCTCTCCACCACCTACAAGCATGAAAAGCAACTTCTCCAGCTTTCAGCTGCACGTCAAGTCTGCTCATTCAAGTTCCTGCCTAGCGATCAGAGCTACCAATGCTGGTAACTTGACCCCCTCTACATGTTTAAGCTTCTGCACCCACCTAGAAACTGTGTGTGACCAAGGAAATGCCCACTAGCACAAACCAGCACAAACCTTTAACACAGATGACCCAAAGAAGTCCAGTTTTGCTCTCTGACTGATAATTGAAGGGGTTCATGCAGATTTTGGAGAGGTGGGCATGCTGTTCCGGGAGGCTCTGGCTTATTAACGGGACGTGTCCCTTTCTTGGAATCCAAAATCTCACCAAATCTGCAAGGGCAGAAACTCTCCCCTTTATTAACCATGTTATTGTGAATATGCTACATGCTGGGGCAGCAAGGCGAAGACACGAAATCTTCTGGCCTTGCAGAATTTCAGGGCTTTGCTGCAGCTGCCCTTGGATCTCCTCCTGTCCCTGCACAACACCAACCGCCCCGAAGCATAACATCTGATCACACAGCACTGGGGATAATGCAAATGTCAAAACATCTGACACATGCAGCACCAACACTCTGGAAAGCAGACCAATGAGAAACAACAACAGCACACACCTGTACAACACAGCTGGGAGGGTGCACAGCCCACGCCCTCACAGAATCACACACTCCTGCCTCAGTACAATCTCTAACAGTTCCACCTGAATTACAGCCTGCCTGATGCATGTAAAAGAGGGCAGTGGCAAACCCAATGCACCGAAGAGTCAGCAGGACACAGTGCTTTTTCTGGAACATACCAAAGGAAAACAGTAGCTGTGAAGACAAAACAGCAGACACTGACCCCAGACACTGCTGCCCATCACTGCAGCTCCACACTGAGCTTCCCAGTTCAGAGACTTTGGTAGTTTCTTCTACTCATTTCCGTCACAAAAGAGTTCCTGAAGATGCTCTCTGGTCCAACCAAGAGTGTTTTAGATGGACTAAGTCACAAGTAGCAAAAGTAAAAATGCCTCCCTGAAGGCTGCAAAGGCTCAGAAGAGGTTGCTGAATCCCCTGGCTGTCACAGTGCAGGCCACATCTGGGACACTTGTCCCCATCAGAGAAAACCCCACAACTCCAGGGGAATCTCCACACTCCCGCATCAGCAGTCTCCCACAGGCACACACCCACTCATCCTTGAACACCACTGCTGCACTATGCCAAAGGAAAGGCATGAGGCCACGATGAGGGGCACCAGACAGACCCCTACACAGCTTCAGGTACTCCCCACCCCCCTCCCAAGTGGAGCTCTGTGCACGAGAGCTGGCAGGAGACTCATCCCTGCAAGGAAAGTCCCAGCCATGCAGGCTTGGGACTATTTTTTTTTGTGTTGAAAGCAGTTCTTGCTACCTGCAACCCAACTGCAGCACAAAATTAAGGAGAAAAGCAAAGGCGCCTACACCTTGCTGCCCTCCAGGGATTGCCATTACAGGAACAAAACACAAAATGCTTTGTTAACCTGTGTTTCATGGATAAAACCCTTGTTGCTGCAGGACCCAGAGTGAGAGCCCTGCAGAGCACTGCCACGCCTCCAGAGGAAACATCACCAGTGTGTCTAGTGCCCCCGAGTTCGTCCCCACGATTGCCAACACCGAGCTCTTTGCCCTGGCACATGGCGAGTCCCGGCCATGAAGCACTCCTGGCACAGCTGCTCACCCTCACAGGACATGGCTTTAGCCTCCTGCACTGGACTGGAAGCAAGTTGTCCAAGAGGGGAAAATTCCCTTCAGCCCCTTTCCACCCATGCTGGGGCAGGACATTCCAAGGGAATGGCACTGTGAGGTCGCTGAAGCCACTGTCCCACCTCAGCAGTGACAGTGGTGTCCTCAGGCTACACAGAGGAGTTAAACACCTGCTGATCACCCGGCAGCACTCACAGGGTTCTCCCACACAGGTACAGAGAGCAGCTCTGATCAAACATAAAGAGTAAAACATCTCTATCCACTACAGTTTGCATTCCTAAGTTGGGTGCAGGGACACTCCCCACTAATTGGCTTACAGTCGTTATCTTTGTATCTCACTAACAACACTGTAAACTGAATAAAGACTATTTCATATTCTTTCCTTTAACACAAGAAGACTGACAGCCAAAGCCAGAAAGATGGATGAAACACTATAAAATTACATTTTTTAAAATAATGCAGCATAAATAAACCATTTAGAATGAGACTGCATTTATTGCAACATTACAGGCTTTTTGGTGGAAGGGGGGGTTTGGATTTGATTTACCCTGAGTAGGTTAGAATATAGACTCTCAGTTTGATATGAAAAACTACTCTGTTGCGTTAACATCTTTTAGTCAAGAAATAGCCCCGTTGCAGAAAAAGCTGGCATTGCAGTAGGCTGGAGACAGAGTCAGGCAGAAATTATATAGCTCACCAGAAAAAAAGGAAGCATTTATGGACAGCTGGAGGACAGACTCACTGAATTAAAAATTAATTTATGTTGAATCTTTCTGAAAATTTTTCTAGAGTTGTTCTTCACAAAATATGAGAGTAACCAGCAAAGGCACCGTGCTTCTGATTCAATAGTCCCGGGGTTAGGATGATGACTTGTTGCTGAACAGAGCCAAAGAAATCAAAAGAGCAGCAGGCACCAACCTGACCACACCTGGGACTCACTGCACCCTTCGAAGAGAGGCACAGAAAACAGACTCTGGAGCCAGCAGCAGCTCCGACTGTGCTTCCGTGTTGTGACACAGTGTCTGCAACACACTTGAGTCCTAATGGAATTAACTGAACAGATCTAACAGGGGAATAAGGGCCTTGTGCCCAGCCAAAATAAACTCCCCCAAAGTTCCTGCAGCCTTTAGTAACAGCATTAGTCCAGCAAACCCAGGCACCAGCTCCCCATCAGGGATGTGACAATTGCATTCCAATCACATTGCAGATAAATCCTCTCCCACAGCAATGCCATTTCCTCCCCCAGCAGCCTCCTTTCCTGGGCTCCCCTTTAGTGCATGGTTAGTACAGACATGAGAGACAGGAGAAAATTATAGACCCAAAAGATTGTAACAAAGACCCACTTGCTGCCAGTACCTTAATCCCAAACATAAGTGATGTGCAATTGGAGACAAACTAACCCCCCTTCTCCTTTTTAAAATCTTTTTGCACACGAGTAACCTTAACTTCTGTGTTCACATATGACAAGCAAAAGTGACAGACAGTGCAGCCAAAACAGTTCATATATAACTTAGATTTTTCTTTTTTTTCTTTTTTTTACCTTTTTTTTTTTTAGAGAGAATCTCAAAGGTGGATGTACCTGGGATGTGACTAAGATGCCACCTGTGAAGCAGAAATAAGCCACAAAACTTCCAACGAGGAAGGAATAAGAATCAATCCTTCAGTTTCTGCTTCTAAGGAGAAGGGTTTTATCCTCCAGGTGCAAAGGAAAATCTGGAACATCTTCACTTAGAGAAGCTGCTATTCAAACCAATTTCTTCCTCACCCTGCAGTAGTGCTTCAATTGGAATTATATTAGATGGAGTTTCAGGGCTTTGGAGGGACAGGAAGTCTGATACATCCATGGCACTTAATGTTTCAGTCTGGGAGTCTGAAGCGTTAACTATCTGACTGCTCTGCCCACAGGAAGGAGGAGCGGAGGAGGAAGGAAAGGTCTGAGGCTGCAGCTGGGGTGCTGGCTGCTCCAAAGCTTTTGAATCAGGTGAGGAACATTCCTTCTTAACAGTGGCAGTGGCTTTGTCCTTAGCAGAGTCTCGGCAGGCACACTGGCACTGGCAGGCCTCCTCCTGCTTTATAATAATGACAGGAACGCTGAGACCAATCTGCTGAACAGGGCTTCCTGAAGGTGAGACAAAGACAAAACACAATGGAACTACATACTGTCACAGCAGGGAGACAAAGCATCTTTGTTAAATTATCTCAGTGTCATGCTTACCTGTGTTGCCAGCTACTGGTAATGCAGTGGTAAAAAACACCTTTTCTACTACTTTTGGAACTTGTGGCTTTAAGGGAAAAAAAAAGAAAAATGAGAAAAATCTGTGAATCGACTCCAATCAAATTTCTATTGATCAAATTCTAAACAGCTATACACGTATTCCAAAGAGAACACACAACAGAACTGGGCTAGGTTCTGGCTATCCCCAAGTATTGTTTCAGTGATCCTAATTTTGGGGAGTAACATCCCCTGCACAAGCTTGCTAACTCAGCTTGTGGGTTTTGACAACTGACTTACTGAATTCTTACACACTGCTGTACTTGCAGCCACTCAAGTGCACCTGCAGCTGAGAGCCTCAAGTGACACCAGTATTGTCAGAGACAAAACTCTTGAAGTCTCAGCTATCCAGATTTACTTGAGAAGCAGAAATGTTCTCTTTTCAAAAAAATAATTTTCATTATCTTTATCAGGGTAAATTAGGCAGAGACAGAGATTACGAAATGCCTAAACACAACCTTTACAGAGTCTTTTGTGTTTTCATGTGTCAGAAGTAACAGATTAAGCCCCACATATGTCCTCAGGTTGGGTAGTGCCCTGTCCTGGATAAACCAAGCTGATACCTGCCAGCAGAAACCCAACACTGGAGGAAAGAAGCAAGAAAGATTTTTCTGCACCCTGTGTTTCTCTGTGCTCTCTTTGTTTCTCTCTCTGTTCCAGGGGCTGCACTGGTGACACGTTTCTACACGGTAACATGACAAGCATTATACAACACTGCGTCCTGGGGTTTATCTTCGAGTTACAGGTTTGACCTCCTCCCATTTCAAAAGCAAGGGCTCTAGGAGGGATGGTTCCAGCTGTTCCAAAGCTGTGCTGGATGTACTGACCATTTGTTCTTGGCTTTGTGGGGAACCAGTGGCACCATTCAGGATCCATTGTAAGTTCTGCTCTCCCATGACAATGCTGGACTGCAGAATGGCGGTGCTCGGAGAAGGAGTAATGGTTATAGTGGGGTTACTGGTCAGAACGGGGTTGGCACCCACAGGCACAGTCTGAACCACAGCTGGCAGGGGCTCAGCGGCACTCGGGGCTGTCGGGGCAGGAGCCCCGGCAACCACTGACAGTCCCTGTACGATGGGCTGCGGCGGCGGCTGGGTGTGCTGCAGGAAGTCTTGGTGACTGGCTGCAAACTGTGTGCTGTGAGGAACAGGCACTTCTGGGGATTGTAAAACAGTTGCAGGATTCCCAAACGCAGGCTGTGAGCTGGGTGCTATGGAGGAGGGAGCAGCAGGTGCTGCTGAGGCTTGCAGTGCTGACTGCGCGGGCTCGGAGAGGCCGAGCTGCAGGACCAGGGGGAGGGACAAGGACGCTGCGTCTCCTGTCGGCGGCGGGACCGCAGCAACCGAATCTGTGTCGCCGTTAAACCCTTCAATCAAGGCAGCTGCCAAGAAAGAAACAGAAAAAATACAAATACAACAGTTCTCATAAGGTCTGAATAAACAGCTTTTTCAATGAACTTATCAGCTAACTGAAGGAATTTTGCCAAGTAATGCATTACCATGTTCCCATCTTCGGACTAGTGCTCAAAACCAACCCTAGGCAGTGAAAGCTAAAACTATGTGTCAGTTCAAGACACCAGTACCAGTGAACCCCACACACAGCCTGATAGCCTCACCAGCTCTCTCAGAGAAGCTTTGTATCAGCCTGGTTGTAAAATGACATCAAGAGAGAACCTTGAAAAAAACAGGCTGGTGTGGCAGTTTGAGAGCTCCAATGCCAGCACTGCAGGGTCACCTCCCCTGTCACTGAGTGCCACGTGGTCTGTGCACACTGTGTATCCCAACACCAACAAATTTCAATACTGAAGTTAAAGTTCTTTTTGCTTCTTAGAGTTACACTAAGCTTCAGTCTGAAATGCTGAATTCAGTACATGCATGCAGAGCAGTCAGAAATTTTTCTCTTACAGCAGTGCGGATACAACAGGTACCTGTCTGCTGAGAGTCGTCCTGATTTGCAGTGTGGTCTGGGCTCTGAAACATAGACTCAAAGATGCTTGCTGGTGAGATTGTGCTGAGGTCCTGTCCATGTGTCTGCCAAACAGAACATAAAGAGGAAGACATCAGACCATGTTGTATCTCGGGTCTCCACAAACTCTGCAAAAACCCCAGTCAAGCAGTGTGTGCATGTCAGAAACACTTCTCCAATGAACCAGCCACCTTCAGGTAAGGCAACATATTTTACTTACCTGCTGTAAAACGACACCTAGTTTTTATTACCCATAATCAAATTTACCAACTTAATGAACAAATCCTTACAAAAATAAATTAACTCCTTCAAAAGTAAAATATATTCCTCTGCATCCACACTTAGTTTAACCCTTATTTCATGTAGTACTCGGTCAGAAACAGACATTAATTTGTTCTTGGCTGCTTGCGGAACCTTTTCTGGAGCAGGAAAAAGTAGCTCAACTTAGATTGCATCCTGGACTATGCAGTTCTAGTCACCCACACTGCTCGAGGAACATATACAAGATCTGCACCCTGCTCCCACAAAATGACACTGTCTCCTCAGCATTTAATTTTCCCCTATGTAAAACTTGAGCCCAGTGAACATTTATCAGGAAGGAAGAACATTATATGGCAAAATCAGATGCAAAGCCTTCAACAGCAGGTTGAGCTAAGCACTGCACATTCTGGAGGAAAAAAGCAAAACTCAAATGAGGATGAGGCAACTCCAGGACAGTAACTCACGGGATTAGAGTTCTCCCGCAATTCTGAATCTGTTGATATGAGGCTTAAATCACTCAGACAAAGTGAGTGGCTTGTATCCTGTAAAAAAGAAAAAACCAATATGAGTCACATATTAAAAGAATAATGTCAGAAATGTTTTAAATTACTCTTTAGAGTCCATACAGCTCTGCCTACATAGAATTTTTTTACCTATATGGGAAACCAGGACTCAGTTCTAAAACCAAAAGAGCAAGATTTCTAAGCAAAGGATATTTAGTAGTTGTCAAGGATTCTTAACATCTCTGTGACATTACTTCCAAAAAGTCATATAACCTAGAACTTTAAATTAACACAGGAACAAATCAGCCTATAGAAAATAAAAAAATTAAACCTTCACAGTTGGTATCTGTTCTACTTCACACACTTATCCCACAGTACTGATTCCAACCAGAGCACACACAAGGAGAGCAGGCTGATGGATACAACTGCCCGTGGCCACACATGGCAAAGTGAGTACTTACAACTCCCTTTGAAAACCCCAGTCTTAAATGTTATAACTTTGGAACAAGCTGCAGACCAAATGATGTCTTCCCCAAGATATGGGGTTTATATCCACCTAACAGAGAAGCACTAGGCAGAAGTGCTACTAACCTCAGACACGTTGTTATTGGGAAGTGCATTATAGGTATGTCCCTTCTCATGACCTTTCATGTGACTTTTGAGACTGTACTGGGTACTGAAAGTCTTCTCACAACCATTGCTGGGACAGAAGAAGGGTTTCTCCCCTACAGGCAGTGCAAAACACATTTAATAGACTTACAAACATCCTATCAGACACACACTTTTAAAGCACCCAGTAGAGCAATAATATTTCACACAAACAAGATGTTTAATGCCCCTTCACGCATTCAGCATTTCTGGAGGTGAAGGCTTCCATTTCACCATGAGAACTGACACACAACACAACATTTGTTACGCATCGTTACTGACACGTTTGTGAAACACGTTCATTGAACTCAAGACCTGTCAAGCATAAATACAACTGGATAAATTGAATATTGGGATTGGCCTGACGCAGCTGCAGAAGTTTGCACTTGGCCTTCTTAAACTCGTGAGGTTCACATAGGCACACTCCTCCAGCCTGGAAAGGTGCCCCTGGATGCCATCCCTTCCTCCCCTATCCATGTCACCTGAGTGTCATCCCCATATTATATGTAACTACAAATTCATATTAGGATTCAGAGTGTTAGTATAAACTGAATGATGAGCTCAATTAAAGAAAACAAACAAAACCCTTAGGACTTACCAGTATGTGTCCTAACATGTGTTTTGAGGTGGTGGCTTGCAGCAAAAGCCTTCCCACAGCCATCATGCTCACACCTGAATGAGGCATCACAGGAGAGTCAGCATCAGCCTGCTTTGATGCATTAGCTACAACCTTAGATCATGCTTTGCATAGTCCCAGGACCCTGAAAAGCAGGCCCAAAGCTAAGCTGTGTTAGCAACCAAGTACCTCCCAGCAGCTGCTGTGCATGCCACACAGACCATAGCAGGGCTCTGAGCAGGACTTTAAAATCCAAGCATGAAGTCAGCATTTGGAAGGCCTCCTCACAGAATACACACAGATTGCATCATAGCAGAGAGCAGCAATGTGTTTTAAAAGATGCTCATTGTGGCACACAATATTTTACGTTTTAAAAAAATACCTTGACTATTCTCATCTTTTAGGACAGTCTCTGCACCCACAGGCAGCTGTGGGAGCTCGAGAACAAACATGCTCCAATGCCAGCCAGCCACCCTCACTCATGTCTCATGAGAACACCTTTCCATTCAGAGCAGTAACAGCTGCCTTTTGGCACAGGTGCCCCACTACCCGAGACCCAAAGAAGCCAAAATTGCTACCCAGCAACTTACCGAAATGGCTTTTCTCCTGTGTGTGTTCGAATGTGCTTCCTCAGGTCACTGTGTGTTGTGAAGTATTTGCTGCAGCCTTCTGATTCACAGTTAAATGTTTTCCCTGTGTGAAGCCTCTGATGTGCTTTCAACCTAAAAAACATGCCAAAAAAATCCCTCTTAAGACTGCTAGGATGAGACAGCCCTGGCCTGAGGCAAGCAAGCCAGTCCTTCAAATGTACAGGACAGGATCAAAGGCTCAAAATATCCTGAGCAGAAGGTAACAAGCTCATGAAAGTGACTGCTATCAGTTCCAAAGTCCTCCAGCAAGTCTGAGAATCCCTTGTGTTTGTGCACCATCTTCAACGCTACTGGAATATAAAGAAGCTAAGCATGCCACCAGAGTTCTGCCATCCTGCTCCTGGGACAACACTGCCATATTTGAAGGGTTTATATCCATACCTGTACCTGGAAGAAGCAAAACAATTGTATTCATACACAAACACAAAGCAGATGCAATTTGTGGAACAGCAACAGCCAAACCTACAAGAGAACTTGCCAGAGCCTTCCCACCTGTACCGCGTGTTGAACACCCTCTCACCTGTACAGTGTGTTAAACGCCTTCTCACAGCCCTGCAC
This sequence comes from Cephalopterus ornatus, assembly GCA_013396775.1. NCBI lineage: Eukaryota > Metazoa > Chordata > Aves > Passeriformes > Cotingidae > Cephalopterus > Cephalopterus ornatus. Next base: position 514,403 of record VZRE01002955.1, read on the forward strand.
GTCACACTCGAATGGCTTCTCCTTGGTGTGCACTCGAACATGGATCTTGAGGCTGTAGGAGGTGAGGAAGGCCTTGCCACAGCCCTCCTGGTTGCACACGAAGGTGTACTCCCCGCGGTGGGTTTTCTGGTGCGTGCGCAGGTTGCCGGCGGTGCTGTAGGTGCGGGGACAGCCCTCAAAGGTGCACTGGTAGCGCTTCACCTGAGGACAAAATGCTGCATTGCTTAATAATTTTTAATCATTTCTTGAACCCAGACAGGGTAGAACTGCAGTCAGACATCAAAGACAATGCAACAGATTTTGACCCCAAAGCCCAGGAAAAAAAATTTATTGCTGTTTAATTCGCAGATAACAACGTTTCTGCTGCACTCCGTGAGGAAGGAGTGGCACACAGGAAAGCAGCTGGCCCTGCAGAAGAGGATTCTAACAGAAGGGGAAAAAGGAAAAACAGAATTTAAAAGGTTTCTAGCTAAAAATCTGATAAAATAGTTGGAAAGGACATTCAGGGGCCATCAAACCTGCCCACTACCCCCATGTGTAGCCCCTGCAGTTTCACTCAGGTGTTCCTAGCAGAGCTACTTATTTGTGGAGAGTGGAGACAAGGGAAAATGCACTGTCACAACCCTCAAAACCACTGCCCTGTGTGCTGGATTCCCATCAGCACCTTGAATGAGAAACACAGTTTTCACCACCTCCCATGGTCTAACCACCAGTCCCTTTATTACTTCAATTTATTCCAAAAACAGAACTCATGAGCTATGCTCTTCTTTTCTGTGGTCATTCAAACAGTGAGTGCCTGAAGCGTAACAGATCAAGCCAGGTGCTTTTCACCCAAGCACTGGTGTCACATATTTCCCAGCCAGCCATCAAGATTCCCAGGACAGTTTCATATTGAACTAGATTTGGTACCTTCCCCCCTTCTGCAACAGGCACAAGGGACCATGTAGAAGCTTCCAGTGTGGAAGTGGTAACACCTAATGAAACCTCATCCTCTCTTGTGAAGAGGAAGGAATATGTCACCTGATCTGCCTGAATAAATTTATCCTCACCACTGACTATCAGACCAATGGCTTTGGTTTGACTGTTGCAGTTCAGAAACCTCAACATCTAAAAGTGATTGAGGAGCCCAAGAAAGGACTTAGCAAGTCACACCAGGCATAATTTGGGTTCTAGACAACTCTCCAAAACCAAAGAAGAATAGTTTCTCAGTTACTTCTGACCTGTTTTGCAGGGGACAAAACTGCCAGCAGGACCTCTTTAAGAAAACTCTATAAGAGCTGAGTGATCTTTCATGTATCTCAATTTGTGGTCTCTTGTTGCTCCTACAACAGGCTGGCATCCACCTTAACCTTCCCTGAATAAAACCTTCATATCTGGAGAATGTTAAAGCAGGTGAGACAATTAGACAAGGCACAGAAATATTGTAACGTGCTGCGTGTGGCTGGGGTAGAGTTAATTTTCTTCATAGTATGGGGCATGTTCTGGATTTGTGCTGAACACAGGGCTGATAACATAGAGATGGCTTTTTTTTTTTAGTGCTTCTCATTCTGCCCTGCCAGCAAAGGGGCTAGGGGTGCACAGGGAGTGAGGAGGGGACACAGCTGGGACAGCTGACCCCAACTGATCCAGGAATACCCCAGACCACATGATGTCATGCTCAGTACATGGAGCTGGGGAAGGAGAAGGAAGGGGGGACATTTTGTGCTCCTGAGTCTCTGTTAGGCATGCCAGAGCCCTGCTGTCCTGGGCATGGCTGAGCTCCTGCCTGCCAGGGGAAGTGGGGAATTCATCCCTTCGCGTTTTTATCTGGTCACTCGGCATCCTTAGATGCACCATGCAGAGGAGGAAACAATAATTTCACTGTAAAGCACTGACCCTTAATTTATAGTTTAAATCAGGAAGAAGTTACTCATAAATACCCAAGCACCACAGTACAGTTATAAGACAATTAGGAAGTTTAGTTGTGCTGAGTCAGCCACAATATGGGAGCCCAGACCAGTAACAGACCAAGGTCAGAAAGCACATTGTATTGGATGAGGAGGGGTACATAATCCTCCCCGAGCACCGCCAGATCCAGTACAATTTCTGTATCAGTACTGATATAAATGTTCCCTGTTAGAGCTTTAAGGAAGGTGGAAATTAACACTTTACAGGACATTCTCCGCAGTACTTGCCATGTACACAAGGGATCTGACAAAGGCAGGAACTGAAAATCAAGGGAGGGGTCTGTTAAGCTTTCTAGGTGTTTACAGTTATGTCTAGAAGGAAATGAGGAATATTAGTTACAGATTAAGGGTTTGGTTCCCATATGTACAGGAAGACAGTTTCATGGCCTGAACTCTGACAAAGACCTTGCAGTGCTCCCCCTCCCTCAAGGGCCAAACCTTTTTCACAGAGCCCTCCGAGCACACCGCAGGCAGCAGCGACAGCACCACCACATTCTGAGCAAAACAAACCTTTCTGTGAAGCACACAAAGCATTTAATTCTCTTTTACAGTAGCACATCAAATAAGCACTTATTATACATCCTAAATCATCAGGGATTGGTTTGAAAGCCTCACAGGTGCAGCAGCAAGAGCTCCAGGCTGTCTCAGCACCCAGGCGCAACAGAAAACAAACAAGGCAGCATAGGCCAAGCCCTGCACAGCAAGACAGGGACCAGGTGCTTCAAGGCCAAAGGCTGTGGCTTTCGGCCAGGGACAGGGAGCTGCTGCCTCTGCCAGGGGACGCTGAAGAGCCATAATCCAGCATTCACCTCAGAAACAGGAACTTGTGCAATACCCAAAAGGACTAGGGGAACCTGGCACCCTTGACCAAAGTCTACATTAACTGCTCAGTTTGCCTTTAACTCCTCCCGAGCTTACAACATTCCCCCTAAATTGCTGATTTTTCGGTGTCGTCATTGAAAAGAAAACAAGGAATTTGAAATACAAAACTGTAATCACATCTGTTCTTAGCAACAGAATTACAGTGAGAGATGTACAATAAAACAAAAAGAAGTTAAAAATAACTAAAGTGCAAAACACCCTTTGGCTTCATAAATGTCTAAGACTGACATGAAAATTTAAAACTTTAAAATAGTTATCCCAAGTGTTAGAACTGCTGCAGATGCTGTGGAAATACAAAAGAACTGCGCTGCTGCCTTTCAAAGATGTGCCAGATGTTCGGAGGGTTTAGAGCTTTCCCTTCCCCACCTCCAAACAACTTATCAGGCCTTTGAAACAGCAGGTCAAAAAGGCCTTTCATAAGATGTAAGTGACACACATGCCCAGGGCTCACTGCCACTGCCCTCATACCAGGGTGTCAGTGTCCCCCGCTCTGGGAAATTAATTCCAGAAATGGAAAACAAATTCAGATAAAGGATTTCATCAGGAAATTCCAGGCCTTACAAGCCTTCTTTAAAAAGGAAGAGTGAAAAAATAAAGTCAATTTAATTGCACATGCAGCCATTGACTGTGTTTAGCTGCCACCCCCTGCTCTGGGTCCCACAGAGAGGAGAGAAAGTACCGACGTGACTGACAGAGAAAGTGAAACACTTGGGCAGCTGCAGCAGCTGCTGACATGGATAACTGACTCGAATGGGCTTGCTGAACACGCCTCAGTCCACAAGTTCCCCAGCTGCAGGGCTGACGCCGGCCAGCTCCATTTCCTCACCACGGTAACGGTGGCCCCGGGCTGAGGGGAATCACTCGGGGGCACAGCCAGGGCTCAGTGCTGGAGCTCTCTCACTCTCACAGTTGGTTACACAGTGTTGCTACCACTGACACTGGCACAAATACTTGGACACATCAGCCCTCGCCTAACTCAGAAGAGTCAAAAAAGGAGCACAAAGCTGTCCCTATGCTGGTGTCACAGTCAACTTTGCTTTGCAAGAACTCCAGGAGAGGCCCTCACCACTGTGCATGCAGGGAAAATCCATCAGTAAAACAGAATTAAGAATAAACTCCATTTCAACTGTGTAGGCTGACCTGAACTTTTGAAATACAACAGAAGGCAGCTTAAAGATTCCCTTATTCTCTTAATGTGTCACTCACCAGGAAACAGAGAAAACTACAAGCAATTTAAAGTTTAGTATCTGAAGTTTGGTACTCCAGCTCCCACCAATGGCCTGGCCCTTAACTGTGACCTGGATGTGCTTCTCTGAAGAACGTGGCCAACCCCAGAGTAAGAGAGCTCAGAGTATTTCAGTTACCTCTGAACCCAGGAAACAATCAGAAGAAAACCAGAAGATCACTAAAATCACACCACTGACTTGTGTCAGTGCCACACCCTCCTGCCATCCAGTGCCACACGGTGCCTCCTGCCAGGTTCCCAGGAGGAGTCAGAGGGAAAAGGGACAGCCTTGGCAGCTCTGCTGGGACACGGTTCTGCCCAGCACGCAGAGCAGATTTAGTGGAGGGCAATTCACCCCACTAAAAAAACGTTGGAGAACAAGCAGAATTCCTGCCTGTCCCCAGGCAAACAGCTCTGGAAAAACACCTTTTCAAACCCTTTAGGTCACCAGGTGAGAACCACTGACAAGAAGCACAAATCCCAGATCACACTTAGCTACTCACTTCCTTGAGCTTGGTTTCTGGGCACTCAGATTGCAGAGTGAGTGTTGCTCCTTCGATGTTCCTGGGCATGGGAGTTGAACCAGGATTTATGGTTAGATGAATCTGATCTGGAGAAATAATGTGTTGCACATAACCCTGGGACATTCCTTCATGATCTGCTATTAAATGAAATCCTTCTTCATGACCCTCTGGTAAAAAAGGCAAGTGATCACCACACTGTCCTTCCTCCTCCTCCTCCTCCAGCACGCTGTGGTCCTGCTCGATGAGCACAGTTGTCCTGTCATAGACCGTCCCGGAGGAGGAGGACACCAGTCCGTTTTTGTCAGCAAACCTCATCATATTGTCATCCTGGGCCAGCTCGTCCTCCTCCACCTCATAGTAGATGACGTTGCCCTCGGGGCTGTTCTCGCCCATGGCTGCGCGCCTCTCTCCGCGCTACCGGGAGCTCCGGCCACAACGACTCATCTGCAACGCAAGGACGGGCGGGGAGGTCAGGCGGCTCCGCCGGCCCGGGCCCGGCTCCGGCTGCGGCTCCGCTCGCGGGCGCAGCCCCGGGGCGGGCGGCGGCGGCA
>VZRE01002955.1:519588-534049 GCA_013396775.1 Cephalopterus ornatus
CCCCCGCTCACCGGGCGCCGGCGGCCGCTCCCTCCCCGCCCCAGCGGCACCATGATCGCGCCGCTCACTTCCGCTTCCGGCCGCGCACCGCCCACCGGGAGCGCCGCGCCCGCCGCGGGGGCTCACGGGAAGGTGGCGGGCGCGGCGCGGCGCCCCCTGGCGGCGGGACACGAGTCACGGCCCACACGGCGAAACGGCTCCAGAGCGTTTTATTTAAATAGCGAGGGCTCAAAGGTCCCGAGTTTTCAAACAAGTTAAATAAAATACAGTGTAAAGATCAGCTTCTATATTTTTTGCTTGTCTACATATAGCTTATTTAGAAATTTTGTATACTTTACAGCATAATCAGGTGTCAAACTGCCTGACCTGTGCCTTCAAAAGCAACAGATGGTACAAAATACTGCGATACCCGAAAAACCAAAAAGCCGGTATAACGTACAAAAAATATTTTTACAGTAATCCGATATCTAAAAATCCAGATCAGCTGCGCCTGGAATTCAGGGTGAATTGTCTTCTCTCTGGAGGAACTGGCGGACGAACTGCTGGGCTTTCCTCTTCTGGGCGATGTCGGGGCCGGGATGTCCGGGCGGGGGCCGCAGTAACAGGCCCCCAAACACGCTGGCTGCAGGGCAAAGGCAGGCAGTGAGAGCAGCAGGGGCCATCCCCGGGGCACAGTGCCCCCCACACCCCGGGGCACTGCCCCACTTCTCCAGGTTCCTCCTTTTTTCTGTGGACTGTCTGAAGCTTCAAGGCAGTGCAGACCACGACTGCACTCAGGTGGGAAGTGTTCTGTCGCCCTTCTGAACAGAGAGGTTATTGTGATTGCCTTACCAAGAATATTCACATCCAGGTGGTTTTTCCCCGAATTTTTCAGTAGTTCTCGTAGAAATGCCATCAGATATTCAAATACATTTTTATGGCACACTGGCAGGCTAGAGATAATCTGAGGAGGGAAAAACCCAACATTTATATTGCAGACACAGCAATGGCTTCCAGCTTTACCTATTCCCAACAACCCCCTCTGCAAGCACCTACAGCTCTTCATAACCCAGAAGCACCAGTTCCAGATCCTTTCTACGACCAGACGACTGAGTTACGGAGAGCAAAACCCTGTGAGCGGTGTGACTGAGGCCAGTTTGCCTCCCCTCCCTCTGGAATCTGAGCCCGTCCCTCAGGGAAGCTGGCCATACCTGGCTGCTCAGCCAGTAGCTGCCAGCACTCTCCAGGCAGGTGCCGTAGAACCTGGAGCAGACGACTGGCTCGGGCAGGCTCTCCAGGAACAGCAGCAGGGCTTCTGCCACTGAGTGGTTGCTGCCCACTGATCCAAACATGGTTAAGGAGGAGGCAAGCACAGCAGGATCTAGGCCGGTCCTATTTCTGCTGAAACATGAACCTTTGCTTAGGCCTCCCCAACCTCCTCCTACTGCTCACACCTTTGGGTTAATGCCCTGGACTCCACATGGGGAGCTGCTGCTGTTGGCAGTCGGACCCTTGTGAAATTCATCAGCATCACAAGGACCCAGCAGAGGCTTTTGGAGCCACAGGAACTGCAGAGCTCAGCTACCCCAGGGGACAGACAGCAATTTAAAAACCTCCCTCAGCTTTGATCACTGCAGCACAGTGAGCCTGCCTGGCATCACCTAAAAGGATACGGAAGGTATCGTGCATTCCCTTGTCCAAACAGTCCCGAATCTGCTCAAACTCAGATCTGAGGCCTGGCTGCTGAAACAGGTCCTCCTGCAAAGATAACCCTTGGTCAGTCCAAGGAAAATAGAAGGATTTGGGGTAAATAGAGCAATGTCCTTATAATCTGCCTGGAAAATCTCTCCAAATTGGTGGTTATCACACAAATCTCACCAAGAGCAGCTCTAGTAAGGCTGTGGCACTGCAGTGAAGGCAGTGCAGGAGGACTCTGCTGATGCCTGCACACACAGAGCACAGGCATCAGCATCAAACAGTGCAACCCAGGGCACCAGGATCCCTTCTCTCCGAAGGCCTTTGGCCAAACACCCTCAGCTCACAGTGATTGCTATTACCAGTATCTTCTTCAAAACTCAAAAAACCCAAGCAGCTCATTTTGTGTTTCCAGGACAAAAGCTGCCAACCTGTTGGGAAGCATTGCGATATAAGTGATCCACCATCATCCACAGCTCCTTTGGGATGTCCATAGGCTTTTCAGCTTGAGCAGGATCAGGATCATCACTCTTCTCTAGCGGCATCAGGGTCTGAGGGAAGGCATTGTGGGGAGGAGAGACAATCAAACAGCTAGGCAAGTTCTTATTCAGCTCAGTAAAAATACTTCACAAAGCTTATACCTGAGCATGGAAACTTGTTAATAACAATAAACAGGCCTCAGTTTTAATGGCTCTTGTGGGTTTGGAAAGGAATCTTGTCTTTAACTCACAAGTCTCCGAATGGATTCTGCTGACATGTCCTGGATCGGTTCCCTCATGTAACACAGAGTATGGATGGGAGACCCAAAGCAACTTGGCAAATAATTGCCTGTTACAGACAGAAAATAATCCTTCCCCCTGTTAAGATGCAAGACCAAGATATCTTCAAGTTTTTCCTCTCCAGAGTTTAAGCAAGTAGCCGTTGATTTATTAACAAACACTTCCAGCTCAACTGTGATCTCAGCATCTGCCAGAAGATGATAAAAAACCCAGACTCAGTTACAACCGGTATTAAACCAACAGCCTGTCAAGAGGCACAGCACTCTCAGAAGAGCAGAGAGAACTAAGCCAGAAGTGGACAATATCAGCTCATGAACATGAGGCAAACAAAGAGGAGCTCACCTGAAAGCAGGAAGCCCTTACTGGGATTAGCAATCAGCCACTCCTTGCAGTAGGTTTCCTCATCTGGTTTGCTGATGAATTCGAACTGGCAGGGCACTTGGCCATTGCGGATTGTAAACCTCTCTACCTGCAGCTGCATGTATTTAACATCCTCAAAATGGATCTAGAAACAAATGTCAGTCAACATCATCAGCCATTTCACCTTGCCGAGCCTCAGCAACAATTCTTGTCCCATGGCTTAATCATTAAGCAGCAAGACACCCAGATTAACCCTTTGCTCCCACATCCCATCTCTTCCAGGACTCCAGAGGATCACACTTGCTTACTCTGAATGACAAAGTCCTTTGCATCAGTGGGCCCTTTAAAACAAATGCTCCCCTCAAATATGAAATTGAGAGTGAGATAGCTGTAGCCTCAAATGTATCCTGGGCTCATCTTTATAGTCCCCAACACACAAAGCAAATGATGGTCTTTGACCTTCTCCAAATTCTTCAGATTTTACATTTTATGTTTCAAGGAACAAGTCAGAGCAAGGGTCACAAACCACGCTTTTACTTGCTCTCTCCCCACTTCAGGAGTGACACACCCTGCCTTTCAGCCTTGGGCTGTGTCGGCATTTACCAGCATCTAAACAGGAACAAAGATTCCTAGGGCTTGTAAACAGAGAGAAGCTGGAAGTCAAAATATTCTAGTTTGGGAACCAGACCCCAGGCTCTAGAAACCATCTTCTACTGCTGCGGTCTGGGGTTGCTCAGTTCCTTCAGGGAGTGCTGGCACATGACCATGCCCCACCTCTCTGCGGGACAGCGTCACCGAGGGAATGTTGGCATTCTCCAGCTTATCCAGGGAGCGGACTATTTCCTCAAAGGCTTTTCGATAGAGCTCCTCATTCACAACCTTCACCTGAAAAGGACACACACCACACCAGCTGGCATCTGCTGTGCCTCTGCAGGACAGCTGGGACACAGCTGGAAACATGGGAAGTGATTTGATTCTAGCAGCACACTAGAGTATAAAACCCATGTAATGGGCAGAGCCACTTGGAGCAGTAATGCCCCAAGATCTTCTCAGGATCCAACAGGAAAGGGCCTTCCCATAACTAACAAGAGCCACTCAGGCAGTATCAGATCAGCCTTTTTCTAATTCTCAGAAAAAAAAAGGTTTGACAACACACTACTGTGTTCTCAAAGAACACCGACAGATATTCAGGCATTGTCCTGCTTAACTTGAGTATCAGTTACACAGCCCTTGCTTATACTATGACCAACAATCCCATCTCTGTATCTGATCCAGCCCACCTTCCAAGCCATTGTTCTCTGGGGATGCCATAAAAAGGGGAGGGAAATCAGCAGGAGAACCTCCCTCCCCACACAGAGGACAAGGTCAGCAGAGTTATTTCCTTCAGCACTGACGTACTTACCCCAATATCAAACATGGAGCTAACTGGCTTGTGGTCACTGAGCTTCAGAGCCATGTGGCTGCGATAGCTCAGCTGGGCAATGTTCTGCCCTTTCCAGAGTATCCGATCACACCACGCTGGAACACGACACTTCTCACTAAAACAGAGGGGAAGATCACAGTTGCCAGGCACAGTTCAGGTGCAGTAACACTGCTCTCCCAGAGACTCAGGGTTTCCTGCCATGGCCTGGAGCTCATTCTCTATCAAAGTGGTATTTTTAACAGCTTCTTTGAGTAGATACAAAAACTTTGATTGTCTACTATAAGGTATCTCTAGCTCATGCTTTACTTCCTCCTCCTTCAAAAGTGCAAAATACAATTAATGTACAAAGCAATACTCAGATATTTTTGACCATAAGAGGCACGAAAAATAAGAATTCAGGCTCTATGTTTAAAGCTTGCATTTATTTTTTTCATGACTGCTGCACAGATTTCATTCCTGCACTTGCAGCTGAAGTTCTGGTTTGCTAGCAGCAGGTAAGCTGCTCTGTGTATAGAGCATTACAGGAACTATGGTTCTCACATGCTTTTAGAGAACAGCACAAACACTCCGTGTCAACCCTGGCTGGTCTCACCTGAGCAGGTACAGCAGACATAAGCAAATAAGAGATCCTAAAAATTTTGCTTGGGAAAAGAAACAACAGAACAGACAAAAAGAATCAAACTAGCTAAAAGGATTCCTTAATTTTGAACACCTCTAACTAAGAGGAAACCCAGTAGGATTATTCCTAGGATTATTCCTGGGAAAAAAAGATTAGGAGTATCTGACAATAGCAATGGGGGAAAAGCAACACAAATAGATGTAAACTGGAGATGGATTTTGGAGCCAGGAGAGGGAACCAGCAATAATTTCAGAACTGTTCCTACTTACAGCCACTAGACCTGCAATTTTTTTTAGCCTTGTTTTTAATTCCTTCAGAGCTAACACAAGCCATTGGTGGCATCACATCTGAGGCGAACACTGTACCTTGTGTCCCAGTCATCACAGCCAGCATCATACTTGTATGTTGGCTGGAAAGAGATCTCTCCCTCTGTGAAGCCTTCAAAGGCTGCATTTGCCTTCATTTGCCTCTTCAGCTATGAAAGAAGAAAAGACAAAAAGTTTCGTTTTAGGTAAGCTCAAGCACAATTGCCGTACGGGCTAAAAGGGAGGCAAAGGAGCTGTGCAGTTTGTACTGAGCACCCTCAGCACCACGTGAGCAGGCAGGTGAGACATCAGTACCTGGTCATACTGGCAAAGCTCTGGAAATGCTTTCTCCTCTATGAGATGCTTCACTTGTGCCACATCCAGTTCCTCCAGCCGATAGTTGAGGTCCCCCAGCCACAGGATCACACTGAGAGAGAACATATCCCAGAATGTGCAGAGAGGCCTGAGGCTCCCCCGCGGCCCGGCCATGGGTGGCAGCTCCTCTGGACACCGGGGCTCTCCCCATCACAACCCCATCGGTGCTGGGGCCGCTCTCACCAGAGACAACAAGAGTGAGCACTTCAAAGAGAAACTACATTTTCTACCTTTGCCATTTTTAATCACTGTTCTGCACGTTTATCACTACCCCTTAATAGCTGGCGCTGTTACTATTCCACAGTTGGGGAAATCAATGCTGATTACTGCCCCACTCCCACTCCATGCTTGAGGATAAAACAAGGCCTCGGAGAGCATAAGGCAACAAGCATTATGTCAGAACCATGCAGGTGAGCAGTCTCCAAACCAGGTAAAGCATTTCTGGCCCTTCCAGCTGACATTTAGGTCACTGGGGACCCCTCCTCAACCCCAGCATGTTCACAAGGTACTCCCTTGCCACGTGCCATGATTCCCAAAGCCAGATGGGAAGCATACTCATGTTTGCCAATAGTGAGAGGGGGCAGATTTGGGTCCGACTGGCAGAACTGCATCCGAGAGCAGATGTCTTTGAAGTCCTGGTTCCTCCGCTCGTATTCCTCCGTGTGAGCTGCAAGGTGGGAATTCACAATGCACACGCTGGTGTTATGGAATTTAAACCTGATGGCAACACCACCTTTGTTACCCTGAAAGACAAAGACATTGGTCAGAGGCTTCTACACCGGAGATGAATCCACAAATGAGTTAATGGCAGTGCACAAGCCAGAAGACTTTGAGGCAGGCTGTTTAATTCCAGAGGAAGGAAAAGGCTGAAAATGCCAATCAGTGATTACTGCTTTGAGCATTGGCAAGCACGTGGCAATTCCCTCTCACAGTGCCCTAAGCTGGCACAGAGATAGGGCTATCTACTTCTAAAGGCACTCACAGCCCTTAGCTGGAGGTACAACCATAGCAGCCAAGAAGAGAGGCTCTTCCAAATCTCACCCTTTCTTGTGCACAGTTGCCATTCTTACCATCCTCCCCATGATTCCAGTTCCCACAGTCTCAATTTCCACATCAGAGATGTTCAAAGCAAGGTCTGCCTTCACATACAAGAGGAGCATAATTCCCACCAGCCGCACAAGCTTCACCTGAAAAACAGACCCTAGTCCATTAAATGCTGGAATGGAAGAGGTTTGCTGAGAGAAGGCACATCGCCCCCGTCCAGAATATGGGTCACCAAGAAGAGAGTTCCAGTACATCCAATGCACTGGCTGGGCTCACAGGACACAAGCCCCCAGCAGCACAGCCCAGGAAGGGGCCAGGGAGCAATATCCCAGTACAGGAAGTTAAAGCCCAAAGCAGGAGTCTCAGCACAAGGATAAGCCCACGAAAGGAGCTTCCCTTCAACAACAGAGACAAGAGATGAAGCAGATCTAAGGAGCAGGAGCCAAAACAAGCAGTATTCCTACCAAAATACCTTCACAACTCATTCCACCATGCATTGTGGAGACAGACATGGAAGAAGCTATGGAATTCCCTATTGTCCTCCCCCGAGAGAGCAGGACCTCCCTTTATGTGGGGAAGCCTGGCTCTGGCCCGTGTCCTGCCCCTGCCTCAGCACCTGCACAGCAACACTACCTATGGCATATGCAGAGCCTGCAGACCATGAGCCTCTGGAAGACACAGCCATTGAGAATGAGAGAAAGCAAAGGGAAAAGAGGCCCAAGTGGAAAATGATTCCACACTCAAACCTCCCCAAAAGTCACATTTACCTTTGCATATTTGGCATCTGGGTGAAGACTATCAGTTACAGCTTTAAACCATTCTTCTTCCTTCGGTGTGTCATTGAAAAAGAAGGCTTCTTTAGTCAGATCAAGCTCCTGGAAACTGTGTTAGAGGAAGGAACCCATGGATGCATGCACTTGTTTATAACTCTCCAGCCCTTTCCTCTGGGAAAGAACTAAATCAATTTATACTCAATTTATAACTGAAAACTCCAATTCAGTTATGCTGACTGTAGAGGTATGTTAAATGTAAAGCTTAATTACTGTCATATTATGTCAAATAGCACTAAGGATTTTGTAACACTGAGAGGCCAAACCCTACCAGACCAACAGCTCTTTCTGGGTCTGCATACACCCGTCCTGGAGCTGTGCAATTCACCACAGCAGTGCCAACATCCCTGTGGTGTCCTGGCAGAACTCCTCGCTGTGACAGATCCACCAGCACAGCCCAGGTTTGGGAGAATGGGCCGAGGAGAGACACTCACCCCACGCAGTAAATGTCTGGAGGCTCAGTATCACAGCTCAGCCAGGGCTGGAGGCTCTCTGTGGGTGACTGACCGTTCACGTTGTATGTCCCAACAAAAACCCTGCAAAGACAGTGACTGAATCCCAGAGCTGCAAACTGCAGCGCACAGGAAATACCACTGCTACTAGCCAAGTACTTATTGGTACATATAACTAACATATTTCCAGGGGAAATTAAGAAAATGTGACAAAGTTTAAATCCCTAAAATGATTTAACAACAGCAGCATGTTTACAGACATGCTTTACAGAAGGACATTGTATACACAGATATACAGAATTAAAGGAAAAAATAAAAATAAGACTGGAGCTGTGCAGTTGTAGTTTGAAATGATAAATTCATAGAATGAGATGCATAAAACTATTTCAAGCACAGTAAAGTTTTGGTCCTATTTATACATTTTATCCAAGCTCTTTCTTATGAGTTTATTGGAATAACTACATGGATAAGTAGTGGACAGAAGTGGAGAGGGAGAAGGCTGGAGTGCACAGAGCTGATGCATTTCCAGACACTGTCTGAAATAAGCACAGAAAAAAAGTGATTTCAAGAAGGCCATTTTTCTCCACAAGAACCATGAGGCAAGCCTTGACAGAGACATGAATGAAATTTTGCTCTGCTAAGGCCTAAATGAGGAAAGAAAACTGTTCTGTAAAGTATGGATCATACTTTGTTGTACAGAGATTTCTGTTTGCAGGGACACAGGATGAAATAATGCACATGAGTTATCCTGACAGCCTATGCTAACTTACAACCCACAAAAATAAATTCTTCTCAGGAATGATCATTACCTGTAGTTCTGGATGTGCGTGTAGGAATCCTCCATTTGTGCAAGCTGAGATTTAACAATAGTATCTCTTAGTCCAAACTTTGGTTCTGATAAGATGGAGGCCTTGTTCGAAGCCATGATGTGGGAAGGCTGGACTCGTTCAGTTCTTACTTCAGGCTTGAGTTTGTTTTGCCTGCAAATGAAAGCAAAACTGCAGATGAAGCCCAGGCTATCCACACACCCTAACTAACTTATTTCTGCCACCGAGACCTTGATTCACATTTTTCTGTCTGTTCACTAAAGACAGATAATGTTTGGGATAAGCCAAGAAGACTGAAATGAGCATTTCTAAGCAAGGTTCAGATCTCGAGACGAAACCAGTTTAACTAACTGAAATAACAATGTTTTTCACTATTCTGGTGCAGCCTGTCAATGCAGAGCAGGCTTTACTCACACCTGGAGGTTGATATAAAACCTGAACACTTTCCCTACTTATTGTAGCAAGGAGATGGAAATCTCATTTCCTGGTGCCTCTGCTCAGCCCTTCTGACCTCAGCTGGAGAATGAAGAACTGTGTTTTTTAAAAAGCCTTCTGTGGAAAAGTTCCAGCTCTGCCCAGAGTGGGTGGAGGTAGAGGTGGTTCTACTTTGTGTCTCCTGGCTCTGAAACTCCTTTTGCAACAACAATAATGCCACAGCTTGGGAGTTCCCACCAGAAAGTGGACGGTATAAATTTACGGTCAGAACCTGCACACCAGTGCCAAGGACAGCACACAGACAGACTCTGAAGGATATGCAGCAGGGTCCACAAAGTCCTGGGAACTGGAAAATGAAACTGTAACTAAGAGTGTATCTATGAGACACGGTGGCCCTAAGCCAAAGTTCTCTGAATTCAAAACAAGCAGCGCTAGCAGGTCGGTCCCACTAAACAGCCAAAGTATGCCCAAGTAGGGGACTGGCAGGGCTATCTCTGAGGGACTGGGACGAAATTTCCACTAACGTTTTGACAGCATGCTTATGCTGAATTTTTTTCTCTCTTAACTCAAATCTGCAGATTCTCATCTCAAAAAGTTGCCAACTTCTGCTCTAGACTCTCCTCCTCTGTGCACTGACCCACCACGGCTGATGGAACTGGTAACGCAGCTACACTGCTGCAACACGGGGGTGCAGAGCTCACCCGCTGGCCCTACACAGACACCCTCTGAGGAGGGAGGCACAGCTAAACTGGCACAGAAATGTGGCCACCACTGTCACTCCTCACTCGACTTTGCACAAAGAGCTGATGTGCACAGCTCCCTTCAGCTGCACACCACACAAGATCTCGTACCTGGGAGAGCTTCTGTCAGTGTTGTTGTGGCTGCAGCTCTCAATGAATGCAGCCTTTTTTCCATTCTGTTTGATACCTTCAGAGCCAACCACTTCTGGAAAAAAAAACCCACAAAGTTTCACTTTAAACACAAAGTGTTCTTCAATTTATCAACATGATTATACAAACACTGGCAAAAATCTGTGGGCAGAATATAATTTAGATTTGTGTGGAAAAACAAAGTGGCCTGGAGTTTCTCTTTTGGTTATCTGAGAGTTTTAGCTTATTTTGACCCAACTATTCTGTGATGATGCAGCTTCCCTTGCAGAGGAAGAATGCACAGAAGCCACAAAGAGCAGAACTGCTGCCTGCTGTGGGAGTGCTGGCTGCTGGCTCTCCCTGACACAGCTAAGCCAAAGCAGGACTTAGCAGCACAAAATCCAGGGTTTTACCCTGAGAATCTGAAAAATGTATGTTAATAACAGGTTTTTCCTTTCTGGAGCAAGACAGGAAGTATAAAGAAAGGAAGAAAAAGGGGAAACAAACAAACAAACATCACAGTACCATTTAAAGAGTTTCCATCTATCTGCAAATACCCAGCAAGGCACAGGTGTCTCCCCCCTTGAGGCTGGGCAGTAGTCACCCCACGGACCCACTGAACCTTAGCAGAAACATCTGCCTTAATGCAAACTGCACACTCCTAAAAAAGTAATGGGGCTGCCACCACACAAATCTAACTCACCACAGGTGTGACACTAACCACATCACACTACCTTAGCAAAATCTGACCACTCTTTCAGCGTTTTGTTTCAGTTACAACATTCTGCTCCTACAAGTGGCAAAGTAACAGTTAAAAAAGAGGATTCTAGGGGTGAGTCTCTGTGTTTAAGATGCACAAACAGCAATCTTAAGATCATGCTCTTTAGCACACAAATCTAATGATGATGTAGAAATTGTTAAGATTGTCGGATTCTAGGCATTCAGCTGAGCTTCTCCTTCAAGCACAACCCAGAAAAATTTAAGATGTTATTGCTGTCACAGAACATTCTGCAGGACAAGAGCGCAAACCAGAAATAGAACTTGCAGTACTTCACCCAGGCTCTCGGGATACAAACCAGCTGGCAAGAGGTAGCCAAGTTCTCAGCCTGAAAAACCTCTTCTGCCCAAGAACCCTCTGAGAATAGACTGTGTAAGAGGATTTATCAGAGCTTGATGCAGAAGAGCACATGACTCAAACCCCGCTGCACATCACACAGCCCAAGTCACGCAGCATTGACCAGGAGCACATGCAGATGCCCTGGGGAGCGTGGGCCTGGGGAGCTGGGACACAGCGTTTTCTCCATGGGCCTTGAGCCCTCTGTCAGTGCTCCTTGGACCTCTGCAAGCTCTTCCCATAATGACCATGACACATCCCTTGAGAGTGACAGGAACCAACCTGAACTTTCACCTCACTGGACAATGGTTACTTTTGTGCCAGGAAGGGAGCAGAATCCCAGGCTTTATTACCCACATGGGGTGATGCCACTCACCAGCACGCAGAAGGCATTAGTGCAGAATGGAAAGACGTGTGAGCCTGCTACTGACACAGCTGCTACGTGATCCAAAGATCACAGTCACACGTGACACCTAGCATTCTAACTTCATGGGTGGAAATCAGCTTTAGGTAGGATTCTCCTAAGAAGAGATTAGCCCTGGAAAAGGGCCATTTCCTTTAAATAAATGTGTATCTAGCCACAGATTGCTGTAGCCAGAGGTATCTTCAGAGGATAGCACTCTG
This sequence comes from Cephalopterus ornatus, assembly GCA_013396775.1. Classification (NCBI taxonomy): domain Eukaryota; kingdom Metazoa; phylum Chordata; class Aves; order Passeriformes; family Cotingidae; genus Cephalopterus; species Cephalopterus ornatus. Next base: position 531,319 of record VZRE01002955.1, read on the forward strand.
AAGTGGAATAATGACCTTGTTCAATAATTGAACTGAGCACAGAAATACAGAGCTATGTGCAGAGATTACAGCAGGTCTCAATGGGACAGGATTTGCAGTTAAATGAGATTTAAGCAGTAATAAAGGCACTCCTGTTAAGAATGTGCAGTGACATTACAGTATACGGCTTTACAGCTAGGAAAACGTATCGTATCTCCTGGATAAGGCAGGATCCATGCGTAGTGTCCAAAGGGGAGAATTAAATTAGTCTTCATGCACCGAGAGGTGCCCAGCCCAAACGAAGCAGCATACACCAGACATGGCAACATTCAGGTTTTGAATCCCACACTGACTTCCAGGAATTGCTTAGCTCAGAATCTTCTCACACGTGCACTCTGCAAAGCAGGCAACGGCCCCGGGCGCGGCGGGGCCGGCGCAGCCCGTGCCCACCGGCGGAGCCGAGCTGGGCGCAGGAACCGGGTGGCAAATGCTCCGGAACCCCGGCGGTGCCGGCGGCGGCTCCGCGCCCGCTGCGGAACTGCCCCGGGGGCAGCGGGNCCCGGGAGCCCGTTCGGCTCGGCACAGAGCACCCGCCTCTGCCCACAAAAAAACACCGACCATCGCTGCCGAGCCGCCCGACGGTGGGAAATCGTCACCGGGAGGGGGGTGAGTGCTGAGCGAGGTTCAGCACAGAGGCCAACGCTGCTCTTGCACACGCAGGAGAGACGAGCAAGCACTCCTGCACCGCCGGACCCTCCCCCGTCACAGCCGCACCCGCAGAGCTCGTACCTGGGCTGCACCTGCTGAGCTCCTGCAGGAACGTGCGCGTGTGGGAGCCGAAGGGCAGCCGCACGGTCAGCCGGTCGTCTGCTGAGCTGATCTGGACAGTCACATCAGAGCCTGAAGACATCAGGAGAAAGAGCTCCTGTGGGTCGTGCTGCCAAGCCTTCAGAAACCGAGCGTTTCTCCACTCTACCGTGGTGGATGCACACATGCAAGCAGCCTTCGGCAACATCTCCCCATGACACCTTATAATGTTCCTTTCCAACATTTTACATGAGAATGCCACTTAAAAATATAAAGATGACCATTTATAATAATTTTTATTCTGCTCGTTCAGTGACAATAATTAATCTTCCAGCAGCAGTTTAGAAGTGTTTCAAAAAATTATTCCCTTGGTTGAATGGGGCTGACAATGCTTGTTAGCACTAAATAACCATGGCCAACAGCACAGCAAGTGCCCCAAGAGGAGCAGGACACAAATCCCCACCCTGGCAAGACCCCCCAGGACAAGAGCCCCCAGTCCTGCCTCACTGTTTGCAGCTTGGCACAGGACCCAGAGTGCCTGTTACACAGGCACTAAAAACAAGCACAGAACTCACCAATGACGTGACGGTCACTGTCAAGTACAACTGCAAAAGTAAAACACAGTTCAGTTGAAAGCTAAGCAACAGATTTGCAGACTGTGCTGATAGCTTGAGGTCAGTGAGCTCAGCAAGTTCCTCCAGCCCCAAACGCTCCTTGCAGACACAGAGCCAGCAGAGCGAACCTGCCAGGCAGGGGCTGTGGCTGGGGCCTGGTGGGACACAGGTGCTCTGAACCTCGAACAGCCCTGCCAGCAATGCCATGTGACACACAAGTGTCACCAGAGATTACAAACTAAAGAAAAAATGTGAAGGCAGAATAGATTCCAAACTTTAGGAAGCAGAACAACAAAGTATGGACTCCAAACCCCTCCATCCTCTTCTTTGGAGGTGGCCACAGTGTGTCAGTACCTTCTTCCACTGCAAACCCATCTGTGATGGGGATTACTCTCTCCAGCCAGACATCCTCAGCTGTGATGGCCATCCGCCGGTGAGTGTACACATAGATCCTGCAAGCATGGAGCCGACAGGGAGGCAAAGACTCCTCAGTTCTGGCATGTCTGCAGGCACACACAAAACCCATCCCACCAGCAGCACCTGCTAGCGCAGCCTCATGCAAATCCCAAAGTAACTTCTTGACCACGTATCCACCCACCTGCTCACCCCATCACTTAAATAACGTGTTCACATTACTGGCAGAGCAGTGTAGAGCAGCTCATGGGCCTGGGGTTTCTTAGTGACCACCCGTAACATCAAGGCATCATGCCTTCAAACCGCTGCCCTAGTGCATTGCAGCCGGGTGGAAAGCCCTTGGGATGAGAGGGGGTTCTCAGGTGGCTCCCGAGGCTCCTGAGGGACCCGCAGAGCTCCGGTGTCTCTCGGATGCTCTCTCCGCCCGCCCCGCTCCGGTACCCACGCGTGTTGCCCGCGGTGCTCCACCAGGCCCAGCAGCCGGCTCTCCGCGCTCTCCCCCGCGGCCAGGAGGCCCTGCACCGCCTGCGGCCGCGGGTCAAGGAACGGCAGGACAGCGGCAGGGAGCGGGGACAGCGCCCGAGAGCGGCGGGGACAAACCAGAGAGAGCAGGGAGAGGGACCCGCCGCCCCGCACGGCTCCGCGCCACCGGGGCCCGTCAAAGGATACGATCCGGCAGCTCTCGCCCCCCGCCAGGCTCTCCTGGATGGCGACCGACTGGTCCATCGGCGCCCTCCGGGGCCCGCACCCGGCGGTTCCCGCGGCGGCGGCTGCGCGCTCAGTGCCGCTGTCGCGACACTACGCGACACGGCGCCCCCGGACTCCCCCCAGCCGGGGCCGGCACCGGCGCCGCTCCGTTATCGCTCCGCGCCGGGACCGGCCGCGGGCGGCGCTCGGAGCCGCCGGAAATAACGGGG
>VZRE01002955.1:534088-573013 GCA_013396775.1 Cephalopterus ornatus
GACGGCGGCCGAGCGGATGCTGCACGGCGGGATGCGAACGGCGGGAGAGGCACGGCCTGCGGCTGGCCCCTCCCGGCAGGAAGGGGAGAGGGAGAGGAGGAAGTTCTGGGATTGGCAGATGTGGAAAAAGTTAATTTCCAAGGAAAATCCCGAGATGCCCTTTTTAAAGTAGCAGCTTAAATTATTTTTTGTTGAATTTCAAGACAACCCAGCACAGGAGCCAACTTCTGAGCTGCCAGGTTATTATGCAAATAAATCAGTACAGTGTGGGAGCAGATGCTGTAAAATGTCACCAGTCTTTTGTACTGTAAAGACAGAGTTTGGCCTAAATCAGCTCCTAGCACAGACATAGGGGATGTAGATCCAGAGACGGAAAATAGGAGTGGTCTTTATCAGTGACACCTCTGCACCACCTCCTCCCTCCAGCAGCTATTCATAATGGACGAGAGAACAGTCTGAAATAGCTGCTGTAAGCATCAAACCTTCCAAGAAACAGGGTGCTGGGGGATGTTTTTGAGGTAGAAGAACCCTAGTTTTCAGACTGTTTTCACTTTCCGTGGGTACACTGACACTGCGGCCTGAAACAAACTAAACACACACCCCGTGGTTTTGCCACACCAGGACAGGGGCTGTAACGTGAGAAGGGCCAGCTGTGGTACAGTGAGGCATTTTCTATCCAGCCCCACATCCACTTCCGCCTCTGCTCGCTGCTCGGGTGGCAGCACTGCCTCAGGGCTGGCAGTGCCCATCGGGGCTGGTGGTGCCCCTTAGGGCTGGCTGTGTCTGGTGTCTGTCGGGGCTAGGAGCACTCTATGAGGGCTGGCAGCGCAGAGCCTTCCTGCTGGGAGAGCACGCAAAGCTCCTGATGGCCCAAACTGCCCAGCCCAGCCCTCCCGCCCTGCCACAGGTCACACCGTGCTCAGCCACACTTAAAACACCAGCACAGACCAGAGGGCTGATACACAGACTTTAATATTTTGCAATCTTTCCTCTAAGAAGCCAGCGGCGGCAGAGGAGAGCAGTTGCAGGAGACAGTGCCGTGTGCGTGTACACAGCTGGCAGCACCTTGACTCCACGGAATTCTGCCCAACCAGCTCTGCACCAGCTCTGTGTGCTGCAAGAACAGTCTAGGGGAGAGCTGGGGGTGTTCATATCACAGGCTCATAACTGGGCTCTGCCTTTAGCAACAGAGGACCACAGGTGTGAAACAGGATCATCTAAAACATGAAACACTTTTAGAGTAATCCCATTTTCCTGGCTAGGACTTGGAGACAAAACATGGAGTTACCATTTTACCCACTCTGGCAGGAGTCATTTCCTTGCTCAGAACTAAACAGGTAACAGGGGGCCCAGGGAGGCTGCATCACAAGCAGGTCATTGACTAGAGGAGCCCCTGTGCCTTCAGTCAAGGCAGAATTTTCTAATTTTTAAGGAGGCCTAACACCTCGTTTTCCTGGTCCCTCATTCCAGCAGTACAGAGGCACACACTGCACGGCTCTCAGGATCCACAATTAGTTTGCAGGTCTCTCAGGCCTACATGACTTGGGCAGGGCAGGGCAGAATCCCTCACTGCAGCTTTCTGAGTACGACAGGGATGTGACAGAGTGTTTGATAGTGGCCTTGGCTGAAGTCAGAGAACAACAGGATCCTACTGAGCACTGCAGAGCTCCACTACAGGAGGGCAGGCTGTGGAGCATCCCGACTGCTGCCTAGCCCCAGAGGGAAGTGAAGGCCCTGTAATTCAGGAGAAGGACCACCCCCCATGCCATGACCTTCAAGAGTGGAGCCAGTGTCACCTCCCCAGCGCTACTGACATGAATTTTGCCGTCTAGTTTCAGACAGCTGGCTTTCGGGGTGGCTAGGCAGCATTCCTGGTAACAGGCAGCCTTCATCCCACTGGCACAGACTGGTTTGGCAGCCTTGCACGCTTTGCTACATCCTGCCATGTAATTCAAGCCTGTCTTCTTCATCTGGAAGGAAGGGAGACACATCAGCCTAGGGGGTCACGCCAAGCCTTTGGTACTCACATTACAGGAACACAGTGGCAGATCCGGGGTCTTCCTGCTCTGCAGCCCCAGGCCTTACCTCACAGAAGTCCTGTCCCAAGATGCATCTAGCAATGGTCTTCCTGCCTTTGAAACACCCATCCCCGTGACAGGAGAATGCTGTGCACACTTTTCCCTATGAGAGAGGACCAGGGCAGACACCGTATATCCGTCAGACTTTCACTGCATTTCAGTCAGTCCTTTGCTCCCAAGGACTCTTCTCCCACCCCCATCTGTTCTTCATTATTTGTGCTGTATCACGCATTTTAGATCCAGAGAAAAAAGACTATTAGTGGCTCATCTGAAACCAAAAGAAACTACTGAAACACCAGTGGAGGAACCATGTTTCAAGCCTCCTTTTCCTTCCTCTTAACAGGGCTCTGCAAAGATAAGCACCTTCCCCTCCATCAGACTCAGGAAAGGGCTGCAGAGCTCGGTGGGTCCTGCGCCCTCCCTGCAGCTGCAGGAAGGCTCAGCCATGCGGTCAAGTCAAACTGCCTGAGCTGATGCAAGTGCTGGGCTGGGGATAAGGCCCGATGGACAGGGCTCCTTACTGACCTGTTACTTCCAAGGCCCATTTAGGATTTGTTTCCCTTCCAGAGGCAGATTTTGACCTCACAAAGCAGATGCAGAAGGAACTTTTCCCTGTTTCCTGCTCAGGTGGAAGCTCAGCTGTCCCAGCAGCTGCAGTCCCCAGAGAACCCCCATGGCTGCAGCAGCCTCTGCCCAGGTGGTACCTACATTTTGGGGGGGAAGTCGGTGGGTGGTGGTGGTCTTAGGTGGAGCAGTGGTGGGTGGCAGGTCACCTGCGGACACACAAGGAGCCCTGTGAGGCTGCACCCAGCACACAGCCCACACAGGACTCTCCACAGCAACACAGGGACAGATTCCCCAGTGCAGCTCATGCTGCAGCTGGGGCAACCCTGTCCCTCACCCAGCTCCAAGGACAGAGTGAGCCCCAGGGCAGAAGAGACATGGCCATGCAGCCACAGCCCCCCTGCAACGGGCTCTGCCCACCCATGCCCCTTCTGTGCTGCAGAGCAAAGCTCGGCTGTTACCGTAGGCGCTGGCGTTGAGCTGCAGGCACAGTGGAGTGGCACAGCACTCCAGGGCACATTGCTGCCTGCTCTCGCTGCCGTTGGTCCTGCACAGCCCCGCATCACACCTGCTGCTGCACCTGGCTGTGTAGTTTGTGCTGGAGAAACGATAAAGCTGCAACAGCAGAGTCAAAGGATAAAATGAGTGTGAAGAGGTGCCATTACAAAGGACCAGAAATAGCTGATAGACTGCCAAAGAAGGGAAACAGGAGATGGACACAGACTTAATAGAGCACTGTGGATTGCTGAGATAAAGAAAGGGGGAGTTTCCCTATTGCAGCCCCCCTGCATCGCCATACCTCACAGTAAGTCTCATTATGGCAGGTGACTGTTCTGTTGGAATGGGCTTCATCCTGGTAACACCTATGCCCGGAGCACTGAAAGCTCTGGCAGATGAGCTGGAGGGAGAATACACCAGAGTGTCACCATGTAGCAAAGCCTCCTTGCACAGCACCACGGGGCTGTCCCCAACCCCCGCCTCACTGTCTGGAGGGGCCATCCCCATCTGCCCACAGTGCTCCCCTTCCTCCCCAGGAGATGCTCCCGTGGCACTCTGGCTCTCACGATAGACCAGCTGGGCAAGAGACACTGTCTGTAGGGCTGCAATGGCCCAGCAATGCCCCTCCTTCCATTGCTTTCCTTACCATTGTCTCTTGTGCACCATTCACAGAGGTGTTGGTGGCCACTGAGGCATTGCCAGTGGCCACCACTGAAGTATTGGTGGAAGCCATCGAGGTGTTGCTGGCAGTGGCCACCACTGTGGCATCCTTGGTGGCGGCCACCCGTATGGCATCCTTGGTGCTGGCCACCACTGTGACGTTCTTGGCGGCCACCCGTGCGGCATCCTTGGTGGCGGCCACCCGTGCGGCATCCTTGGTGGCGGCCACCCGTGCGGCATCCTTGGTGGCGGCCACCCGTGCGGCATCCTTGGTGGCGGCCACCCGTGCGGCATCCTTGGTGGCGGCCACCCGTGCGGCATCCTTGGTGGCGGCCACCCGTGCGGCATCCTTGGTGGCGGCCACCCGTGCGGCATCCTTGGTGGCGGCCACCACTGCGGCATCCTTGGTGGCGGCCACCCGTGCGGCATCCTTGGTGGCGGCCACCACTGCGGCATCCTTGGTGGCGGCCACCACTGCGGCATCCTTGGTGGTGTTCTTGACAGCTGTGGCCACCACTGAGGCATTCTTGGTGGTCACCAAGGTGTTCTTGGCGGCCGCAGCAACCAACAAGGCATTCTTGGCAGCCACCACCGTGCTGTTGGCAACTGTGCCGTGCTCTGAAAGACACATAGTTCCCCTTTGGTGAAAGAAACAAGGAAAAACACACTCAGCAAGCGCTGTGTCCCGTCCTGAGCCACAGCATGTTCCAGCAGGACCTGTGGGAAGAATCTGTCCCACAGTCAGTGACAGGATATCCCAAACAGAGTCTGTTTGCAGCTGCCGACGGGGCAGTCCAAGACGCAGGTCAGAGCCAGCAGCCCCCTGTGGCAGCACTACGGACAGACGTTACAACAGCCTCTCTCTCCCCTTTCCAACCATGCTGCCTGGGAAGAACAGGCTTTTCCAGGGGCAAAACCTTGAGGAAAGATTCCTCAGTGCAGCTCTCTTCTACAGAACCCAGCTTGGAGGTGAGCGGCACAAAGTCTCCATTGCACCACACTGCCTTTGCCCCACTTCCCACAGGCCCCCAGATTTCCCTTGGGTACAGAGCTCACCTGCTGGGGCAAGAGAGTTGTGGAGACGGATGTGCAGAGCCAAGATGCAGAGCAGCAGGCCTGGAATGGAGTGGGGATGGCTGAGACCACCACATCTGCTGCCCACTTTACCCACAACCCAAAGAGCCTCCCCAGCAGCAAGGCAGCTCACCCTTCAAACAGGTGAGCAGGGATACTCCCCACCCTCTGAGAGCCCCAGGGGGCCAGTGGCTACCCCTTGTCCCAGGGAGGCCTCTGGCACAGCCCCAAAAGCTGGGGCAGGGACAGACCCAGGATGGGGGCTGGACACACTCTTGGTGCTACACCAGAGCCCCTGTTACCTTGAACGGGCGGGACAAGCCATCGGCGACTAGCCATCGTCATCCACCGCAGCTGCACCCGGACCTGGCAGGAGGACACGGTCAGAGCTGCCCCCCGAGATGTGGGGCAGATGCCCCAGCACAGCTCTGGGCTCCACATTCAGGGCTCAGCCCCAGTGACAACCAGTCGCTCCCTCCTGAGACTCCCCAGACTCAGAGGCTGCTGCTGGGCAACAGGAGCCCCGGGGAGCTGCGTGTGCTGTTGGTGTGGCAACAACCCTCCCTGGGCCTCGAAGTCAGCACAGCCCTGCAGGCAGCTGCAGGAGCAGGGTACAGGGTGACACAGTGATACCTGCCACTACACAACAGTTTGCTGATGCTGCTGCAAGTGAAGATGTGGCCTGGCTCTCCATTGTAGGAATCTCTCTACTTTCATTCCAAATCTTTACCTGTTTCTCTAAGGAAACAGTTGAGATTTGAATCCCAACAGGCTCCAAGGCCAAGTTCTCCAAGAATTGTAGCACTCCCCTCCTGTTTTATGATCTAGGCTGAGTCACCATTCCCCCAGGACCTGGAGCGGCCAAAGTCTGTGCAGAGACCTCTGAGGCTGTCCACTCAGAGCGATGGAGAAGACAATGCCAGCGGTCACCTCTCACCTTCCAAGCAGCCACCACTCAGACCAGCTGTGGACATCCCTACTGAGCCCAGTGCCACTCCAGCCCAGCTCCAGGGCAGGCAAGGAACCAACAAAGAACCCACCTGACACAGCCTCATCCCAGGGAAGGAAAAGAGCCCATGGCACTGACTCACCTATCTGCCTGTTCCTGCACCTGCAGCCGCTGCCAGCACTGGAGCACCTCTGAGCAGATGCTGTGGCACTGGCCCCACAGCCCAGCCCCACCCCTGCCAGCCACCACCCAGGGGAAGTGTCCCCTGTGGCTCCACAGCATCAGAGACGCAAATGGCCCTCCACAGCAACAGAGAAAGGGCTTGTGAGGCTGGAGACGTCACATGAGCAACCACTGCACCAGAAGGGCTGGGCGGCACAAGGACTGCCACTGTCACATGTGACACATGTGGCCTCTGCACAGCAATTCCCAAGGCAGCACAAATCTGTGAGGTATGTACAGGCATCTCCAAGCATGGCACCAGGGGCAAAGAGTGCTGAAGTCACAGCAGTCACCTCTAAATGCATCATCTCTTCCCATCTCCATCCTCCTGCACCACAGAAGGATCTGCACAAGAACCTACCACGTCCTTCAAGCCAGCAGCAGTGCCAGAGAAATCACCATGCACTGTCCCCACAGCCCAATCTGACCCAGTTCACTTGGTAATTCCCTGAAAAAACATAGTGGCCAAAGCTCCCCAGGGAGACAGACCCAAGGTAAAAGCAGCCCTTAAGCCAGGTGAGTTTGTTTTGCAAAGGAGCCCAAAGAAAACCACACTCACAGACAGATCTAGAACAGTACCATTACCTGTTGGGACACAGTGTCCAAGTCTATGTGCTTCACAGAGTCAACCCTCACCATAAACATTTCCATCAAAGTGGGAGTGAAAGAAGGAATTGTTTCTGACAGCTCTAACTGTGTAAAAAGCATTTTAAACACATTGTAATCAAACCTCTTCCTTCCACCATATGAAAGGAGACAAGTCTCTCGGCACTTCCTAAATTGAGTTTATTTTTCAAGGTATTTTTGAATATAAAACAATGTCACAAGTCTGCTTTTCACGAGGGGCTTACTAGAAAGTGACTCTATAAAGTATTGTTGCAATCTATATTCATGCACATAGAAAATCCAGAAACTGAAGAAGTCAGAGCTGCTGCCACATCCACTCACTCCGCAGATGCGGGATCCTTCACCTGGGGACAGCTACAGCAGCCCTTGGCGCTTCAGGTCTTCATAGGTCTTTTTATTCACGACGTTTCCGCTGGAATCTTCATACTCCTCCTGGAACGGAATGAACAGTTTAGAGACAGCCTTCAAACTTTAGCTCCAGCAGAAGCCACTACATATGAGCACCCTGCCAGAACCTCTGTGCAGAAAGGCAACAGATCTGCCAGCAGGTCCTGGGAGAAAGAGCTCATCCAGAGCCAGAGTCACTACAGGCTGTATTTCCCACTGTTGCCCTGAACACTGTTGAAAAACGGCTTGGGACAGAAGCTTAGGAAAAGGCACGAGTGTAAGCGAGGACACTGTTCCCACACGGGAATGGGAGGGTCCCACAAACACGGGACTGGAGGCACTGAACACCTCTCACTGCTCACCTCTGTATCAGGCTGCCACCTTTCTGAAGCCTTCTGCTGTTTCAGCTTTGCCCACACTGCAAACACAAAGTCAAACAGGATCTGATGCCATTTTCCTTGAGATACTTGTTTTTAATCCAGTAAAATACACATATGAGCTTTTTTCCCCCCTTCTTCTAAAACACTTCAGCAGTCCAGGAATGTACCTAACAGCCACTACAAAGTTGTAATTCGTGTGTGGTTACTGAAAGGCACAGAACTGCAGCAAACAAGGCTTTAATGTGATAGTTCAGGATGGGACATGAGAACAATGTCCAAACCCACCCCTTCAGAATAGGTGGTGTGCTCTCACATGTTCCCTGTTCTGCCATCACTACTTACACGAGACTGCATCCTCAATCTGTGTGACGTTGGCAAAGTGTGCCGTGTTAGGAATGCCCAGGCACCGCATCCCATGGGCATGTCGCCACTCCTGGAGGGGAAGAGATGAGAAGTCAGCATGAGGAGGAATGCCACGTACTCCACAACACCAAAGACCATGAAGACATTAACACCTGAACAGGGTGCAACAAATACTACCAAAGTAAAAATCTACCAGTTTTTCCTGTACTGTAGACAGTGACACAACAGCAGCCATCAATAGGCACCCTGCACCCATCAGACCTGGGCACTAGAAACGGTGTTCAAATGAGCAGGGACAGTTCAGCATCAGCAGATCTCGGTGTGCCTGCACAACCTATGGATCCTACTGCACAGCCCTGGCCCCTGTCAGAAGGGGCAGAATTGCTACCCCAGGGACTCCCAAGTGTCTCATTACAAGGACTGTATGAGCCCAGCAGGGCTGTTCCTGCAGCGAACATCACTTACTGCGAAGTGCCGCTGGAACGCCTTGGGCCCTCGGTAGGTGTAGTTACCACAGATCTCACAGTTGTAGTTGATGTTCAAACCATGGAGTTTATACAACCAGTATGGGATGGGCTACAAGCGAGGAAACAGGAGGATGAGGATACACAAGGATTAGGTCGCGTGGCAAAGCAGCTCAAACAGGGGAGCAGGGTGGAGTCAGCGACCTCTCCCACTTCCCCAGGCCTGACAGTCTTGGTTACCTTGCCATCCCAACCAAGAGGCAGATTTTTAGGGTTATAAATGATTTCATTTTCTTCATCTTCACTCTCACTCTCACTGATCTGCTCCTCCTCCTCCTCCTCCCTCTCCTCCCCAGTCCGCGCCTGCTTACGCTGCACGTTCTCATGGGTGAGGTGTCTCTGTTCCTGGAGAAGAGAAGGCATTGTCCACACACTGCGACAGCAACAAAGTCGGGGCAAACTCTTGCAGTGAGAAACTTTCTCAGTGTACAGAGGGAGGGAATGTAAGACCAGTATGAAGCACAGAACTCCCACCTTACTCAGTTTTTAGAACCCTACTTGCCAAAACCAAAAATCCTGTACCACCATTAGCACTTCTGCACTGACAGGAAGCAGCAGCAGCCACACTGCTGAAAACAATCCCCCCAAACCAAAGGCAGGCAGCAAGGCAGAACAAGTAAAGGTTTGCAATACCATGTCACTTAGGCACAAAATAGATGTGGTGCACCACATTGATGTGGTGCTGTCTATGAAAGCACTGGGTAGAGATGTGGATGACCTTCCAGTCACTATTTGACAGCTCTGAAATAAAAAGCTCAAAGAAAAAATAAAATCCTTACCCCAAGAACTTCTACATACTCATAAATCTGAGCTTCCAGGAACGCAAGATCTTTATTTCTTTCAGTGTCTCTAGAAATAGATAGAGTAACTTTATGCAATGCACAAGTTCAGCTCTGATATCTTCCATTTGGTTCAGCACTATTTGGCCTGACACGAAAAGCTTCTAATCTCTCTGTAACAACTACACAAGAGTGGCCACTATAGACCACCACTCATCCAAGAGGGGAGAACACCACCAGCCTCAGAATGATCTCTAAGAACTCACCTTTTGCTTCCTTTCGTCTTTGGATTCTTAGCAAACAAGGAAGGATCAAGTGCTTCCAAGGATTTGCCTTTAGTGCTAAAAAGCCTCTGAGCACGCTCCTCCAGAGTCCTATAGAAAAGCAGGGAGGAGATCAGTCAAGACCACAGTTTTACATTTCCCGAGAGCTATCTGAATTCATGCAACTAAATTCTAAACGTAGCTTTTGTGAGATCATTAGATTCCTATTATCTTTGCCTTCCTTCCTCAAGCCAAAGTCTTCTGTACCAGGGACTCCAGTACAGGATCTGGTCAGAGCAGCAGATCCCAGTAGCCACTGCTTGGTTCTTAATGTTTTATCTTTCAAACATCACTAAGGTAATTCTAGTACACCAGAGATGACCACACAAGTATCCCAGAAAGGAATGTGAGACAGGAAGACCTCAAAACCCAAAAGGAACTCTACAAAGACTGCACCTTACCCTCCACACTTCAGCCCCAGGGCCAGCAAAGCTGATTTTAATCTGTCCAGTCCCAAGGAGGCCAATTCCTGTTCAATTAAATAAACCACTATAAGAGATGATCTGTTCAACACATAAAATATGGATATAGTCCACTTTAGCTTGTTAAAGAAGAAAAAAGTATTCAAGAAAGGACTGTCAAGGGTGCACTCCTCCTCACTGGAAAATGAGGAATGTGACAAATCTAACCAGGCCTTTCAAGCTACATCCCCCAACTGGAGAAATTAAAACATCAGCATCATCAAAGTTTTACCCAGAAAGCACAGAGCCAGGGAGGAGAGCACTAAAATTATGCAAAGAAACCAAATGACTGAGCTTCCACCTGCTCCAAACGTGGCAGTAAGTGCAGAACACTGGAAACGCACCTCCCAGGAGGAGAAGGCTGAGAGGTCCAGGTGGGCGCCGGCATGGGTGAGGGCACTGCTGGTCTCTTTCTACCAAGAAAACCACATGCAAGAGCTGCATGACATCCCACAAGGCTTCAGGCCATAGAACATTTTAACCTCAAGAAAAACAGTTCATTTCACAGAGAAAAATCCCCTTACTAAACTGAAAATGGAACAGTAGTAAAGACGCAATATATGCCAACCTGAAACAAGCTTCATTTCAAACCAGTTGTGCTGGGTTTCAAGTTCAGGTCAGAACCACCCTGCAGCCTGATGACACAGAGCTGCAGCCCTGTCAGGGTCAGCCCCAGCAATGACTTTACACAAATGATTCACAGAAACCCCTCAAAAACACAGAACATCTCCCAGGCTCAAGCTGCTCACCGGCCAGCCCGGGAACGTGCCGTTCTCCCACTTCTTCTCAAACTCCGTCTGAATTTTCCCAAAAAGTTCGTTCTGGTCCAGTAAAGGTTTCACTCGATCTGTGTAATCCTGCAAATACTCAAGGAGCATTTCAAGGTACCTGGCAGGGGAAGCACAAGCACAGGTAATTCACTATCACCCTCTACCCACATCTTTGGACAGTCACTACCTTCTAGTGCAGCAGAGGGAGGTGACCGAGGTCAGTTTTCCACACAGGATTTCTGGGCACAGCAGTTACGAGGCTACAGTCAGGCCCTTCCTCAGAGCAGAATGTGCTCCACATCTCCACACTCTCCACATCTCTGCTGCACTGTGTCTTTGCTTGGGGCTCGGACACACAACTGAGCTCAGGGACCCAATTTATGGGAGTTAATCATAATCTCAGCAGCTGAACACTTCAGAAGCAAATTCCTTCTCACCAACTGCCATAAAGGAAGCAGGCAAACAGGCTCACCTCTTATATTCAGCATTTTTTCTCTCCTTAGGAATATCAAAGAGTTGGTCGAATGTCGATAAGTAAGTGATATAATCCAATTTCTAAGAAAAGAAAACCTGAGTCAGAGTTCATACACAGCCAAATTAACATCCAGGTCCCAGAACAGAGCAGCCCCAGCCCGTGCAGGGCCTGGGGATCCCTAGACCCTGCCACACCAAGCACTGGAGGTGCCCAGACACAGCAGGCACTCACCTCTGATGATTTCAGGTTAATGTACTTGAGATAACAATCATGCAGATCCAAGTATCGTCCGTACCCTTCCTCATCAGTGAACTCCACTAGATCTGTAGGAAAGATCATTAAGAGCTTTATTATGAGCTTAATATTTCCTACTTATTATGCAACTGCTTTAGAACTGGAAAAGGATTAGCTGTGAACTCATTTATGCTCAAGGAAGGCATTACAATGCCCTGGACACCCAGTGATCAGCCTCAATTGCTGCTCTGTGCAAGCACCAGAACATTCCTCAGGAGCAGCAGCACCACTGGGGAACATTCCAGGGACTGCAGTTCACAAGAATTTAAATGACAGAAGAACAATTTTCAGAAGTCGTTTCATAAAAGTGAGGTGGGGCCCTGAAATGTGCAAAACAGATCCAACAACCCATAAGATAATGCCACAGCTCAAGCAAACTACAGACTTACTCTGAGCTTCCTCACTCGGGTTGTCTCTGGCTTTCAGCAGCTCCTCAAACTCCACTGACATGGGAACACAGATCTGCAGGGGCAGACACGAGTCACATAGTGATTTACCTCAGCTCCTGTCCCAGAACAATTAATATAAAACCAAAGAAGGTAGCAAACAATGAAACTGCAAACAGAAAAGGAACCCAAAGCACTTTTTCAGCTGTCCTGCACAAAGGTGTGTCTTTATCCAGCATGAGAAAAGTGAGCCCCAACCGCAGGCCAGCTACAGGATGCTCCCAAGCAGGGAACACTGTGAGTGACCAGCACTGCTCCCACTCACACATTGCCTGGCCCTGAGCAGCTTTGCTCAGGTGACAGCTGGGTCTTCCCAGGACCTGTCCGTTAAGGCAATTAAACTGGAGAAAACAAAAAGTCTGTTTCCTGCAGAGATGAGGCCCAACAGACCCCAACTCACCTGTTCCTGTGGAGCAGGTAATTACTCACCTCATTTGGGTGCTTCCGGTGAAATTCCTTAATTTGCTTCAGTCTGTTGTAAAACTCTGCAAATTCATTCGGCCCAGAAATGGCACTGAGCTCCTCCTTCCGCAGGCTACGAGTTCAGGGACAGGGGCAAGGAAAACAAGGTGACACTGCCACAGCCTCGGTCCAGGTCTGTGCTGCAGTGTCTGACTGCAAACCTCCGACTGCCGTGGGACCTCCCAGCCCACCCAGCTTAGAGCCACGTTCCCCTGCGCTGCTGCGGCCCCTGACAGACCCCCGGGGCAGCCACAGCCTCCCCATGACGCGAAACACGGGAGTAACAAACTGTCCCGCGTGCACTCGGGGCCTGCCCTGCGTTCAGTCCCCGGATCCCGACTGCTGCGTTATTCTTCACGTGTTTACACGGACTCAAAGGACGGCCGATTTCCTCACCGCAGGCCGCGCTCAGGCACACGAGGGCCCCCGGGCACACTCACCCGTCCTTGTCGTCGTACAGGTCCCGCAGGTTGCCGCTCACCTCCATGTACCTCTGCGGGACAAAGGGAAAGCCGCAGGGCCCGTTACCTGGGCGGGCCCCGCTCGGCGCCGGGCGCCCGGCCCCGCCGCACTCACGTCCTGCATGGCCCGCGTCCGGTGGTCCGAGTTGATCTGGTCGCGGAGCTGCGGGGAGAGAGGGGCGGTAAGCGGGAGAGAGGCGGGCGCCGCCCTCCCCGCGGCCCCGTGGGGCCCACCCCGGGCGCACCGTGGACTTCTTAGTGAGCATCTCTTTGACCATGACGTCCATGAGCCGCTCCCGCTCCTCGTGGTAGCGCCGCTGCTGCTCCAGGATCGTCTCCATCGCGCTGCCGCCGGAAGGCCCTGCCGCGGCCCCTGTGCGCCCGCCGGAAGGCTCCGGGCCCGCGCGCACCCCGCGGGGAGGTTCCGGCGCCCCCCGGTGCTCCGTCGCGCGGTTCGCCCACACTTTGCCAGATTGCAAAGCTGTAATTAAATTTTAACTCGCCAGTAAATTTTTAATATTTTTCTGCCATGGGCGATAAATTACTTTAAGCCAAAAGCAACAACAAAATTTGGCTTACTTAAGTGGCAGCACACCTGGGAGGAAGCGGGAGAGGGTTGGTCCAGGAGGTGCCGTTCCGCGCTGGGGCAGTCGCAGGGGCTGGGAGCTGAAATGCATGGAATCACAGAATATCCCAAGCTGGAAGGGACCCACAAGGATCACCAAAGTCCAACTCCTGGCCCTGCACGGGGCCCCCAGGTGGTGGCTTGGACCTGGTTTTGCCTCTCGGGGCTGACCTGCGATGGTGGTGCAGGAGAGCACAGCTTGGGCACATTTGGTGAATGCCGGGGCCTCCTTCTGCACCCCCAGTGCTGCCCTGTGCCCCCAGCGCTGCCCCTGCACCTCCAGCAGCTCCTCCACTCCTCCCTCACCAGCGCAGCAGCCCCGGCTGACCCCCCCTCACACTGTTCCTTTTGCTTAATAAAATTTCCACGACTGTTTCAGACTCGGGAGTCTCGGGGGATGTTTGTGCATGACATCACCCTCCCCCTCCTGTAAATCAGGCGCTGGGCTGTGCACAGCCATGACCCATTCATGACAGGGATAAAATCCAGATGTTCCAGCGCTATGTGCAGCTGGGTCATTTCCTTTTTTGGCTAAAAACGTGAGGCTCTGGAGGCTGACTGAAAGAGGAGCCCGGGGGCCCTTTGTACAGAAACCTTTTGTGGTTAATCCCGGGAACGGGCGCTGCAGGAGCCCTGGGCTGTGGTGCTGCTGCTGGAGGGCTCAGCCAGGAACCTCCGGCCTGGGGCTGCTCACTCACGCTCCGAGGCCCCGCGGCAGCACCAGAGCCCAGCGTGGGTCTCAGGGCAGAAATAGCAACAAAAACCTGCTTGAAAAACTCCATCAGCTGCCAGAGCGGGAGTCTTTGAGGCAGCCAGGAATGTGCCAGTGCCACAGGCCCACGAGGAGCCCCGCGGGCCGTGCCCGGCCTCCCCCCGCAGGGGGCACGAGCAGGGCGCTGGCGAAGAGGGCAGGCGAGCGCCGGGGAAGCCACGGCAGCTGTTAGTGAATGTACAGGAGTCTGTGGAAAATAGTTTCGTATGTTAGGGAATAAATGGTTCCCGGGCTGATAAGCGTGAGTAACGAGCGCACAGCGTTTCAGGGAAGGCTGCCAGAAGGGACCGCGGACACCCGGCTGAGGGCTCCAGCAACATTCCCGGGATGTGGCCACCACGGCTCAGGGAGGCTCCTCTGCACGGCGGGACAGGGGCCGGTAACCGCAGGGATCCAGCCCGGGGGCACTGAGGCATCGAGCAGTGCCCGAGTCCTGCTGGGGCCTGTCCTGCAGAACTGCCTGCCTGAGCAGGCAGCAGGCACAGACAGACAGGCAGCCCCAGCGCCAGGAACCCACCGCAGCCCCACAGCGGGAGGAGGGAGCTGCTGCTCTCCTCTGCCGTAAGCACAGGACTCGTACAGCTGATGCTGGGCTGTGGTTTGGGAAGAGAGGCATGAGCACTGCGGAGGCTGGCTGGCCCCAGGATGGGATTTGGGGCAAGACAAGGCTGAGCAGAGCCCAGCACCAACTCAGACAGTGCGCTGCCCTATGCCTGCTGTTTGAGAGACACAGGAGAGCAAGTGTCACTAAAACAGTTTATTGTATAAAGCTGTAGGAAATACAAAGGAGGTTGAGGTTTAAGGTAATTCCTTCTGGAGACAGCTCCAAGCTCCTCAGAATAGCAAACACACAAACTCCAATTTACTGGCATTAAAGCTTCCAAACAAGGGTTCAACAAGGATCTGAATATAAAGTTAATAACACTTCAACATGCATAACATTTTCTGTTGCTAAGTGAAGCCCGGGTGGGGGGCTAGCCCCTTCATCCTGTAGTTGGGTACAAAATGACAGATATTCATGACAAATGAGTACAAAAGGGAAAAACCCCACAAGAACAGGCTTTCAGAAAAGCACATGGCTGACAAGCAGGAAAGCAGAGTCGGCGTAAGTGCCCCAGCAAAACAGAAGCAAAAGGATGTAGAGGCAAGGCAGGCATGGGCATCCTATTGCAGAAGGGCCTGAGTGGGGGCCAGGGCCAGCTCAGTCATTGGGCAAGGATGGCTCAAGACATCCTATTTTGCACAGTTAGGGCCAGCACAGGGACCTGGGCTATGCAAAACCCCGCCTCAGGTGCCATCTTTGCTTTGCTTCTCATTTGGGACGCAGTGAGTGTGGCTGGGGGGAGCCTCCACTCCCTACCCACTGCAGGGGGACACAGGCAGCCCTGGCAGGAGCAGGTTGTGGGCACCCCGCTGCCCCCTTGGCTGCCCTCCATGCTGGAGCCCTGTGCTCCCACAGACCCTCCCTCCCAGCACCTCCCAAGAACAGCCTGGGGGCAACACTCCCCTCCCTGAATTAACAGAGGTCTCTGATGTTCTCAGTGCCACAGGCAGCTGGGCTCCATACAGCAGTGCCTGTGCCATGGATCCCCACAAGAAGGATAGAGCAGGAATAAAGCCCTCAGTGCTCTGAGCCTTCAGCACACCCTTCTCAGGGGCTCAGTCAGGAGCATCTCAGGGGAGCAGCAGCAGGCCAACAGCCCCAGCTCCAGGTCAGCCGCTGCAGCCATGGGAGGTCATAGCACAGGTGGATGGAAAAGGGGCAGGGAGGTGGGGGTGGGCAGAACACCCTGTACCTATGAGCAACTTGAACTCCTCATTCACAGCTGCGAGAGCACCTCCACAGAGGCACTGAGCAAAGGGTCTGGCCTGCAAACGATGAGGTGCTATAGAATTCCAGAGGTGGATCCCATCTGGCAGGACAAACATGCTCCTCTGCTGGCAACACTCCAGCCTGGCATCCCCAGTCCCCCCAAAGGGAGCAGTAAGACCTTTCATGCCCAGGTCAGCCACTCGTATGGTGCTGGTGGTTACAGCCCTAACCCAGCACAGCTGAGCTGCACAGCCGCACAGCCTCTGCCTCATGTCACACAGAGTGAGGGAATCACATGGGGAAAAGAGGGAAGTCAGCGCCATGCTGGGGGGAAAAGATATGCTGCCAGCATGCAGATCCAGCAGCCCAGCGCTGAAGCTGCCCTTTACTCAGCTGGGGCCCTGGGCTCAGCTCGTGCCTGGTCAGACTGGAAGCAAAAAGAAAGAGTAAATAATGGGGGGTCTTGAAGCTCCTTTTTCAATTTTATTTATCTTTGACTCTGCACCGAGCCATAGCGTAGCGTACTCTAGCCTTCAGGTAGGGGTCAGAGGAACCCCCTGAGCGCACCGCGGCTGGGGGCCAAGCCCCCATCTCCTGTGCCTTGTGCCTGGCCCTTGAAATGCTGCTGGGGGATCTGGCACAGAGGCCCTGAAGAACAGAGGAAACCCTGCCCCGCGGTGTCCTCGGAGACTCATAGGTCACTGCTGCAGTCGCGGCACAGGATCTCATCTTTGTCAGGGATGAAGCCCTTCCCCACCAGCGAAGTGCTGCAGCGGGCACAGTTGAAGCAGTTGTGGTGCCAGTGACGGTCCTCAAAGGAGACGTATTTGCCACCACCAAAGCCTGCAGGAGGGACAAAGAGAGCAGTGTCAGAGCCCCTGGGGAAATGACTGAGCCTTCCCCACAGACTGAGCCCTGGCCTGTTCATCTTTGGGTCAGGTCTTCACACACAGCGCTGGTGATTGTACCAAACACCCTCCAGGACCAAATACATCTGAAATGCAAATCCCTACTCTTGGTGGGGGAAGAACACCAAAATCATTTCACAGCAGACTTTAGAGGGTTGAGATATTTGGACCAGAATCACCTAGGAGGAACAGGGAGTGGAGCTGCACCACCACAGTGGACACAGGAGGGCAGTGCTATTGGAAAGCTGGGAAGAGTCCTCCTGCCACCAGCCCAGGCCCAGGCTCCTGCAGAGGCTCTGCAGGAGCTTCCCTCTTCTGCTGGCAGTGACTGGACTGGTGGGCTGTGACTCCCTTCTGCCCAGGACTGCAACAAACTGATAAGGACCAGAGGGGAAGTGGGTGCCTGGGAGCTGCCTGCAGCCAGAATCATCCTCTGAGTCACCAGCTGATTCATGGCTTCTCCTGCCTTCCCAGCAGCAAGAGACTGGGAGTTGCAAGGGGGAAGGTCAAGTGGGGGAGGGCAGGAAGGAGGCCAGACTCTCTTAGGGGGTTCTGCAGGAGAAGATCCTCTACTTCCCCTGCCTTAGGCAGGTATGGCTGGTCCAGACTCCCCTGCACCAGGTGCTGCTCTAACTATGGCTGGAAGTCCTTGGATTTCCTGATCTGTGAGCAACCTTTCCACAGGACATGGCAACCAATATCAAACAAGGCAAGCTAGAGACATGAAATAATGCTTTGAGGGGTCACTTTGGGAGCCTTTATCTGTGGGCAGAGGGAATTCCTCCCATGGGACACAGCTCACCACTTTGAAAGATGCAGACAAAGGGAGACAAGTGGCCCCAGGAGCACTACAACAAAGAGCTCCCCTCTCATGGGGTTCCTCAGAGAGCTGCTCTGCTCACCTGTGATGGGCTTCGTGCAGGCGCTGCACTTCTTGGCATAGAGGTTCCCAAAGCACTTGACGCAGTATGGGTTGTCGTCCTGGGAGGTGAATTGCTGCCCAGCCAAGGGGGTCTTGCAGCCTGTGCAGACAAAGCACTCCTTGTGCCAGGGCTCATCCCGGTAGGTCACTCCTCCCTTTGTCAGGGTCTGCAGGAAGAGAGTGCATGCTGGTGACACACAGGCACGGGGAAACAGCTCAGCTGGGGTGCTGGCACCTGAACCCTCCTCTGGTGGGGATCAGGCAGGAGTGGGGAGTTCCCTGTCCCTGGATCAGAACTCGGGGTTCTGGGCTGTACGTACCTTTTTGCAACGAGTGCAACGAGGAGCGAACTTGCTCTCGTAACAGGGGACACAGTAATAATCCTTCTTGTCTGGGATGAAGGACCGCGATCCAATGGGCTGCTGGCAGCTGCTGCATATGAAGCAATGCTCGTGCCAGGTCTGTCCATTGTACTCCAGCTTACGGGACCCTGCAGAGAGAGCCCTGCAGTGACAGAAGGGAGCAGCACACACACAGGCGGCGGACATGGGGGGCTGAGCAGGATGAAAGGTGGTCCGGGAAACCTGCCTCTGTGCCTGCCCTTGCCATGGCAGTTCAGAACCATGGGCAGTTGGAGAGGGGGGCCCCGGGCCCACACCCCAGCCACAAGGGAGGACTGTGG
Source organism: Cephalopterus ornatus (assembly GCA_013396775.1). Classification (NCBI taxonomy): domain Eukaryota; kingdom Metazoa; phylum Chordata; class Aves; order Passeriformes; family Cotingidae; genus Cephalopterus; species Cephalopterus ornatus. The sequence goes on from VZRE01002955.1 coordinate 552,608, forward strand.
GAACACCCACACCTGCACGCAGGCCATGGCAGAAATGCCTGATGTAACCCACATTTGAAGATGGTGCCAGAATGGCCAAGCAAAGACACACGCCTTTGCTTCAGGCCATCTCCAGAGATGCTCACGCACCTTCAGTCATTCCTTCTTGTCAGCACACAGCAGAAAATGCCCAGGAAACCTTTGTTATCTCCTCCCCCATTCACTTTCCCATGAAAAAGGGTAGCAGACAGATTGGATTGCTGTGGCAATTGCAGCTTTGGATCCTGCTGTCTTTCTGGACAAGCAAAGGGTCCAGCCCTCTGTGTACAGTAGCAGGAGGGCAGGAGAGCAGAGATTTAGCTCTCTTCCTCGCTGCTCTTGTGCTGGACCTGCAGCCCCAGCTGACACCAAGGGACCAGGAATGGACTGCAATGCTCAAGTTTGCTCGCTCCTACCTGGCATGACAGTCTTCTCGCAGGCAATGCATTTGGAGGAGAACTCGCTGCAGTAGCAGTCATTGCACAGCAGCTCCTCGCCCTGGCAGGTGAACGGCTCGTCAGCCAGGGAGCGGTCACAGCGGAAGCAGCGGAAGCAGTGCTCGTGGTAATGGCGATCCTCGTAGTACAGCTCCTGGGAGCACAGCTGGATGAGGAGGGGACCAATAGCCCTGGGAGCTGACCTGGTTGGCTGGGGGCCCTGTACTCACCCTGCAGTCGTGGCCGATCAGCTCTTTGCATTCATCACAGGTGTTGGCAAAGTGGGCATCATAGCATGGGATGCAGTACGGGCCGTTGTCCATCTGGATGTACTTGCGCCCATACAAGGACTCCTTGCAGTTGTCACAGTCAAAACACTCTGTCATGGTGCCGGTCTGAGGGTCTCCTTCACCTGCTGAGATCAGGGCAGGTGTGGGTCAGTATCAACTTATGCTGCCTGAGATGTCCCTGTGCCACCCTGCCACCTCCAGAGGGCAAGGACCGCGAGTCCCTGCACTGAGCCAACAGCCACCGTCAGGAAAGGGCACAGTCTTGCACAGTGCTCCTGCTCTGGGGCTGCATAAACTTCCCAAAGAGCTGCAGACATCAGGGCCTGCAATGAGCCTTGTCTCAGGTTTATACTTCACAGCTGAAGCACTTCAGCACCACTCAGAAAACCTGGACACGTCAGCATGCAGCTGAGCTCCTCACTGTTATCCTGGGAAACAAAGTGTAAATAAGGACTACAAGGGAGAAATTTTTTGCATGAAAAGTTTTGAAAGGCATCAAAACCAAGACCACGCACATGCCATGTGGGTGTGTGTCCACTGCCACGTCAGACAGCGAGGCACTCTGAGGGAGATCTGCCTGCCTAGCTGTCCTTCGGAAAGCCATGCTGAGTTCCCAGTGTGGCTTATGGCAGGATTCTTCCCAATGGCTGCAAGCTCTCACTGAAGAGCAGCTAGTGGCTCAAACCCTGGAACTTCTCCAGAGTGTTAAAGCAGATGCTCCACAGGGAAGCAGGAATTGGGCACCCCACACTGTGCCTGGCTATAGAGCCTCATCCCAGCAAACTGTTCTGCATGTGTTGCTCCAGCTACAGACACTTCCCAGGGAGAAGCTGTAAGGGCAGGTGCATGTTCCACAAGCAATAGAGGTGTTGGGGCTTTGCACACAAGAGACCAGACATCTCTCCCTGCCCCTTGTCTCCCTCACAGACAACAGGTTTGTGGAACTGTTTTGCTTTCTTTGGAGCACTAACTCCAGAATAGTACCTTCCTCCTGTTTAGTTTAACCTGGTTATTCCTAAATATGGAGTCTTCCACTTGCAAAATCACAGCCTTCTTTAACCCAGGTTGCTGTCAAGTGTAGACAAGCCCATGGAATTACATCTGAGCCATCAGCTGCAGAGCACCCCACACTGCAGTGTCCTTCATGAACCCACCCACTTCAGAAAGAGCAATTATGGCTCCATCTCTAGTTCAACATTTAAGGGGCAGGGAGCTCCCTGTCAGCCCCTGTTCCCCCTCTCCACAGGCTCCCTGGCCATAGGTTGGGAGGCAGCCTCCAGGGCAGGAGCTGATCCAGACAGCTCTGACTCACAGCCCTGAGCTCCCTAGGGCTATTCTTGGTCAAGCCACACAGCTCCCAGCTGTTGTCAATCCTGGTATGTGCTGATAGGACTGCTGGAGAATAAATCCACTGTTCCCACATGGCTACGTGACCAACTGCGGGGGAACAAAGTCCCTTTTCAGACACTGGTTCCCAGCTGCTGCCTCGGACACTGCCCGCTCCGTGCACTCCAGAGTGGCCGGCACACATGGCTCTGGGACCAGCTCTGCAGAGGGTCCCTGTGAGCAGCATGGGCTGAGGCCACCGAGCTTCTCCAGAGCCCCGACTGGAAGCCCCATGTGCTGCCCGCAGAACAAGGCAATGTCCAGTCTATTACTTGGAGGCGAGGCAGGCACAGGGTGGTTTGCACAGCAAAGCCAGACGAGTGCTAGGGTGCTGAACTGGACTTGCTGTCCCAGCTCCGCTCCCAGCCTGGGCTGGTTCCCCCACTGTCCCTTGCCTCTGGGGCACCCCATGAGGTGCTCCCCTAACCAGGCAGCAGCTCCTATGCCCCCGCCACAGCTCCTGGCCGCTTCTCACCCACTGCTGCCTCCTCTGCCATTCCACTTGCCTTTGCTCCCTTAAGATACCTGGGACCTTTTTCTCTGGCAAAGAATGAAGTGAAATGCCCAACCCTGCTCCTCCTCCCAGCCCTGGTGAAGAAAACTTTCCAAGGTGTGTCTTTAATAAAAGAGCCACTCCTGCCCTAGGAGCTGTGGCACCACCAGTGCAGGCAGCTTCCATGTTTGCTCAATGGGCTGTGCTTTAGCTCTGTGGTCCTGTCATACGAGCTCAGAGGACATCAGAAAACACAAGGGAAGGAAAAGCAACCTTAATGGAAAAGGCTGAGGCTTTACCAGTGACAGGGACTCAGCACTGCTGCCCTGACCCTGACACTGTCAGAAGAGGAAGAAAACATAAACCCTCTGAGAACAAAGAGGACCCTAAAGCAGTAGATCGGGCTTGTCTCCACTCTGAGTAGTTTCTCCACAAAGTCTCTGTATGCCTTCTGCATGCTACGAGCTGAGTGCTGCTTCCCAGGCTGCCCCAGGAGAGGGCTAGGCTGGCAGATGCCCAGGCTCCAGCAAAGCCAGGCCCAGCAGCCTCATGTGGCCAAGGCTGCCGTGAGCACACATGGGAGCAGACTTTGTGCTGCCTTTTCCACAGAACAAGAACAGGCCCAGGAAGTTTGCTCAGGGTTATTTGTATTAGATAAGCTGTTTGCTCTCTTTGTTCTGGCCTCACATGCAGTTCTGGGCAGGGGTGTCAAAGCCCTGGGCAGCGCCAAAGCAAATGCAGCACCTTTGCCCCTGTGGATGTGGCACTGCAAAACTGAGTGGGAAGAGGAAGGGGGCACAAAAGAAATGAAAGAAAAGAAATAGTACAAAAGCCTGCAATTCTTACTGTGATTGTAATAAGGAACCTGGAAATTGCTTCCATTCATGAAGGAAGGAGATGGAGTTTAAAATGCATTAAAAACCCTTTTAACAGAGGCTCAGATGTAGAAGATACAATACAGGCTTGTTGCTGTAGTGCTAATGAGCATGTGCTCATCCTGCACCACCCTGTAAACATCAGCTGTGTGCTGGGCTGATGTCAGGAACGCCTTCAAATGCTAACCAAGGTGCTGCCCTAAAATGATGGGCTTGCAGTTGTAAATAGAGTGTTTGGCCATTGCCAGATGGCTGTGGTCCTGGGGGATGAGGTCTGCTGAAGCAGATCCCTTGTACACAGGGATGGTGCAGCTGGATGTGGGGTATTCCTCAGCTGTCTTGCTGGCTGTCAGAGGGCAAAAATAAACACAGATATATGCCTGCCAGCTGCCTACTCTTACCCCCTGACAGAGATAGTTGTGCTCATGGAGCAAAGAAAGTTCAGTTCCTCTCCTGTGCCCATGGACAATCAGCTTTGGGAACAAGAGCTCCACTCACAAACAACATTCAAAGTGCTCCAGGATGCAAATCTGATCAGTCTGGAGCAGAGCTCAGAATAGCCTCATGTATGGAAAAGGTCAGCAATTTGTCAAGGACACACAGCAAAGTCCAGTTTCTAATTAGAGAGTGACATGCACCCAATGACACCTCAGTCCGTAGCCGATGGCTGAGGCTTAGCAACAGTCCCAGGGGATCATTACATTAATTTTAGTGCTGGTAAACCGGGGATTTGTTATGCAAAGGAGGCAGTACAGACAGCCCAGGGCCAAGCTTTCTGCTCCATGAAGAGCTAAACTGGCCTTTTCAGATGGTTCCTGATACAACCAGCTCCTTCAGCGTGGAGTCGTGTGTATGTGTGTGTGTGTTGAATCTCTAACCTCGTGTAACTTCACACCAGTTTGTTGTTTGTTGTCAGGTCGCAACCAGCTGCTCCACAGAGTCATCCTAGAGCAACCCATTAGGCTATTCCTAGGGAAACACTTTATCTTTCCAGGACACAGGAATAAACCTGCTTTTGACTTTCTGTCAGGTCCCTGCCTATTCTCACCTCCCTGGGGCTGCCTGCGCACAGCTACAAGCAGTTGCAGTTCACACCTAAACAGACATGCAGAAGAAAAAGCACAACCTTGCTGGGGCAGGCAAGTGTTCCCCATGTAAGGATGAAACGCGTTCAGGGACACAGCTTTGGAAGACAGTCCTCAAAGCGCTCCAGGGTCAGCAGAGGAGAAGAACACTTTTTATTTCTGTTGCTTTTACAGAACCATTATGGGTCCTGGAATCTGCATGAAATTGTTTCTGCCTGCTGCCGACCCTAAAAGGGAAACCAGCTGCTTGTTCTGAGGAACAGCTCCCATTATGCTGGGAGCGTTTTCATTCTGTATTTCCTGACACCACTTCTGTGCAGGGTCACTGCATGTCCTGGCACTCTTAGGGACTGGGGGACCAGCTCTCTGGGGTGCTGTGAGGGTTTCTCTGTACCTCCTCATGCTGCTGCCTGTCTGTACCCTGTTGCTCTGCTCCCAAACCCACCAACACTGCTCCATACCTCCATACCTGGTGCAGGTGGAAGACCATCTCCAGTGCTGTTAGAGGAAAGCTGGAGGCAGCTGGGCAGAGATGCCCAGTGTTCCTTCAGGGTGACCCAACCAGACCCAGCCTGCACGGGCACCCTTGGGAGCCGTGTTGCATCAAGCCTTCACCCGCCTGCTCAAAGCACCACTGAGTCACTTCCTGCCCTCAGCTCTTGCCTTGAGCTGAGCTGTCTCCCAGCCTCAGCCTCTCCTGGGACAGCTCTGAAATCTCAAGTATGAAGGGGGGCTCTGGCATGGTGAGGAGCAGAGTCCTTGCAGGAAACATAAGCACAGCCACAGGCCACACATGGCAGCTTCCCCATCGCCAGAACAACCAGAGGATGCTGCAGGTCATTTCTCAAATTTGAAAATTTGCTTCTTAAAGTCAGCCTCGAAGGCAGGAGATAAATTAATCAGATGAGAGTACGGGCCCCAGCCTCCTCCCGCACCACTGGGGTGTTGAGTTTACAGATGTGCATACACCAAGCTCTGCTGAGCAAGCTGCATCACAGGCACTTCCCCAAGCACGGGCAAGACACCCTCCTGCCCAGAGCAGTCACAGGCCGCTACAGGCTCTGCAGCAGATTGAACAAAACGGCTGGCATTGCTGTAAGGAAACACCATGCATTTCAAATGAAATAAGTGCTGTCAGAGGCACCCTTGTTCAGCTAAGTCGGCAGCTTCCTGAAAATGCCCACAATTTTGGAAGAAGTAGCAGAATCTGTTAAAGCATCTGACAAACCACAAGACCTAAATTGTTGCATGATTTTAATATAGTCTTAGAATGACAAAAAGAGGGTTTCCCATTGTTCAGATCTCTGAGGTGCCCCATTCAAAGAGCAAAACCACATCACACAGACTCCTCCTGACAGCTCTGCATACAGTTAAAGGGTAAGTGCCAAAAGCACACCTGTTCCACAAATTTTTACCCTTAAACCAAGGAAGTCTCCCCTTGCTGCCAGCCCCCAGCCTGCCTGGAGGTGCCTGCAGGAAGCCCTGCCCTGTTTGCATAACTGAGACAGAGGCACCACACCTGGGCCAAGGTGAGCAATGGCAAACGGCCGCAGTGCCGGGTACAACCACCGCCAGGCTGGACTCCTGAGGTCCTGGCAGCGCAGGCAGAGGCCCAAGAGACAATTCAGCCCTTGCTCTGGACTTACTTTCTTTAGGGAAAGTTAATTCTACCAGGGTCAGAGAAAGAAGCTGAAGGGTCCCTACTACACAACCATAAAATTAAAAACCCTGCCCAAGAAAAAAGGAGGGCATGATTTCAGAGTTAAAAATTAATTACTAAACATCTGTAAGGGTTAATAAAGTATTTCAGGTTCTGAACAAAATCCTGGCCCTTCAGAGGTGCAGCTAACAGCAGCAGAGCTGTCTGGGGACACTCAGAGCAGGCAGCTTGTGTCATTCTGCTGACATTAAAGTGGAATGTTTGCTCAAGAGATCAGCTGTTAATCTTATTCAAAATGAGTACAAAGTAAGCAAATTCTGTGCACTCAAACAGGAAGTCAGGAACTGAAACCATTTGGGCAGTTTGGACCCGTCACATTCAACTGATGGAGGAAGCCTAAGAGCAGAGCAGCAAGACAGGAATACATCAGAAACTTCTCCTCATCAGTGTGACTGATCACAGGAGCTTCAGTGTGATCAGAGGAGCAAGGGCTGCAGTCCAGGTAGAGGGCTACTCTTGTTAGTTCTTAAAAAGCAGCAAGGAACAGGTGTGCAACTGCTCAATAAGCATGTTGCGAGCATTTATAATCTAGCACTGAAAGTTTAATTTTGGACTGAATTGGTTTATGCCCATGTAACCCACAGCCATATAATGCCTCACTGCTTATCCAACTGCACAAACCCAGTACTCTGGCAGTAGTATTTCAAAATCTCTTTGCCCCATGAAATAAAGGTCATACCCAGTACACGAGAATTCAAACATGAAAGCGTGACAGGAAATGACTAACTGCACACTGAGGCCAATGTACCTTCATCTTGGATCTGCTCAGCACACAAGAATCTTGCAATTCAAACAGACATCACAGCCTATATGCAGAAAAAATAATCTGACTGCTCTAGTTGCCAGTTCTTGGGGCCTGTGCATCTCAGTGCAGATATCACTGCAAAATAATGTAATTCTACTCTATTTCCCTAAAGTTCTCTCACAGCTCAAGCCTTATGCTGCAGATTTCACTTTTCCTTCCCTTAGAGGCAGCTGCTTTTTAAATTGAGGATGAAGCCATTCTTATTTCTGAGGTGACAGATATATAATTTAAGTTAGCGTTTACAAAGCTTTTTGTAGTTCTGAATAAAAGGTACTTATGAGATTATTACCTCTGTTTTGCCCACAAAAGCAATCAAGGGGCTGCCTCAAGCAGTGGATGCAGTCCCAGTGAGCATGTTTTGTGCTCACATGCTGAAAACCAACCTGCACGGTCTGAGCCCAGTCCCTTATTCCCTGTCTCCCCAGCAAGCCTGAAAGCTCTTTTGCTTATTAAGGCTCTGCTCAGCTTCAGCTTTTTTTTCAATAAACAAAGCAACTTTGACTTCCAGTAGCAGGAAAAAGACACATAACCCTGACATGCTTTATTTAATGCATGCCTATTACTTAAAGGGCAAAGTGAATTTTTTCACCAAATTTGGTCAAAATATTTCCTTTTCCGATTTGATTCTTTTTCTCTCAAACATGAGCATTTGCATTTGGGTTTCCTGCATATAAGCAGATCTCATGATGGAGAGAGGTAACGTGCGTCGGAGCCCTGGCAGTTTTGTGCCTTTTGGGGCTCTCAGAAATCAGCAGAGGGAAGAGAAAGCCAGGAAGGTGACAGGAGACTCTGCAGTGACACTCATGTGCACACACTCTCTCCCACAGTCTGATCACTAACTGTGGGCCTCTCCACCTGCGCTGGCTCTTTGCCCAAGGGATAAGGACAATCTCCCTATAAAGTGCTTTTTACAGCTGCCCGTGTCCCTTGCAAGCAGAGGCAATGCCAGCCCTGCAGCCTGCAGCATGTGAGCGGCTTCTAAATTTGGGGAAGGACTGAATCCTGGCAAAGACAAACTGTCTCATGTTACCACCCCGGGAATGGCTTGAAGGTGCTCTGAAACAAAAACTAGGATCATTTGTTGCCCGGGACATGCTGTGTGTGCCAGCTGCAACCCTCAAGAAACAAGACAGCCCTCTCTCAAGGGCAGCACAGCCGAGCCCTCGCCAGGACAGGAAAGTGCAGAACGCGGACAGATGGGATCGCTGAGAAGGGAACCTCTTCTTCTAGCCATTGCCTTGCCAGCACTGAAGGGAACAAATTTCCTTCTGTGGCTGAAGACTTCTCTACCAGGTGATGTGGTCAGCAGGTGTCATTTACTTTCACAATACAGAGCTGGTTATCTTCAGACCAGTCACACTGGCACCTTTCAAAATTACTCTTAAGTACTGCACAATTTAAATAATAGATGCCATCAGCTGCAATTGTTACATATTTCACATAAAATCTCTCAGAAATAACTCCTTGCAAGTACTAAAAAGAAATCTGCAAGATGCAGCATGCGCTGCTGTTTGTGCTGTGCAGAGACAGTCTTTGGTGGCATCCATGAAAGGCAAAAATGTGCCACATCCAAAAGATCACGTGGAAACAGCTATTTTAAGAGGCACAAATGCTCACAAAATGTATGAATGCCTTTACATCACGCAGGATGTTGGAAACTTGGAGTTTCCAACATCCATGTCCCTGCCCACTGGACATGTCTGTCTCAGAACTAGAGCTGCTGCTGACACACATGGTAAACACATGGACTGACTGTGCTTAAAAACTCAAAAAGAGAGGAAAAACTGTTCCTCTACAGAAAAAAAAGCCCCGCCTAAACAGAAAAGAAGTAACAATATCAGAGAGCCCATGATCCAGGCCTGTGGCTCCTTTACAGAGCGTCATTCTCTCATTCCAATCTGAGATTTCCACGGAAACCTACAGAAACCCATCTCTCACAAGTTGAAAAGCAACTGAATGACCAGAATTTTCACTAACAGAGGCTTCTCTCTTGGTGACTTTCAGGTAAAGACCATGAAGAGCTGCTGTCTCAGCCCCTGAAGCAGCAGATACGAAGCAATGCAGGGAAGATGCTCCACTCGGTTCAGTAACAGGAGCAGCAGCAACTTGCACTCTGACTCGAGGGAAAGACTGCCCAAAGCTGGTTGCATGCTCAGGCAACCAGAGGATCAGGGGCTTCACTGCAAGGAGACACCACCTATGCCCCAAAAACTCTCCCTCTGTTCTCTAATTGATCATAACAAAACCGCTCTTTGTCCCAAACCGGCAAGCCCCCCCCATGCCGAGACAAAAGTTTAGAGCAGTTGTGTTACCTTGCATTGCTGAAGGCAATGGAGCAGCCTTCTGCCCCGGGGGGGCTCCCCCAGCCCTTCACCCCACAGTCAGATACAGCAGGTGCCACCAGCCAGAGTAAATCATCATTTCACTACCAAAAGACTCAAGTGCTTGTCCAGGAACAAAAGCAGTCACATCATAAACTGAGGGTGACATCAGCACAGGGATTGCATTTCCTACAGGGGTTTAAATGTCATTACTTGTGACTGGAAATCGGACACTTGCAATACAAATTACTTTAAATTTTCATAAGAGACATAAGAATTCCAATTCCAATTTTGTGTAGACATTTCACTTCCAAATCCTTTCTATGGCTCAATGTCATGATGACAGAAATCAAAAAAAGGGAATAAGCAACGCTCCTAACAAAGAGTGAAAAGCTTATGAATATTATTAGCCTGACTTACTAAGGTGCTAACGAGGTGAGCAGCAGAACTCTGGATTTCCAGGGTAAAGGGGCAGCGTGACTCAAACAGGGGTCCAGTTATTCAAGATCTCTGCATTGCCCTCTTCTATTCTTACTCAGAGTTCTGCCCTGTGTCTTCTAAAATTAAAACTCAAAGCTATCATGGACCTGAAAGCGTTATTTCATCAATGCAAGAGTGTTTAGTTTCCACAGAGCTGACAACCCGCACCTCTCTTCAGATTGTGCCTTCCTCAGTTCCCTAACAGCTGTCACTAGCAAAAACATTATTTACCCTCATAATACCTGCAGAGCAGGGAGTAATATTATCTCCCTCCTGAGATTTGCACTTCAGAGGGTTCTGGCACAAGGCAAGGCCTGCAGAACTAAAAATGGAACCAAGATCCAAGTCCCATCTTTCTTCTCCTTCCAAGATGCAGCACATATCCTTGTCAGTGGAACCTGTGACTCCTACTAACACGTGTTACAGACGTGTGTCTGGAAATTGCACAACCCAAACTCTGTGAGAAGCAGGGAAGAAGGGAGGAAGAGAAGGAAGCTAGGGACATGGTCTTTAAGGTCCCTTTCAACTCTAACAGACAGATACAGTGCTGTGCTTTACAAAGTACAGCTAATCCAGACTCCGGATCTCTTGACCCACACCATGGCTTTGGTAGCTGCTCCTGCTATTTAAACTTGGGGCTTTAGCAATGAGCAGGCTGAGGTGGCAGATGGAACTGGAGTAGGGCAGCACCAGAGTTACATACTAGTTAAAAATGGGTTAGTTTTTAAGAAAGGAAAAAGTCTTGTTTTCCTTAAATGAGGGTAATGAGGTGATGTCAAAAGCCTGGCAGAAGTCAGCAGTTTAGGCTGGCACCTGGGCTCACAATGCTGACAAAAGCACTCCTTGCACTCAGGGACAGTTCAGGACCCATGTTTTTTATCGCTGTTCTTTTTTTGTCATCTTCCCATCCTGAGCAATATCCAGGAATGGTGCCATCAGGTGTGGATCTCAGAGAGGAATCTTTGTTTTCAACCATACTGAAGGTTAGGCCTTTCAGATACACATCTTACACGATTCAATTTCTTTTGTTTCATTAAAAGAACCTTAAAAAGACATTTTTTACAACCAGCACTGAATATACACGCTGGTTGTGTACAACCTACAGCTGCACAGACCACAAGAGAAATTACGTCTGACATATGTGAGGGAAATCTTGTGGGCTTGGACCATTCAAGAAATAAGGTTGCTTTACAGCTACAGGAACAACACATGGCCAGAATGGACTCTAAACTGGTAATATACAGTCTGAAAATCAAATGTTAATTGTTTTTATAAATTTGCATTTTATACTAAAAAATCTCCCAAAGACCTCAGGACGCAGAGCTCAGCCTGGAAAGGATTTTTATGGTCACACTGTAAACCCACTGAAAACAGGGACCTAGAACGGAACCAGTCCATTACAGCTCAAACCTCAGTTCTGGGTTCTGCCTCAAGCAGCTGGGATTATTTCTCCAGTTCAGCAAATTCCTGTTACTGAAACCCACTCTGATATTTAAATAAATTTGGAGAATATGCTAAGTAGTCACTCTGCTTTACAGATAGTAAGATTGGAATTGTGTTATTTGATGGATTTCTAAGAGGACACTTGAAATTTGGGCAAACAAATTCAAAATATCAAGGTCATACTTACATTCCAGGGTAATAATTAAATACTTTACATCTTTTGGTTCCAGTATTCTAGGTTTTTCTATGCACCGCAGTATTTAGTCATGTGAAAACCATCTGTAGCAGCTGGAAGACATTTATTTGGCCCACCAAGATTAATTAGTTTAAAAATACATAAATAAAGGGTTCATTTTATTTCCAAAAAGCTAGCACTGCTGCTCTCAGCTCTGTTAGGGTGCTGGTGAATAATGCTTATGCAATGTTCTCAACAGGAGGTATCAGATGCCAGTTTCACAAATGCACACAAATATCTGGTAACTAAAACAAGGCTTACACTTAGGTTAATGCTCTTCTGGACTAACCCAGGTCATTATTCACAGCAATATGAAAATGAGCTTGCAAACACTTCAATCCCTATCTTCAGTCTTTCTCCTATACTCCCAAATCCACAATTCTGAAAACTGCAAACTGCTTTTAAAAAATCACTGAGGAAAAGAAATTTCTCTTCAGAACTGGGGTTCAGATAGCTGTGTTTAAGAAATACAAGGCATAAGTCTCCAAGCATGCCACTTCTCTCCAAGAAGTTCCTGCATAATCTTCATAAGCTTTTTAAAGCCAAGTAAACAAGAAGCAGAGATGAGATTGTAAAAAGGATTGAATTTGGCTTAGTATCCACAGGAATCACTTCTCTGGCCAACAGCTTGCAAAGGGTTATTTCTTGGCTCGTAATTTTTCTTTTGCTGGAAGATGCTGAGGCTTTAGCAAAGTTTCTGCAGAGAATGCAACAGCATTCAGCATTTGCTCAGCTAATGAGTTAAGTCACTGCAACTCTCCGATGGCTTGAAGATTATGGGTGTAGGAAAAGGGAATGCTCAGAGAGAGGAACTTTGAGCAGTCACCACCAAGCTGCGGTTAAAACAGACACCAATGACTCTATTCAGCTCCCAAACCTCAGACAGTTTCCATTTTCTCAATAACAAAGCATTTTTGTGGAATGAGGTAACAGCCTCCATCTGCCAGGTCTAAGTCTCCACTAAGATTTCTCAACAGCATGGCTGACAAGTGCTGGCCAGCGGAGATGGGACGGCACGAGAGGCAGGAGAGTCCCTTATGCCTGGGCAACACAGGGACAAACTGCAACAGGACAGATGTGGAGAGGAGCCTCTGTGGCACCCGCACACAAACTCTCCTGGGAGTTTGATTCACAAGCAGCCTTGAGTGAGCTCCAGCCAGTGCATAGCTGGAGAGTGCAAAAGGCCAAGAAAAGAGTTGAGACTTTTCATTAGGGCTGGCCAGGGACAGGCAGGAGGGAGCAGAAGACAAATGGGTGTCAGCAGCTCATGTGAGTGGGTCAAGAGCACAGAGCATGCGACTGAGAAGCGAAAACAGGTCTGTAAGCACATGCTGCAAGATGCACAATGCGAAGGGGAATGCAGACGTCCTGCTCCTCAAGGACATCACAGCCCATGGGACTGGCCACTCAAGCTGGGATATATACTTCCACACCCGAAATGCTGAACATCTGAGGCAGAACAGTTACAGCCCCCGAACAGAGCCTGGGAGGGGATCTGGTTTCGTTCTTGCCTTGTTTCTGAATCTGGCAGCCTGTATCTTGGCCTCTCAGTTCCAGAGATGCTGAGCATCAAGCCATTCTTTTGATTTCTGGCAAAGCCAGCTCAGTTCCTGCGAAAGCAGACCTTCATTTAGATCCAGATGAAGATTCTAGCTCCTGCCAGGACCCCCTCACCCGGCTCTCGCCTTCCTCTGCAAGCAGCTGCTTGTCACTCAGCTCCAGGTTCAATCCCCCCTACATCTGGTTCTTCCATCTAAAGCAAAGGCAATTTTCCAGTTGGTTTTCTGATGGCCTTTGCATTCCTGTAGCACTTCCTCATGAAGTTCAGAAAACACTAATACTGACCTCCTTGTGTAATACCTGGGTGCCCAGCTGGACATCTGGTAAGTGGCACCTTCCTTCCCGGCCAGGACAAAGCACTTCCCAAGCCCATTTTCTTCCTATGAGGAATACTGCTGTCAAATCTCAAAATCCACGCTGCTAATACTAGCCTCCTGCAAGGTCAGCCAAAGAGGACTTCCATCAGGGATGAGCTTTACTAGAGAAGGCTCCCTGGGGATTATCAGAATAGCACAGTCAAGCCCAGATGGCCACAATGTGCTGAGCACATTTCCCACAAACCTGGTGGCGAGGCAGAGGCCTCTGCAAATCAAAGTCCACACTGATTTCTGCCATCTGCTAAACACTGAGGGCCAGGCTGAGGCCTTTGGGAAAGGTCAGGATAGTCTTACAGTCTCTGAAGATATTGCTTTTGTTCTCACTATTTGCTTCTCAATTCCTTCATTAGAAGATACTAATCTCTTTGTAAGGCAATTACTTGGAGCCAAGAGTTTAGATATTATTGCAAAACATATGCTTAAAAGAGACCGGGAATTACGTTGGCAGTGTTACAGAGGGGAGCAAAGCGCAGCTCTGGGTCAAAACAAACAAACAAAAAAAATCTAAACTAGTAAGCAATTCCCATGCGATAGTTTAGAAGAGCCAGAAAAAGCTTCTTCTAGAAAGAAAACAATACTGTGAGATCGAAGCTAACAAGAGTTGGTGCTTGAAAAAATAAAATGGCTAGTAATGAGCTAGAGTATTGCCAACAGCACATATCCAAGGGAATCTTTCTGGGAAATGGACCCAAGTCATTATGCTGGAAAGCCCTGAGGGACTAGGGACCTTGAGGCTAAAAGCTGGCAAATTGTTTCATCAGTTAAACTTGGTCCCAATGTTTTCCACTGTGTAAAAATAATTTGTTTTAGCCTACAGGTCTCTACAGAACAACAGGTAAATTCAGGCTGCTTTCTCGGCAAAGAGAAACAGAGCACGGGGCAGGGCCCTGCCCAGGGGGACATTTTCAGAGGTTTCCCACCATTGCTGACAGCCCTTCAGCCCAGTGCTGGCCCAGAGCACTCAGGCCATTGGCTCTGCTGTGTTCCCCGTGCCAGGCACAATGTGCCAATCACCGGGGGACATCCCTGGAGTTGCTCTGGTCAGTGCTCCACCACCACCATGACTATGCCTCCATGAAAGCATCTCCTGGAGATTCATTCACCCAAAATTAATGCAGTCAGAGACATGATCCCAATATATCTTGTTTTCCAGAGGGATAAGGAGCTCTCTCTCGCTCCCTCTATGTGAGATTAGCTCACACACCAGGAACTAGGTGCTGATAGAGTGATAAAGGCAAGTTCTGTCTTTGCAGCCCTGTTGTTCATTACCAGTCCAGCTCCTCAGTCCCAGGAGTGTCCTGAGAGCACAAGACAATGAATATGTGCTCTAACATGGCAAAGAAAACCCCCCACTGGAAGGGGATGTAAAGGTGCTGTCTAATGACTTTCCTTCTCTTCCAACTCCTTCTCTGATTCACGTCGCCATCTTCCTTGCAACTGACCTAAATAACATGTTCGGGCAGCACTGGAAGTGTTTCCATCTCATACTTCAATAGCAGCAAGATCTCCGCATCTGGAAAGGGAATTTCTCAGGGAAGTCACACCACAGGTGGATTAGCAGTGTTGTTCTTGAGAAAGGAACAGAAGCACCCCTTCTTGTCTCATCTCATCAGTGAGACTTCCTGGCTGCAGGAGAACAAAGGTTGCCCAGGAGCAGGGAAAACACATGCTATATCTGTGCCCAAGCCCCAGCAGAGCTAAACAATGTGGGCAGAGTATTTGGTTACCTCATTTCCAGGTGTGCTGTCAGCATGAGCCATGACTGGCTTGGGATGAAAGAGGAAAAGCTGTTCCTAGATCTGGACTTGTCTGCATCATTTATGGTAGTTTTGCCCAGCAGCCATTAATCCTTTAATGCCATATCACACTCCCAGCCCTCAGGTCCTCTCTAACCTTTTGATCACCACTGGCCATTCCACTGCAGAAGGGGCTGAAGGACAGGGTGCAGGACTGCACTGTCCCTCCAAAGGCCTCAGGAAAGGAAAGGCAAAGAAAGCCACTGCAGAAGGACTTCAGTGGGTCAGCCCTCTCCAGACACACAGTAATTATGTGTGCTGGCAACATATAGGCACTTAAAGTAGCTTTATTCCCAAACAATTAAGAGACTTCTCCAGCTCTTCACTGCAGCACTTTTTGTAACACAAGTGTCCAACGGCACTGCATCACAGGAATACAGGGGCAATCCAATCCCTGTCACTCCGCAGTGGCTCCACACATGGAAAGATTTTTGATCCTCTCCCAATCTCATTCTTCCCTTTACCATGAGCTGAGGCACTCCCAAGAGCCATGCAGGTATCTCACCTCCTTCCACCCTCCCAGCAGACTGTGGATCTCAGTGTTACCTTATAGCAATGGCCCTCACAGGTGACGTGCTGAGTAAGTGAAAAAGTCAATTGAAAACGCATTTATTGCTAACAAGGAAATGGACTGTAGGGAAACACAGGAGAGTATTCTGAAGCTATGTGGACTGCCACAGCACTTTCAGCTTTCAGGTGAGGAAGCACCTTGCAAGGCAGGCACTAGATCTTCAGCAGCCTAACAGATGCCTTTCTTATTCCAAGGATACACATAAATACAGTTCCCCTATTGCAATAGAAAGGAAGTGATACCTGATCCATACTACCTCTTTTTCAGGTAATTGAGCCTCAAAACTGAAGCAGAAAAGCTGCCAACAAAATGTGCACATCTTTGTGCTACAGTTAGTCCATAACTAGTCTGCATCTGTTATCTCTACAGTTTTTATTAGCTCATGTTTACTTTGGCCACACATCCAAACAGAGTGAGAAAAATCTTGGACTCTCAACAATGGCCAAGCAGTTTAATCTGCCACTGGGGACAATGACTTGACTCCTATTGGCGTGTAGCGTTGGCAGGGTCAAGTGTAACATGTGCTGAAGGAAGCACTAGGGAAGCAGATCTGTGACTGTTCCAACAACACTGAGCATTTCCTTGAGCTATTCAGAGGTTCCTTTGCCCCTTGTATGTAGAGAAAACAGCTCCAGCTGTCCAGTCACCTGTGCTGGCTTCTCCACTCACTGGATTAATGACATTGGTGGCTGCCAAGAGCTCCAGGTTAGATGCAGCACATTTCTCACAGCTCAGACATTCAAAGCTAAGTTAGGAAGCAGTTAAGATCA
Source organism: Cephalopterus ornatus (assembly GCA_013396775.1). NCBI lineage: Eukaryota > Metazoa > Chordata > Aves > Passeriformes > Cotingidae > Cephalopterus > Cephalopterus ornatus. The sequence goes on from VZRE01002955.1 coordinate 569,270, forward strand.
TGTCCTTGGCATCAGCACCAGGTTGGTGCTGGAAGATAATTTATATTCCTGATCAGAACTGGCACTGGGCAGATTGGGCATAAACATCACCAAACCCTTGTTCAGGCAATTACATCAATCAGAGGGGTCCAGAGTTAATCTTTATCCACACTGCTGATTTAATAATATTTTTTTTGTATTTGAGAAGTTCAAAACACTTCACGTAAAAGAACTCTGCGGCTTGCAAGCCTGGGACAATCTACAGTAATATATTCAGAGGCAAGTAAAAAATGAAATGAGTTAATGTTAACAGTCAGATGGCCAAATCAAGCCAAAGTTAGACTGCACTTAGAAGAACATAAATGTCAGGATTTCTATTCCACTGCTATTTCGATTCTGTGTCAAGACATTTCTAAATAACTCTTGATTAACTATTAATTTAGCCCTTATAGACTTGTCTTTCTGATTCCTCCCAGAGTAATATTATCCTCTTGGTGGGCCCCTGTGAATAAGGGCAGAATCATTTGTTGTAACTATTCTCCATTTAGCAACTACCAACAGACACAATGTGGTCACTCAGCAGAGGCAGTTCTGGAGTGAAATACAGGAAGGTAGAAGCCATATGGAATTCTTCAATTTCCCCTTTCCTTTCACAATCAGACCCTTGATATTTTCTTCAACAGGAAAACTGACACTCCCCCCTCCCTGTAAATTGCTGACAATTGTATTTTACACCTGGCCAAAACCAGAACAAAACGGAAGGAAGAGATGAAACAAAGACCAAGGCCTTTTCTCAGCAACTACATCTCCACAGAACGGAGCATTTTCCTTTCCACCACTTCTGACTGGACAGAGTTCAGTAACCACAGACCAGCCTTTGTTGGAAGTGCCCCCTCCTCGCTGGCAAGTGGCTGCAGGACAGTGCTTGTGGCAGCAGCTTCCAGAGAGCAGCCAGAGCTGTGGGATCCACGAAACTAGCACAGCCTGTGCAGCTGGGCCCCTCTGCCTGCAACCGCCCAGCTTGCACACTCACTTTAAAAGTGACCCTCAACTCTTGGTAGTAATATGAAGATTAAATACTACTGGTAAAGCTTCTCTGCCCCCAAACAACTAGTCTCTCTTTCCTATAAATAGCTGGTATCTGGGGTTAGAGCTGTCCACCCCTTGTCTGTTTTTTGTTTTTATGGAGTAAAACATTTAAATTGATTTTGATGACATCACAGAGGCAAAACACTGTCAAGTTCTGAATTTTTCTAGGTTGGCCACAGAAATGACATGTATTTCAGCAGAAGTTGCCAAAGTCCCCTGAGGAATGAGGTGCAGCTGCTTGCACTCTGAGCAAAACTGCAAACAGCACCTTCCTGCCAGTACACCTGGGCACTCTGAGAACAGCCCATGCCAACCAGGGCTACTGAATACTGAACACTAGAGGAGAAACAGTTTCTTACTTGAGCAATTACAAGGAATGATGAAGCTGTTTGTCCAGTTAAGAGGTTTGGTTTTTATTGAGACCAGCCAGCCTGCAGTTTTCGGTAAACTCTTCTTTATCACACAAAAGGTGACGTAGAGCAACAAAGTTTAACTCCTGTCTCTGTCCTGAGGCTACTACGGCAACTGGGGCTCTTCAAGCATGGCCTCATGCAACCTATGGGCAGCAAAAATCCCACAGACATTGACCAGGATCCCAGTGAGCCACTAAAAAAGTCTTGTGCATCAGTGTGGCAATTAACAAAGAAGTCCTTTTTCAGGGAAGGTGGGGGGCGAAATCACTTTGAGCACTGAGAGTAATCAGTTTGTTCCATCTTCCTGCTGGCATTTTAAACACCAGCCGGCCGTGTAACAGCACCAGCTCAGCCACAATTAGGAACACGGGAGAAAGCATCCAACCTCACCCGGCAAGCAACAGAGCAAGTCCTGGCCGTGAACAGAACCCAGTGCTTCCAAAGTCAGTGCACTGGGAATTTTGGTCACCTGCCTGCAGAGAAGTGTTTTCTGGCTTAAAGCTGGTTTTCTGGCTCGGTCTTAAAGCTGCTAGGTCCGAAACCAGAAAAGAACACCACTGAGCTCATAACCGTTGGAAACTGATTGACCAGCAAAAGCTGCATCATGGAATAGTTCGCAGGGCTTCCTGCTAGGGAATTCTGGCTATTTCCAAACTCTGCCCGGCCTCCAATGTGTCCCACCACTCCCTACACACGTTTAAGGAGTTCTTATTCCAAAACATACCTTTTGCTGTAGAGCATCTGCTATAATTAGTGACCACAACTAACCATATTACCTATATTTTTGTCTCCTGTGCTATGCCACCATTCTTAAAAGTGCATAAAATTACAGACCCACCTGGGTAAGAATGAAACTACTGCTGACAATTCTGTGCCTCTAAAGAAGTGGACAGCAAGAAAAGCAAGAGAACCATATGGTCTGCATCCTAGGAAGCGGAAAAAGGATGGCACAAAAATAAGACAGAAGTATCAGACTACCCCTTTCCTGCTTTCCTGCCTATCGGGAAATTAAACCACACACTGGCAAAAGAAATTAGGGAAATGTAGCAGCTTCAACACCTGGGCAACTAGGAGAGCCACATATTTCTAATGCTTGGTAGAAGAGTCAGAAAAGCCAAAGGATTTTCCCTGCACTCTTCCCTAGAGGCCTGTGCTGCCAGCAGGATGCTGCATCCACCAGAGCTTTGCCCTTCCCTCTTCTCCTAGAATAGGTTCTCCACTTTGGAAAGATTTCTTTATGGTTTTCAAAACTGGGAAGCAGTGAACATAGCAAATTCAGATTTAAGTACAGAGATCTCAGTATCAAATCATGCCCTGTGAAGATACACAGCCCTGGCATGTGCCATCCCTTTGTGCTGTCAGTCTACGGAGAAAAATTCCTACCACCATGCTTTGCCCAGGCTAACCGGAACACGGGTCCAACATCTCTATGAGTTCTCATGAAGGAGTCAAAGTGAGTAATATAACTACAGGTTTAGAACTGGAAATGGATAAAGAGAACATTAAAAACATTACCTGTAAGAAAACACAATCTGAAACACAACTGTGTTGAGCAAAACAAACAAACAAACAAAAATTCCAAACATCCTGAGCTATTTTTTAATGCGAGACCCAAACTGTGACTTCCGAGTCTTTGTCTAACATACACACACACAAAGCAGTCTTTTCCCATAGCTACCCTGTGATTCTCTGGAAAAACAGCAACCACTGTTGATGTGTTGAAAATTTTCCTGTGCTACGTTTGAGCATTTGGTTATAATTTACTCCCGGGTCTGCTGGCTAGGTAAAGTCTCAGCGCTCTCTTCATAAAATATACCTCAAGCTCTCAACTTCAGTCTGGGAAAGGGGCCCGAAGACTTTGGTTTTTCCCTTCTGGAAATCGGTGTGAGCGGGGCAGCCCGGAGCCGAGCGCTCCGTGCCGGTACCACCACCGTTCCCGGGGGACGCCGCGACCCCAGGCGGCACGGGGGACACGGCGCCTTTCCTTCAGCCCCCCGGAGCACCCCCGCCCGACCCGCCCGAGCCTGTGGGGCCACAGCGGACAGCGGCTCGCGGCTCCCGGCCCCGGCCCCGGCCCCGGCCCCGGCCCACCTGCTCGCTGTCCCGGGGCCGCGGTCCCGCTCTCTGCACCCCGGCGATGGGCAGGCTAAGCTGGACTCGGCTCGCCTCGACTCAGCGATGCCGCCCAGCCCCGAGGGAGGAGCCGGGCCCGGGGCGGGGCAGGGGGCGGCCCAACCGGTGCCCGCCCCGCACAGCGTTGGGG
>VZRE01002955.1:573473-603145 GCA_013396775.1 Cephalopterus ornatus
GGCTGGGCCGGGCCCCGCGCGGGCCGCCCGCGCTCCCGGCCCGCGCTCCCGGCCCCCTCACGCTCCCGTCTCTTTGTAGCCCGCCGCTCGGACGAAGCTGGGCTTGCTGGAGAAGAAGAAGGACTACCGGCTCCGCGCGCAGTGAGTGCGGCTGCTCCGGGCCTCGAGCTCGGACCATCGCTGGGAAGGACTCGGCCCCTCACCGGGGCTGTGAACACCGAGAAACTGCTCAACAACTCCTGATTGATGTTTTTTTTCTTCCCAGTGACTACCACAAGAAGCAGAATGCTCTCAGGGCGCTGCAGAAGAAAGCTCTGGACAAGAACCCCGATGAGTTCTATTTCAAAATGATACGTGCAGAGCTCAAAGTGAGAAGCTCCACTGTCTTCAAGCAGGATAATGCTCTGTTGCTCTAAGTAACATTTTCCCCCCTATCTTGTTTTGATTTTATTTATGAATTAGGAGGTAAATTAGCAAAATTGTTTTGGTGCCTATGGAAGGTTTTGAAGAAAATGAGGGGCAAAGGACAAAGAAGTTGTTCTGTTGTTATTATCCGGCCCCACAGTGCACTCCAGGTGGATGGGCTGTCGGTAAGTGCTATATTTGTCTGGTTGTAGGATGGAGTCCATGTAATAAAGCAGCCAAAGGATGAAGTGACCCCGGAGCAGGTGAAATTGATGAGGACGCAGGATATTAAATATGTAGAAATGAAAAGAGTGGCAGAAGCCAAGGTAATACCTCACTTTTTTGGTGTTTTCTAGTTTCCTCAGAATTGTTTTTTACAGTGTTGTTCTTGTCGTTGTTGCTAGTTATTGTGTTCGTTTAGTGAAATCTGATTTGTATAATACTGGGAAGGACAATGGAAATGTCAGTGAAGTGCTAGATACAGAACCTAAAGGTGTGATCAATGTCAAAAATGACACCTGCGTTATTATAAAACACGGTGATTTTTATGTAAATTTCAGTCGTAAAACATGTACCCCTGCTTTGCATGGTCATGAGGAAATCATGAAATTGCTGAGGTTGAAAAAGCCCTTTCAGATCATCAAGTCCAACTGTTCACTCAGCACTGCCGTGGTCACCACTAACCCATGTCCCCAGGTGCCACAGTCACATGATTTTTGAATCCTTCCAGAGATGGTGATTCCATCATTTTCATGGGCAGCCTGTTGTATTGCTTGACCACCCTTTCAGGGAAGAAATTTTCCCTGAAAATACCCAACCTGGACCTCCCTGGCACAGCTTGACGCTGTTTACTCTTGTCCTGTCACTTGTTACCTGAGAGAAGTGATTGGCCCCCACCTGGTCCCGCCCTTCTGTCAGGAAATTATAGAGAGTGAGGTGGTCTCCCAGTTGAGGAGAATAATCTCAAGTGGGTTGTTGGAATATGGTAGGCAGGCAATCCATGGAAATACAGTCCTTTTCTGAAAATCTTGTGTACTCTGATGTTGATGTACAAATCAGAATCATCTTGTCACTGCAGATAAAAAATCAAAGCAAGCCAGCTTTGGACTTGCCTTCATGCTTTTTCTGGTGGTTACATGGCAATCGTTCCCTTTGCCATACAGAATGGTCCATTCTGCAGGTGGATGTGTGCATTTTGGCTGGGTAACAGCAGGAATCGCTGTGACCCTCTGCCTGGAAAGGTCGTGAAGAAAATGTCATAAATATAGATCAGATGTGTTTTCAAAGATGAAAAAGGAAGGAGGAGTTCAGGTGTTTGTAGCCTCGAGGAACAGACAGAAATGTCCTCGGGGGAGACGTGATTTTCCTCTCTCCGAATTCGGCCAAATTTTGGGCTTTCCGCAGAAAATCGAGCGGCTGAAGGCAGAGCTCCACCTGCTGGACGCGGCGGGAAGCGCCCCGGCCCGGCACCTCTTCTTCGTGGACACTGAGCGGGAAGGTGAGGCTTCGACGGGGCTGGCAGAGAACTGCTTCTGTCACGTGTTATTGTGTGCTGGCATAAAAAGAGACCTTTTTTTTCCACGGGAGTAAGAATTCAGGTGCTCTAGAAATCCCTTTAGGTTACTAGCTGAGATGTCAGTTCTGCAGGAGTCATGTTGCTGGGACTCCTGTAGCTGACTGTAGCGATATGTATGGAAGTTTTGTTGAGCAAAGGAGTCTGTGAGAGTATATTCTTAATTTTTTTTCCTTTTATTTATAGTTCAGGAGTTTGATATTGCCGCTCAGCTGGACACTGTTCCCGAGCTCGTAGACAGAGTGTACAACCGACCAACCATTGCAACGCTGCAGAGAGAGACACTAAAGGGAGCTACTGATCCTGCCCACCTAAAGGTACTGCCACTGTTTGTATTACAGAGCTCTTCATGTTTTACCTCTGTTATATAAAAAGCACTAAAGAGGATTCATTGTACTGTTGTAGAGGAGAACAAAATTTTTCTGTTGTCTTTAACTTTTATTGGTGACACGAGGCAATAGTGGATGTCACTTAATCACCAAGTGCCTGGAGCCTGCAGTCAGATCTGGACTGACAAGGAGAACTCTTTCAGTTCATTCCAGTCCATGGTGGGTTATATATCACAAGTTGCGATGTACAGGCCGGAACAGAGTGGTGTGGATCTGATGAGGCAGTTTAAAGTGTGATTTTTTTTTTTCCAGCATCCACTGTTAAGTCTTGCCTCATACCTCCACAAAACCCCTTGTACACCTGAATAGGTATTTGAAAAAGCTTATTCCAATACAGATATTTCTATTGCTGGGTTTCTGATCTTATGGTATTTTTCAGTTTGGTTCGGAGCCCAAAGTCACTTGAGCTTGTCTCCCCCCTTTCCTTCTGAAAGGAATTTGAGCTACAGTCTCACTTCCTCCTTTTCCTAATTTGAATTGTTTCATGATTCTTCAGCATTAATTGCTTATGCAATCAGCTTTGCTACTGATCTTTTAGTATCACAGCAGTTTTGTCCTAGAAGTAGCTACACAGCTTTAAGGCTGTAGATACTGTTCAGTTAGTTCAGATCCATTGGACAGTCTCTGAGTATAAGTTGGTGTAAGGTAAAAATAGTTGTCTTAAAATTGCCGACTGGTAAATTTGTAACCTGTTTTTTCTGACTCAGATGTCAGATAAAACAACCTGTGGTCCCTTTCCTCCTGCCAGCTGTCTCAGTTTGGCTTGTCACTAAAGCAGTTGGACAAGTCATAGACTGACAAGTTTTCTCTTCTAAATGTCTGAGTCATATTTTAAGCATGTTGGGATCTGTTCTCCTGAATTTAATTACTTAAATCACACCTGCAGTAATACCATTTCTGTGCTGGGAAAGCCATCCACTCTCATTAGGCAAACGTGACCCAACAAGTTACATTTTGAGGGGCCTCTGCAGTATCTAAGCACTTCAGGAATTGGTCTCTGGTCTGACCTTGTTTTTTTCCCCCTCCTCTGGATGAAGTGGTTTTAATTAGGGAGTTTAATGTTCTCTTGTGCTCAACATTGAAATTCAGAAGATTTAGACCATCTCTGTCTTAAATCAGCTTGTTTTTTTTTCTACAGAAATTAGCCCAGCAGAGGAAGAACCAGTATGACCTCCTGAGGCAGCGCATCGAGAGGGAGAAGGCCATGTTTGTCATCACACAGAAAATCCAGACAGGGAAAGATCTCCTGGTGAGGGAGTTGGTTCTGCTTCTGCAAATCTGTTCTGTTTAGGTCATTGGGGCTGGTATTGTATATGTTGTTGTGTATATATATATGTGTGTTGTATATGTTTCTTCATTCTGGTTTTATAGTGACATTTCCAGAGAACTCCTAAAGATAAGTAATCCTCCTTTAGTATTGAAAAAGCAAGGAGATAAAGCATTCCAGTAAATTATATCTGCTACTCCAAGTCTCACCTTGTCAGCAAGGACAAAGACTCAACTGTGAAATTGTGCTCACAAGCAATTTCTCAAGCACTGAATGAATACTTTCAGGAGTCAGAGGCAGGGAACCATTTCTGTAGGTTATGAGAAACTCTTAAAAATCCAAATGACCACAAAAATTACTTGTCTCAGTGGGAGACTCCTCTTCACTGGTGCTTTTGAGCAAACCAGACTGTGCCTGACAGCCTGAATGGGAAAAGAGCAGATGAAATTATAATTCCCTCCTAAACAGTGCAAAGTGACCACTTTTCACTAAGGGTCAGACGCAGACAGGGACTGATTTATATGGGAATGGGTGGGGTTTTTTTTCTTCTTGCATGTCAGCAAATATTTTTTCTTTTTTCCAGGACAAAACTCATAAAGTAAAGGTAAAGAAAGAGACAGCAACTGGTCCAGCTATTTACAAATTCAAGTTTCAGAGGAAGCGTTAGCCATTCCATCGAATAATTGTTACAGTCTTTGCTCAGAAAGGAGAAGGCTTCTCCCTTGCAGGAGGGCTGGTGCCAGCCTGCTTTTCCCTGCAGCCCAGCAGTTTGTTCAAACAAGTTACTGTGGGCCTGTAGTAGCCATAATGTGTTGTATCTAACTAACTGATTAATAAATCAAAGCTTGTTCTCTTGGTATTTACGGTGGTGAGCGACGAGAGGTGTCTGAGTGTCCTGGTAAGATGCACCATGAACAATCTATGAGCAGTCAAGGTTGGAGTGGAACGTGGGGGAGGTGGGTTGGGCACAATCCAGGGACAGGGAAGGCGCTTTGGGATTGTAAGCATCATTTTGGGGTGTGACCATGACCTGTCCAAACCCATGAGAGTTCAGATCAGCTTTTTCAGCTGTCTTTTCATGCAGGTTAAAGGTGAATCACCCTCTAGTCACTCCCCCAGCATTCCACAATCCCTGTGTTTCTTCCACTACTCCGTTGTGTGCAGAAGTCAGGCAGTGCCTGTGCTGTGCCTCCAGAGTTGCCTCAGTTCAAAAAAATACCAAAATTCTGTGTAGGGAGAGGCAGTGGAGCAGCCAAGTGTGGGACAAGGGTTTGCGCCCTGTGTTTTCTTTGTGCCGGCTGCAGTGCCAGGGATGGGGGGGTGTGCAGACACCTCCGGGGTGTCCTGGAGTGGCCCAGGCATGGCCAGAGAGCCTTGACGTGAGCATTCCTTTTTTTGCCTCTCTCTGCTGACACTGCCAGCAATAAGCACGTGGTCTGGAAAGGGGGTAAGAAGAAAAAGATGCACTTCTTAGGTTCTTCCTACTTCGGAGCTTTCCCAGCTTCTCAGCGATGAAATGTGATGTTTTTACATGCCTGAATGCAGCTTCAGATGCCCCTGCCATTGCCAAGATTTCTAAGTTGGCAACAACTTTGGGGTGAATTTTCCCAGGGAAGCATCCAGGGAGTCTGCAGAACCTAGAGTGTGCCGGTTCTGTAACGGCTGTAAACCGCCGGCTGATCGGGGAGGAAAAACAAACACCCGCGGGGGAGAACGGTTGGCTTCGTTCTTCCTCAGCGGGAACACACAAAGGGCCGAACGCCGCGGAGCCTTTTTCCCGGGAAAAGTGAAAAGTGCTGGGAACGGCGGGAGGCGCTGGTCGGGCTCGGCCAGCAGGGGGCGCCAGCGCCCCGCGGCGGGAGCCGGGAGGTGCCGGGTGGGGGGAGCGGGGCCGAGACCCCCAAAGCCCCCGACCCACCGCGGGGACTCGGCACCTTTTAGTCGTTCTAGAGCGAACCTCGGGGTCCCCGCCGCACCGGCTGCTGCCTGTGAAAAGAAATATCTTTGAGATTTAAACGGATAAATACTTGATCATTGTCCTTGAGTAATTTTACCTGCATCCAGAGCGTTACTGGAAAGGATGGGAGAGAAAAGCAGCACTTCCTCTGGGAGACCCAGAAGGAATCACTGTGGCAGGGATCGAAAAGCAACAGCCTGGCCAGGCCCAGGGTTTGCCTGATGCCAATGGTGCTTTGTGAGCCTCTGTCCCACTCAGAGCGAGTGCTAGGATGGGTGCAAGTGGCCCAATCCCTGCAAGAGAGGTGTCTCGTCCCAGTAGGGAGTGAGGTTCTATGGGGTGCAGTGGGCAGCTGTGAGGCTTTGAGCAGTCACTGGTCAAGGGCCACACCGCTCATCCTGGAGCTAGTGGTGTCCGCTGAGCTCCCAACAGGACACGCAACCTTGTGTTCACTGTATGGGATCTGGGGAGCAAAAATGGTGCCTGCTCTGAGTTACTTTTCCCTGGGAAGCCATTAATGTTTTAACAAAGGCAAACCAGAGCATTGTTATGTCTGTGGTGTCACACCGAGCAGGCTTCTTGCTGGACCCTGACCGCCAAAGCCTGGGTACAAATCCCATGGGCTGGCCACAACAGACTGAAAGGAGGTGCCAGCTCTCATGCACAAACATGTTTTACCTACTCCCGCCTGCAATGGTGAAGGATTTGGTGCTGATCTCTGAACTTCTGTCTTAGCAGACAGGGCTGATTCACACCTGCTGCCTTGCAGAGCTCCCAATGGTGTCCAGGAAAAAAACTCACCTTCTCAAAGACCTTGGTTTGACTCCCAAAGCCTTTAGCTTGGTTTCCTCATCCTAAACCACTAAAATGTTTCTGCAAGGGTATGGAAAGAGCCAATGCCTTATAACTGAACCAAACACCCAGCCCACTCAGCCACAGTGCAGGATCTAAGACATTGATGGGATCTGTCATTCTCTAGCTGCGCCCTCATGGGGATGGCCACGAGAAACTGCCCACAGCTATTTTTTGTTTGTGTTGATTATAGCATCAAAGGCTGAACCAACAGGTTCTCTAGCAAGGAGATTCCCTGCAGCTTGAAAGATACAGATATCATACAGATATCATACAGATATCAAAATACCCCAAAGATTCACAGCTCAGGTTTCAGGTGACTCAGAATGATATTGTGCTGTATAATAATTTCATGTAATTCCTTGTTCAAGCTGAAGAACTCAATCGATAATGACTGTCTACAAAAGTTAATAGCAGACTACATTAAAACGCTTGCAGGATTATCTCTAGGCAGCTGCAACAATGTATTTTACCAGCAGGAGAGCCGTCACCAGCCCTTAGGCTTCTGAGATGGTTTCCTGTAGGCCTCATGTTCTGGGCCTGAACCAGGCTGGAGACCACAGTGGGATCCCTGGGGCAGGACAACAGAAGCTGACGTGCCTAGGGAGGCTCAGAAGCTCCCCAGGACAGCCACTGCAGGGTCTGCATCAGTGGCCATGTGCTGTGGCAGCCAGAAGGACCCCTGGAGTCTCTGGAGGCCCCCATGTCCTGTTCTTTCAGCAGAGGCTCCGGTCCCACCCATCCCACCACTCACAGGTGCTGCACCACATGTTATCTCCTGCTCACCAAGAGCCCAGCAGCTCCCGCTCGCCCTCCGGATGCTGCTCTTCCGGGGTCACCAGCGGGGTGGTGGTCTTCAGCTGCAGGACTGGCTGCCTGGGTCCTGCTGTCACTAGGACCCTGCAGCCAGGTTCAGCTGAAGTGTCTTGCCCAAGGGCACCAAGGAGAAAAGGGTGGTGGAGTTCCTCCACTCAAGCCTGAGCAGCTTCACAGCAGGGAGGTGAAAGAGCAGGATGTAAATCAGGAATGACTAATTGCTGCTCAGCATGGCTGCCCTAAACCTCTCTGTTCCATGGGCTCCTTGGCCACCTGGACCTTTCCCCACCCAGTTAGGAGCGGCATGGGAGCTCTAAACACCTGAAGCCTGGGCAGAGGGTACCGTCCCCATTCCTGCTGCCAGATGCTCGGACACAGCCATTCAGTTGCCTTCAAACAGAATGTTCCCGCCCAAATTCCATTACAGAGGGTTTCAAATAAATAGATACCTGCTGCTGCCTCTGTTGGGAGACGCGAGGCATCAAAAGGGGACCCAGTGCTGGGCAAGGTGAAAGAAGCAAATATTTGCTTTGCTATCTCACAGTTCTATATCTGAAGCCGTTAGCGCCTCAAGAGAACCCAGGTGAGCAGCAGTGCTTTGAGCAGGCAGGAGCCCATTATTTAGTGAAACATATTCCCAGGATGTCCCTGGCTTGGCAGACCTAAAGACTGCAACAGTGAGATAGTGCAAATAGATCATCATTTACCAAAGCACAAGCCCTGATGCACCTTTCTAGGGAAGCACTAATTTATTATGCATTGTCATTAGCTGCAGCAGGGCCTTCATTAGAGCTAGAGTTAAGGTCTGTTTTGGCTGCTTCATCAGCATCAGTGAACTGCGTCCCTGCGAGGTTTGATACAATTTAATTAACCTAATTAAAAGCTCTGATTGCAGAGATGATTGGGGTAGAGCCAGCAGCAACTGCATATTTATAACGAGCTGGAAGGTGTGGGACTGGAGCCAAATGATATGCATCTCTAATGAGCTGGTGCTATTGAAGTGTGGATTTGGAACACTAACATTTATTTTTGGCAACAATGGCCAGTTTATCTTCATGATAGAAATGATCATGGATTGATAGGATGTAGCAGGGAGCTCAGCACTGTGCTCCTTGGGCTTCTCCAGACCAGTGGCAGCCTCACACAAGAACCCACAGCACACCTACTCCCCACCAATGCCCCCCTGCAGGCAGACACAGCCTTCCCCAGCTCAGGCCATTGTACCTCTCACACAGAGCCCTGTGAGGGGCACAGCACGGACAATGTGCACAAGCCACACGCATACATTGGCAGTCCTGGATAAGCCCTGGAAGATGCCAGCCGGCTTCCTTTCCCCAGCCACCATCTCCTCCAGCTCTCCCATTCCACCTCCGCCCTTGCCCAGCCCTCCTTTCCCACAGCCAGGCTGGGCTCCTGGTACAGGGAACCCACCTCCATTACTCCTCCAGGCATCAAATACTCCATGCCCTGATGTCCTGCTGAGCACCAGGCACTAGTGCCCAGATAACATGAAACAGCCCAGAGCAAAGATCTGCCTGTACCCCAGCACTGGGCTTCAGGGCTGCTGGTGCTTGGGCCAGTGAGCACCAGCACCTGCCCACAGCCTACCCACCACAGTCAGAACCTCCTCCCCTCCTGTTTAGGAACAGAGAGGCCATCAGCCCCTCACAGCCCTGCGCTCTGCAGGAGTGCTGTGGCAGAAGAGAGGGGTTCCTAGCAGCCCAGGTCAGGGAATCCCCATTTCTGCGCTGCAGGAAATGCCATCTCAGTAGGGCCCCTTCTCCCTCCATATTTAAAGACTACAGGGTGCTGTGGGTAGCTGGGGCAGTGGGACGTCCCAGGTATCCTCAGCAGCCAAGGAACAGCAGCAAGTCTGCCACGTCACTTGGAAAATTTGATCCATGCTAATTATTCTGAAAAAAGCTCTTCTGATAACGAGTATGAAATGGAAGCATAGATAATACTCATCTCTGAGTGCCATTAATCTTTAAAACTGGAACAATAAGTGAAAGCACTGCAGGGCATATGAAGCAAGGTGTGATTCACATCTGCTCCTCCATGGCTGCTGCCTGATTTATTGGCACAAGGCAACTTTCCTGCACTGTTTCAACAGAGCTGCATTACATAACACCATGGGCTGCTTTGCTTTGCTTTGCTTGCCTTTCCGATCAAAGTATCTCCTCAGAGTTTTTAATGATCTGCTATCCTTTCCTTGAACAGCCTGGGAGCAGAGCAGATGAGTCCCCCAAAGCCATGACTCTGTCTTGGCCTCTCCAGAGATGCCTCCTTCTGCTTGGCCATGACACCTGCCGTGGCAGCAGGGACACAGTTCCCCAGCCTGGGTGCACTGGTGGAGTAGGGCAGGAGGGGTTCCCAGGGCCCAGATGCTCTGTGCCCCATGGACAGCAGAATGGGGCTCCCTTTTCATCCCTGCTGGGGCAGGTGCTTGGTGGTGCCCCGCTCAGAAGAACCTGGGGTACCTGTACTCTCCCTGCACTGCACAGACACTCTCTCTCTAAGCTGGAGCTCTCCAGGCCCTCTGCCACTCAGACATACACCTCTGTCTCACCTTTGATGCCTTTCATTTTCAACTATCTCTCTCTGGGATTTACTTTCTTTTATTGAAATTGTGCATTTGCTGAAATGACCTTTTAGCTGACTCTGAGGAGAGGTGGGCAGCTGCTTCCCGCTGCAGTCCCAGGAAGACTGCTGACCCTGTGGCTTTGAACAAGTTCAAAGCATCACTTGCCTTTTGACCATAACCCTCAATAGTGCCTTTGCATGGATTTTTCTCCCACACTCCTGAAAAGACAGCATCAGAGACATTTCCTCTCATGGGCTCTTTAATATTTACAATGACTTTGTGAATAGATAATATATTCCACCTTTATTTTAGACTTTTAAAAGCACATGCTCCTTATGCAGTTGGAGGAAGCAGTGGCTGGCTGTCTTGGAGGGCTGGAAGGACAAACAGATCTGAGGGGGATGCAGATTGCTCTGAACTGAGTCTGTGCCTGTAGCTCCTGGCAGCATCCTGGGGCAGCCGCAGACTTGGGGTGGCTCTGCCGAGTCCCTTGTCTCCTGCTGCAAAAGTCCTTAAAACCTTCCTCCCAGTACTGACTCATCCCCAAAGCTGATCATCTTGTTAGCTGGAAGACAATCCAAATGCAAAACAAAATGCTTCTAAAAACTGTCCCACAGATTGCCAAGTGTCTTATAAAGCCTGGCCATGGGCTTAACTATATCAAAATCATATGGATGCTTTTTGTCAAAATTGTTCTAAACCAGGAAGGCAGCAAGCAGCTTACAACCCAGAAGTGTCATAGATGTACTCATGAATGCTTGTCCATGATTTTGTTTATTCTAGGCTGCAAGTCCAGGAGGGACTGTCAGATCCTGTGTTCTGATTGCCTGCATGCTGCCATCCACTGAGCTTCACTCAGAGAGCCAATGCCAAGTTCAGCAGCTCTAGCTGGGTTTTGGCATGTCAGTCTTGGGGAGGCTGAGCCACAGCAGCCTTATGAAGGATGTTCCCCCCTGCCCAGGGCTTCCTGATGGCAGAGAAGTGCTGAGGGTAAAAAGATTCCTGGATATTCCTGAGAGACAAATTGTGACCCCTGGGGCAGAGGAAGTCAAAACCTCTATGGGCATTGGCAATTTCACTTGGACATAAACTTCTTCCTTGCCTCAAACCTGGAGAACATATAAACTACAGACACATGTGAATAGAGCAGAGCCAGAAATGTCAGTGGAAGTTTCAGGGCACTTGTGCCTCACTCCATACTGGGTGAGAGGCCCCTGGGCAAGGTGCAACCTCCTGCCGCAACAAAACACATCAGGCCAAATGTTCTTTAGGGCAACAATCCTTCTTCATCTTCAGACATGACAGGACTGGTGCTGATGCTGAGGCTCAGGGACTGTCCTCAGGGTGAGGCCAGGCTGGGGGTTGGCTGGCCTGAGGTAGCCCCTGAGGTGGGCCAGCCGTGGTAAGGCTGATGAGGCACACAGCTGTGCAGATGGGCATATTTTTTCAGTCCATATTGCCCTAACAAACAAACGTCCAGGATGCAGACAATAATGTTTTTATGAGACTCTAAATTCTAAACTCAAATGCTCTTTGTAGTGGACTAATAGCCAACACGTGGCCCTTCATCTCATGTTGAACTTTTGTGGTCCTACAGGGGTAGAAAAGGCCCTGGTGAGCATTTACACTGAGCACTTTGTTCTCACAGATTTATAGAGCAAAGAGAATAATGTATTGAGACTCTCATCCCGTGCCAGTTTGGCTTCATTTGTCCTTCTGAACTTGCCCTGAGAGATAATGTTTCCTTCTAATCTGCTGCCGTCCACCTACAGCAGGGACCTAGTGAATAATTCTCCCAAACAAGCCTTTATTCTTAAAACTCTGCCTGGCCCTAACCCTCTCTCCCCCTTACAGAGTAATTGTTGTGTTCATTGCATGCTAATAGCCTGCGCTGTGTTCCAGCCCACACTGGCTGTGGCCACACAAATGGGGCTCAGGCTGTGCTGCTTTCAGATAATGCTGCTCTTTTGGTGTTATTCGAAGGAATGTGCCAGGCCTCTGAGCACCAGGCATGCTCACTCCCAGTCCGCTTGCCTCAGAGCAGAGCCAGCTTCGCAGAAACCAGCACATCCTCCAAGGAATGAGGCTTTTCTTTCCACACATGATAATAAATGACTGTTATCTTCCTATGGGAAGAAGACACACGGAAGAGGAAAGAAGACTCTGCTTAATGAAACAAATATTTCTTATTCTTTTCTGTTCAGGTGCTTATGTCACCCTTTCACAATGATATTTTCATAAGCCTTTGTAAGCTCTACAAATTGCCCTTTATATCTATCTACAGGAGAAGGGAAGCTCCAGGTAATGAGTAATGTACACACTGAATGCACAAGAAACCCATTATCTAGCATGCTCCTGGAAATCACTCTAGGGATATCTGGAATGGGTGTCCCTCTGAAAATACCCAAGGGAGAGATAGGAATAATACTAGCACTGCCTTCATGGTGTCTTTCAATGGGACAAAACTAAACTGAGGTCAGACCCTGTGGTCAGGCACTGACAAGCGGCTTTGTTCCTTTGTTCCTAACCCTGCTCCTGAGCTTAGGAAATGGCCAAGGGTCACCCTCTGATACCTCCCAGAAGGCTGCAGAGAGGAAAACCTTCAGATTGTGCTGGCCTAAACCTTGGAGTTGGCTGACACAGTGTTCTTGTGCAAAGGAAAGGCTGTAGCAACTGTTACTTACTGCCAAGTGACGGGTTCATTCGGACTGACACCTGCATTGCATGTGGGTGTCACAGGGCCCGTGCCAGCACTCAGGTGTGGGACACGGAGCAGGGTGAGCACCTGCAGGTGTGTGTGAGCACATACGTGTGCACACAAGTGTGTTTAGGAGTACGCATGCACAGGTATGTGTGCTGAATGCAATCTGTGTGGGCTGGTCCCAAACTAGTCCATGCATGGCAAGAGGGTTTCTTTCCAGGAAATGTAAGAAAAAAAGCCTCA
Organism: Cephalopterus ornatus; assembly: GCA_013396775.1. NCBI lineage: Eukaryota > Metazoa > Chordata > Aves > Passeriformes > Cotingidae > Cephalopterus > Cephalopterus ornatus. Next base: position 586,261 of record VZRE01002955.1, read on the forward strand.
CATGCAGATTCACACATGAGCGTGTATATGCAAAACCAGGCAAGTATCTGCTGTACATATTCACCCCTAGTGTGGGGACAAACCCCTTACAGCTCAGAGGAGTAGAAAACCCAAAAAGGCACTGAGAGAGGCTCAGCTTCCCTGGCCTGTGCTCAGGGCTGTGTGCCACAGCCCCTGCACAGCTGATCCCTGCCCCAAGCCCTCCCCCCTTCCACCCCCATGACTCAGACCCTGCCCTGTTCCCAGGGCTCCTGAGTTCACAGCTGCCCAGCCAGAGTGCAGTACCCTTGCACAGGACAGCGTGTTCTGAGAGAGCAGGAGCTCAGAAAACCTGAGCAGGAACGGCAGTGTATCATGAGCCTGGGCTCCTGCCAAATTCCTCTGCACCCACTGCTTCTATTAAATGCGTCAATCATTTCTTGGCAATCCAAACCCCGGAGAAGAGTTGAGAGGCAACTTCAGACAGTTCATCTGCTTTCATTAAAAGGTGAAAAATACATGTTGAGCAGGATCTGGGAGTGGGGCTGAGCTCTGTCTGCAAAGAGAGCAGGGCTGCCAAACCCTCTGTGCTGGGGAAGGAAAAGTGGCAGTAAACCACAGACATTCCCATGGCGACAGGCTCTGTCAGCCTGTGAAATGCCCCCAGTGGCCACTGTTCAAGGACAGTCACAGACCCTCATGTGTGGGTCTCAGTCTTGTTGGGTACCTGAGAAAGCAAAGGGAGAGCGCCAAGGTGCAGGGAATGCAGCAGTGTCCCTCCACGGCCATCCTCGTGCAGGTGGGCAGGGATTGGGGTGATCATCTGGCACTGCTGGGACAGCAGCCGCTTGGCAGAATGTGCTGCCTGCAGCCCAGCCACCAGTTACTGCCAGTCAGCACAGGGGTGAAGGGGAACAGGCACCTTTCTCTGGAGCTGAACGGCGGGGACAGGCTGCGGTGTTCGGCTCCCCACCCTGGACCAGCTGCAGCAGCCGCAGTGCTGGGCGGGAGGTGCCCTTGCTGTGGGCTAGAACCTGGGCTGCCACAGCAGGGCCAGCAGTGCTGGCACCGGGGAGCAGTGGGGCTCTTGGGAACAGAACAGGAAAGTCCGGGTGACTCAAATATTCCTGGCACAGGGCACAGCTGGTGCCAGTTGAGCACAGTTGGAGAGAGGGAGACAAACGGGCAGAGGACCCGCTGGAGGAGATTAGGCAGAGAACCGCGGGGCTCAAGAGTGGGGACGAGGGGCCTGGGGGATGCTGTCAAAAATGGTCACGGGGGGTCATTGGAGGAAGACCAGGAGGGGGCCAGGCCACCAGGTGATGGTGGATCCAGGGATGGTGAGATCAGGAGCCACACTGTGCATGGACACCAGTGTCCTGAGAAGCTTACCCCTTGCCAGGAACTGTTCTGCTTGGGCCACTGTGTGGCTCATGAGAGCCATTGCATGCCCACACTGCTCCGACACAGGCAGCTCTGGTCTCCTCGCCTGCTGCTCCGCTCCTTCCCTTTGCTTTTGCCTTTGTCTCCTCATGTAACAGCTCTGATCTTCACTACAGGGGCTCTCTGACGGATGTTGGTGCCCATGGCTTGATATACAGCTTTTGTTCCCCAGGTGGTGGCTTGCACCAGCTCCTGAAGGACTGTTCTGCTCCAAGTTAAACAGATGGGCCAAAACCTCTTGGGCTCCTCATGCCTTGGTTCAGGGCAGGATGGGACCTGCTCCTACCCCATGGAGCTGTGCTTGGGGGGAAAGCTGTGACCACATCATGGTGCCCAGGCCATCCTGGCAGGCTTTGCCAGTCCCCAGAGCAGCCCTGCCCTCCTGCCCAGGCTCCACCAGCCATGCCTGCTCCACCACGGCCCACCTCCACTGACTTCTCCGCATTGCCGAGAAGGGGGCTGTGGATTGGCCTGGGTGCTCATTCCCCTGTGATTAGCAGAAGGGCCGGTGCCAGGTGGAGCATGCCGTGCCCTCCATGCTCTCCATGCCCTGTCGACGGGGCTTTCTCCCTGGGTTTCTCTACACCCAGGTGTCAGCAGCCAGGGGAGAGCACTGGTTCTCTGAGCTGGGGACAGAGAGGTGTGAACAGCAGTGATTCCCCCAGGAGTCCCAGCACCCTTGTCTCCCCTCACAGACGGCCTTGCCTCGTGGTGCCAGAGGCTGGCAGGGGCCCTGTCCCATCTCTCTGGCTCTTCTCTGCTTGGTGCTCTGCCTCACCCAGGTGCTAAGCCGAAGGCAGCCCAGGGCGAGCACAGCCTGGGAACAGTCCTCTCTCCTGTCCTGCTGGGTGTTTTGGGAGGGAAGGGATGCAGTGCCCGGGGCAGCAGGGTGGGTGCAGCAGGAAGTCGGGCTTGCCGAGCTAGGTGTGTAGCATGTGGGGATGCTTGTCTGGGCTCCCAAAGCATTTTCCAAACGCTTTAATTATAGTGATTTATATGGCAAAAGTGTGGGGGCGAGAGCTTGGGAAAGGCATTAGCAGGTTTGTTCTGAGGGCTCTAATCAGAGGTAGGCGATGGGAGAGGGGGGGTAGAGCACTGGGGCTGTACCTTGAACTGTAGCGTCAGGACAGGTTTGAAGGATGCAAAACCTCCAAGCTGTGCCAGGGATGTGCTGAGGGCATCCCTGAGGCCTTAGTGGGTTATGTGCTCCTCCAGGAACAACCTCGGCATCAGGAGTACCACCAGATGTCCTGTGCCTGTTCCCTGTGCCGCTCCCGAGTGCAGGTCTGTGGCACTGGGGCATCCTGCCCCCCCTCCTGCTGGGCTCAGCCCAGCTGAGAGCAACAAGGCTGCAACCAGTCCCACACACAGCCCCAACACCACCTGTGCATCACCCGTGGCAGCAAAGCACGAGGCCACAGGTGAACATGGCATGTGAACATCTTTTCTACAGTCACCAGAGAATGATCAACAATTTAACAGCTACTCAGTGTTCTTGCTGGTGCTATCTTGAAAATTAATAACCTCAGCTGTTCTTGTTTTGTAAAACACTGTTCTCAAATTCCCCCCATGTCACACACATGCATGCTCACACCCGCACACACAATATCCTGCAGTCCCAGCAGACAAAGAGCCCTGGTCTCTCTATAGAGACAGCAGCTCCCTGAGCCTGGGAGCCCAGCGATCGGTGGAACACTACAGGGCAGCTGCACTCACTCTGCAACCTCAGCTCCCTCCAAGACTGGCTTGCTCCAAGGAGACTGTCACTCCTACAGAGTCCTAATTGCACCAGGGAAAGTGAGAGAAGTATCGGGCTGCTGTCATGGCTGGTGGCACCAGCCTGGCCCCAGGCACAGCGTGGGGCTGCCAGGAGTCGTGGTGATCAGTGATGTGGGGATGCACCGCTGGCTCTGACCCCTCTGAGCCACCACAGGACGCAGCCCTGGCAGCATGGCCACAGCACATGTCACCCCTGCTGCAATCCTACATTTCGGCCTGTTTTCTGATAAATAACCTTTTCCTGTCCTTTTTGACAGTGATGTTTATTGATGTCTGAAATCCCTCACAGCCAGGTCTGGCCTCAAAGAACCGAGGTGCCCTGTGCATCCCATGGCCACAGAGCAGGGCAAAGCGGCAGAGACAGCTCTGCTTCTCTAAGATGCCCACAGCCTCCCTGAAACACTTGCTCCCAGATGTGTCAGGGTGGGAACATGGCACTGAGGACAGAGTGAAAACAGTGCTTTAAATAACAGTCTCGGCCTCCCGGGGTGGCTGCTCCTGCCAGAGCCAGCAGCGCTGGGCAGCCCCACCTCGGCTCATCCCCTTTCCTGAGAGCTCCAGTGACAGAGGGTTCACCAAGGGCTTGCACCCCAACTTCCATCCAGGGGACACAAACCCCTCAGCCCTACCTGGGGAGAATTTGCTGAGTAAGGGATAAGCAACCACTGCTCTACCCACAGGCTCACGTTATTACTTAATTGAATCCAATTGATTGAGAAGCTAAAAGCAGCCCCGGCTTAGAGCACTGCAGATGATGCCTGGGAGCGGGGCAGCACGCTGAACCCTTAAAAGCATTGGCATCAAGGGCAGACACAGGCTTGCTTTCCTATACTGTCTCACACATTGTTATGATGACTGTGAACCAGCGGCAGGACAGTTCCACGGGATATTATTTATCATACTTCAAGTCTGCACAACTAACCTCTTATTCTTGCCCCCCTGCCCTCAGTGGGCAGATTCTGCTCCCACAGAGATTTCAGGGGAAGGAAGTGTGCATCTGCAGGGTGATGTGGGGGCAGCCTGGCTCTTAAGTGGTCTAACCACGAGCCCACACTGCTGGGAACAGAGCCCAGAAGACCTGCTACCCAAACACAAGCTTCTGTGTATGAGCAGCTGCATCCAAGGCTGCTTGTGAACCTGCATCCCCTAAGCAGTGCTGGAGATGGGAAGATCCAGGAGCAATCCTGTCATAGCTGTCCCCTATGAAGAAAAGGGCACAAGCACTGAGGTCCCTCAAGGCACAGCAAAAAGACAGGGAGGGAAGCAATGAGCACCTGCACCTTTCCCAGTGCCTGAGCTCAGAGCAGGCAGGGGAGCCAGTGCTTCCTCAGCAGCCAGCTGAAAAGCCCCTTGATGCAGATGGCATACAACACTGACTCAGGCTGCTGGGGCATCTCCACACCAAATAACAGCATGAGCCCCACAAACTGCTTTTCTGCTGTGATCCTGACCACGGGACATCACAAGGGTTGGGGATCTCTCCTGGTACTCTGTTTACAATGCCACCACCGAGGCACAGTCAACCTTGCACTGGTCTTTCAGATTTAGTTGCATTTTCCAGGCATTCAGCACTGGCATCCCTGCAAAAAGCAGTGCATACTTTATTAACTATGATACTTTCTTGTCCACTAATTAAAATCAAATTATATCTGATGCACACTGCATACTTTGCAGTGAAAGCAACCTGCTTTCCCAATCTGCTCTCTGAAGCAATTTATTTAGCCCGCTGAGCGGAAAAGAGTGCAGCCCTGCAACGACCCCAGGGGTGCTGAGGACACAGCTGGCTGGAACCTCTCCTGGGCTCAACTTTTTGGTGTCATTCCAGGCTGGGGCTAGGGTCCCTCAGGGCTGAGGGGAAGAGCATGGGAAAAGTGTTCCAAGGGAACTGAGCCCAGCTGACAGCACACAATGCGGCTCATGGGAAGGTGAGCTGCAGCAGTCACCCTTGCCCTGGGCTCCGTTTTGGGTCCATCTGTCTCCTCTGCCATGAGCTTGGGCACCAGCATATGACCCCAGCATGTTTGGCTGCCTAGGTACCAGGAAAGGACGAGTTTCCTTGGAGTGTGGTTCAGCCCTATGCAGACTCAGTCACTGTGTCAGAGCATGGTGTGATGGGCATGTGCAGCACAGGCCCAGAGTAGCCCCCTCGCCAGAGGGTCTTGCCCTCCATGCAGGAGACACCCATGAATGCCTCAGCCCCTGTAGCTCAGCATGGCTGGGACAATCCTGTCCCTCTGCCTGGCAGGCACTGGCAGGTCCTTTTGCCCACGTGCACTAAAATGCAGGTATGGGTCCCCAGAAAACAGCATGAGGCTCAGCATGGAGCAAGTCACAGTAAAGGGCCTCAGGAGAGAGAAGCCAGCCCCTGCCCAATGCCCCCTCGATGAAACCATTATGCTGGGAATTTTTTCCTTAGGGAAAGGGGAGAATTTCTGCACAAAGACAAGACTTCCCCTGTGGCCCTTGCGCTGGTATTGCCAGGAGCCATGTTTGGAGTAATATATCATCAATGGAAGGTATCTAATGATGTATTGCCCTAATATATCACCATAGCAACAGTGCTCTAATGATATATTATTCTAATGTGTTACCCAAGTGCCCATTCCTCTGGATGATGTATGGTTGGGATGGCTGTGCTCTGCCAAGCCCAAATGCAGCAAAGCTCTCCTGACTGCCAAGCATCTCTTGAAGCAGTGCCTGCCACCCCATGGGACTCACCAGCCTCATGCTCCCACCTTTGGGGGCATTCTCAGGCAGAGAGGTGTTACCTTGGCACACAAGAGTGAGAGAGCTCCTGAACTTGGTGAACATCATGGTTCTCTGGCAACACACCTGGGCAGCTATCACCACTGGCCCTTTCCTTCCCTCTCCACAGCCAAGGTACAGTGTCTCACTTGTGGAGCTCTGAAAGACAATTTGAAAAGCATTCCTTCCCCGGCATTTGGAAAGTCCAGAAGGGGAAGTGACGGGCTGGTTTGTGCATTTCTCCAGCCCCTTCCAAGGTATTGAGGCCACACAGCACCCTGTGCTTGCTCATTAACAATGAAAATACCAGCTGGAATTCTCCTGCCGCCTGTGACAGTGACAGCATTGTTTCCAATTCACACTATCTTTTTGACCATTCAAATGCCATTAATTCAGTCGCCCCAATGCGTAGGACAGTTATCTGAAATGTTTTCCCAAACAGCTTAGTGTCTATAGAGCAACAATTCATGGAATTGCTTGGGGACATCTGTGCAAAGCAACGCTCAGTAAAGAGCTGTGGTCGGCTGAATGCTCCCTGTGTGGACCCCAGATTCCAGAGAGGAGCAGGGAAGCTGGCAGACAGAAAGACTGAATGAATGGCAGGAGAAATCATTTCATCTATGCAAATTCATGCCAAGCTCTCAGTGCAGCTGCTGTCAGTGGGGAGCTCTGCCCCTCTGGTTTGACATGGAAGAAGATTTTATTGTACACTGAGATGCACCCTCTCCCAGACCAGCAGCCACTGGTGTCCCCTGTGGCCACCACAAGTGTCCAGGTGAATCTTTTGTGGCAAGAGCAGGGCCCAGCGAGGGTTCTGAGGGACAGCACTCACTGTCCCTCCACTCTCAGATTCCCAGGTCTTAGGACCCCCTAGAGAGTAGAAGCAATCTACCACCCTAAAGTTAATGGTACCTATGGCTTATTCCTTCAGGGAGGAGCAGCAGCACTGCCTGTATCAAAACAAGCCTTGGCACAGGCTGCTCAGGGCAGAGATGGAGTCCTCATCCCTGGAGACCATGGGGGCAATGACAGCTGGAGTTCTGCTGGCTCACGCTTCTCCCACAGCAGACCTGTTGCCAGGGTCAGCAGACAAGTCCAGGGAACCACATATCATCCAGGTCTCCATGAAGTACCCAGAGCTGAGGGGACAAGGTGTTTCAGAGACCCAAAATAGTGACACTCCAGAGTGGGGGCCCCCTGGCACAAACCAGAGCCCCAATCTTGACCAGAACTTGAGGAGACATCGAGCCTGCCCAGTCTCCCCAGGGCTGTGTCAGGTTGTCCCTCGGCTGTGGGCACATGCCGCAGCTGCAGGTGTAGGTGGTGAGGGATGCAGAGGACTCCCCTGTCTGGGCTGCCTTTGCAATGTTCCCGTGCTGCACCTGCAGAGATTCCAATCATCTCTAAACATTTCAGGGGAGCAGCAGTGACAAATTAAAGGATCTGCAGCAGAAAAAAAAAGTGAAACAGAGTGACCAGAGAAGAAATGATTGTACTATCAATAATGTTTCCAATAGCTGATGGATGAGGACACCCAAATGATTTTTAAGATTTCAGTAGAAACCCTCCAAACGGCAGCACAAAGGCGAAGTGTGTATTAATCCAGGGTCTCCTGAGAAAATCCTCCAGGGATGTGCACAGCCATACCAGGCGGAGGCTGAGTATGTGCTCAGCATCATGCAGCCCGGTTACCAGCAGACGAGACGGGACCTTTCCCTTGTTCCCAGGGACACAGGAGAGATCCTGAGAGCACTCCAAGAGGAGAAAACAGACAGACACACTTCTCAATGGGACTACTCCAAAACGCCAAGGTTTTTACCCCACTTCCCTCCCCAGGGCTCAGTGAGAATACTTCCTAAACAGCTCTGGAAACAAACAGCTTTTTGAAAGCTTCCCCAAAAGCCCTCTGCTTTCACCAAAATGAAGAGCAGGGAACATCAAGAAAAAGATCACCTCCTAATTCTTTGGGGAACTGCATTTGCAGAAGCAGCATCCTATTTTAAAGATAAACAAACATTCCCCTGAAAAGGCAGGCACAGCTCTTGCCCTGCGCATGGTAGGACGTAGAGCTGATGGCTCTGTGATGCCATACGTCCAGCACAGCCTTGGAAATGCTGCCGTGCTGGAAACATATCAGACAACATCATTGTGTGTTGAAAACTGGCAAACCTCCAGACTGGGGTTTCAAGGGACAATTTGTAGATTAAATGCTTATGAATATTATTGCTATTACCTCAAAAAGGCTGTGCTTACTTTGCTCGGCTGCTCACTGTACATCTTGATTTTTATGGGTTTTTTACCCCTATAATAACCAGAATGGGCAATTCCAGCACAGCTGATGAGTCAAGAAGCCAGTCGAAGGCATATTGGAAAAGGTGATCATTTCTGTGCCTGTGTCACTCCTTCCCCAATCCCTGCTGCTTCAAACACTTGCTGAGACGGGTTTGTTGTTTCACCTCAGTCCTGTCTGTCCTTCTGCAAACTCACCCAGTGTCAGCGGCACTGCCCCAGCCAGGGTACTTGGAACTCAGGAGCAGGCATCAAGGGGACCTTTAATAGCATAAATCCTCTCTTAGCTCCATGGGGAAAGAGCCATGGAGGGGAAATACTGTCATTTGTACAGCCCTGCGCTGCCCTCAGAGCTGTGATGCAGCTTTGCTCTTGGGAGTCTTTTTGTGTGAAACACCAGTTCAGGGAGCAGCAGCTCACGTGAGCACACCTTCAGAGGGTGCCCCAGCAGCACAGCACAGTACAGCACAGCCCTGGTGGTGTGCCCCCACAGCCCCAGCGAGACCCTGCCCTCACCACAAGCAGGCTGTCCCCAGGGGCCATTTGCAATGCGTCGCAGCCCACCATGATTTATGTGGCACTTGTACAATTGATGCACTTAGTGCCTGGGGACAGTTAAATGGTAGCTCTGTCATTAGTTTAAGCAGAGGTTAAAGGTGATCAATAACAAGGGTTTCATGCCCAATTGATCACCCTTTGCTATTTATTTCTGCCTTTTGCTTTCCATTCCATAGTACTTTTAGAAATAGTAATCAAAGACATAACAAGTGTTCCACTAGACAGAATATCAAACACTCCAGGTATCGATTCAATTCTCTCCCTCTTAACAACACTGACCTGTTCCTGTCCCCAACGCCTGCAAGGCTGGGCTAGCCTGCGATGTTGCTCCTCGAGCCAGGGTTGGGGAAGGGGAGAGCTCTCCTGGCAGCAGAGCCAGCCCCCACCTCAGGCAGAAGGTGGAGAACTGCACGGTGCTCTGGGACAGGCAGCTTTTAGCTGTCAGGTCCGAGTCACTCCCTGAGCCCAACTGCTTGTCTCATCCTGTGGCCCTACAGCATGGACCTGGACTCATCAAGGGGAGCACCATGGGGGGATGGAAAGAGAAGCAAGAATGAGGTCAGGTTTGGCAGCAGTTTTCATCCCTTTGCTCCCAAATGCTCTGACACCTGAGCCCATATCAAGGCATTGGAAAAGACATGATGAAAACTGTCCTCAACGCTGAGTATTCACAAGCTCCTGGCACTCCCAATTCTGCGGAGCACACAAAGGCATAAGGGACATAGACCTTGGTCCTGAAGAAGAGAAATTCAGAGTTGCACCTTGATCCCCACCTGGCAGGGACGAGGGCAGGGGCCAATATTCAGCCATCTCAGCATGTCAGTGCTCCTTCAGACAGCTCTGCCAGATCCGCACCACAGGCCATGTGCGTAAGAATAATCCCATGCTGCTGCGAGCCTGCCGGGAACTGCAGAGACGGCTCGGCTGCGCTCGTCAGAGATCCACGGCTCCCAGAGAGAGCTCCAGCAGTGGGTGATTCCCTTCCACAGCACTTATCCTCAACACACAGAGCAGCCTGTCCTGCTCTCCCCAGCCCTGGGCAGCAGAGTCAGGAGCACTTTTCCCAGACCAGGAACATACCTGTATCCAGTGAGAGGGAAGAGCAGGGGAAGCAGCTCTAGGTCTGCAGCACAGCTCTGCTGGCACCGCACCACCAAGCCCAACACACGGGAATGCCCTTTCCACCAGGAACACTGAGAAATCCCTCTGCATCCCTCACTGTGTGCACAAGCAGCATCTCACACTGCTGCAGCTCTTTTTGCTGAAGTCCATCAGCAATCCATATAAATTAAGCCTTGCAACTTAAGGAAAGATTTATGACATTACTTCAAGAGAAGTAAAAACACTGGGGGAAAAAATCCAAAACATTTCTCATAGACCTGAAGAAAATGAACAGGGGACCTGGGAGTAAAGTCCAGAAACTTGAACAGCGTTTTAGAGGAAAGTCTCCATTGCAGCTCATCTGAGAATTGCTCTCATGTACTGCAGCTCCCTCACTGCCTACACTTCTGTTGATTTATTTTGTCTGTCATCAGGTTAGCTTTAAACATGACTGAAAAAAACTTCTCCAATTTAAAACTTATTATATCCCCCAAAACATAAAGATGTGATGTAAATATCTGATGTAATGGCCTGACTCTTTAGAACCAGTCCTGCAAATGTGTAAATTAGTTTCCCAGCTTTTTGTCTGGCTACAAATTTATGATTCAGCATAATCTCAAAGTTGTACAGCCTTTAGTGTGAGTGAGAGGTACTAACTACACAGTGAGCTCCTGCTAATGAAAAACACAGGACAAATTTCCACAGAAAAGAAAACCCCAAACAAACCCAACAAATGTCAGTGAAATGAAAAGATGCCTATTTTTCCATTGGCTCTCTCATACCTTCAACTGATCCTCCAGTGCAGAGCAGGCATTTCCACAGAGGACCTGGCAACTCTTGTGCATATATGTGACATTTGCAAGAAGATTTTTGTGCACTTGTTCATTCATTTACTTTGAAGGACGCAGCTGTTTGGAGTGCAGCTCCCGAGAGAGAGCCCAGCAGCTTCAGTTAGCCATCCCCCTTCCTTAAACACGCTGACAGAAGAGCCAGCTTGGACACATTCTGGAGCAAATACTGTTCTGTGGCTGCAGTGACTGCTGAGCATTTTGGCCCTAGAGAATCTGGTAAAGTAATAAAAAGCAGACTGCCCCTGTGGAGAGAAGCCAATGTCCAGGAGGAAACAGGGCCTGGGTGCTGGGGGTGCTGCACAGATGCCTTGATCAGCCAGAATGCTCCAGAAGAAAGGTGGGAAAGAGGAAAATAAAGAAATGTTTTTAAAGTTTGGCATGAACAGCATTCTTCTTTGCAGCAAGTACTCTCAGCAGTGTATGAGTCAGGGTACCCGTGTAACCAGAACACCTCTGTAAGGCTTACAAGACATAACACCTGATCTGCCCAACACCAAAAATAATGTGATATCAAGGAACACAAAATATTCATGAGGTCTGATCTAACATGCACACTAGATCTTGTGTATAGCATCATAGGCTTTAACACTGCCACCTCTGCAACCTTGTAATCCCCATGCACGGCATGGACGCTGGGTCTTGTTAGTTCAAACTGAAACCAGGGTAACTTCTGGGGGCAGAGCTTCCATGAAGAACACCCGAGAACACTAAGGAAGTGCAGTTGGCCACATCGCTAGTGCTGTGCCCATGCAAGAGCTGTGTGCACACACATGCACACCTACACTCACAACAAATCACAAGTGGGAGCGAAGCTAAACACCCATAAATCAGCTCAGCAATGCACAGTGGGGGTTCACATGAGAGACTTTAACTGTTTCCTCTATAGGCACATACATGTAAAACAGGGATGATGCTGCTCAGAGCTGACATCGTACTTGCTGCTGTACCCCTGAAGAAAATCTGTTCTTTGGAGCTTCCCATTTCTGGAAGGTACGTTGGGCCAGGTCTCCCAGAGCAGCAATATTAATCTTAGTGAGAGCAGACACTGTCATCTATGGATATTTAGTAGCATTTTAAAACCAGAACACCTCCCACCCCACCTCAGCTTGCTCCTGCCCCTGTCCGGGGCTGATCTGCTCCCAGTGGACACAGGGCAGCAGACCAGCGGAGCCATGTGCCCGTCCTCAGCACACACAAGCACCAGCTCCGAGTCACCAGCCAGGACATGCTCATTTCAAAAAACTCAACTGTAAGAAAAATACAAGACAGCTAAGGAGGAGAACTTCCAGAGTTGTGGACTTCTACCCTGGGGCACGATCCAAACCTGCTTCCAGTACCTGTGAAATGGCAGCTCTGAACTGTCCTGGGGCTGATCCAGCTCCAACTGACCAATGGTAAAATTAGCATAAAAGTAAAATATACGAAACAATATTAGCACTGAATTAAAAGTTTTGCTTAACCAGACAGTGATGAAATCTCTCCTGGGAGAGAGAGCAAGCAGGGGTGGGCAGAATTGGGAACAAGACTCCATGGTGTTAATACTGATGCTCTTAATTTTCACGTAAAGGGATCATAGCATTTCAGCCGCTGCTTTAGCTCATTAGGGGACAGTCACACCGTGGCACTGTGATGGGATCAGGCTCCGGCTGGGCAGCAGGCAGAAGAGACCAAATTCAGTGGAAAGTGTAAGATGAACACGGCATCACTAATTACAAGTGACTGTGTCTCATCAGGCAAACTGCTGGGCTGTAGTCACTTCTGCAGTTGTTATACAGCAAGCACTCCTCGCCCTTGCAAGTGGCAGCAATACTGGTCTAAGAGAAGAAATCTGGAAAGAAGTTGGATACTGGAACACCACAATCTTTTCCTAAGCACATAGGAAAGCTGAGCAGCAACCATCCACCTTTTTAGAAAGAAAAGGGAAAAAGTGGTACCCTGCTGAATATTGCCTGTCATACGGAAAACAGCAGTGTCCTAAAATTGCCGATAACCAATTTATACGATGACAGTATTTGGGAAGCGCTGCTGCCCTCCCACACACCCAGAGCACACGGGCAGGCTCTTTGCCCAGGCAAGAGTAGCACAAGACAGCTTATGCCCTTCTGGGAGCCCAGAAGGGCTGAGCCCACACCATGGGTGCGTTTGCCTGGTGCCAACCATCCCACCTGGCCAGAGACCCCTTGCTCATCACCTCAGCTCTCCTCACCAGCCTGAGATGTGCGCTCCAGGTCAGCAGCCAGGCACCAGCCCCTCTGGACTGTGGGCAAGGCAAGCAGGTCACCTCAGTCCCTGCTGATGGATGACACACTGGTGGAGCACCTGCCCCAAGCACAATGGGCAGAGCTCAGTGCCACCATGGGACTAAGCACAGCCTGAAAGCAAGAGCAAAAGCTGCTCTGAAGAGCATCTGCTGGGGCCAGGCACTGCTCAGCAGCAGAGCGCTCCTGGATTAGTGCAAGGATTTCCCATCAGCACAGACCTAAACCCCTCTCACAATGGCAATGCACTTAACTCCCGTTCCTTATCTACACTTCTTATTTTCTGTATTTACTATTCACTTTGTTTGAGCATTGTTAAATAAGTATTTGTACATCTGCTTTTCTTTAACGTACCAACACCACAGTCTTACCACCTTCCCTGTGCTTTAGTACTGATGTAGTAGTATGAGCTCATGCTTTCACCTTAGTGAGAAACAACCAGCGGGAAAAAAAAAAGTCTCCCTCCAGTAATTGCTATTTAATCCCTGACCAGGAAAACTAACAAGTTATTCTAAGAGAAGCAAACCTTTGGGGCATTTGATTTTTAGAACAGCTGAACACTGTGGCACTGTAAAAATGAGATATACAGGGTATTTTATTTTTGCTGCTCAACAGCATGAAAGAGCTAATGCAGTGGGGCTGCCAGTGCCTTATACAATCTGACACGCCGAACAACCCAAGGGTGCTCGTCCTCCCCAGCACTCACAGCACATCTCATCCATTAGGAGAACACAATGTGAAAACTGACCCTTCCCTTCTGAGTATCGATATAAATCCTGTTTGCCATTCAGGTTAGTTCAGAATGAAGAGGCTAGTATAGAAAAGCAGCACAATTAACCATTCAATGCAAACAAGAGTTTGTTTTAAGAAACAAGCAAACAGAAAACTCCTCTGTTGTTAATTTATGATTTTGTTTCTTCTTCCCTTAAAGCCTGGCTGTCACACAGAAATTCTTAAGAAAAGGCTGCAGTTACAGCATGACCAAATACTAAACACAATGGTACCTGTGTGGGGAACACACAAGAGAACAGCTAAAGACAGATTTTCAGAGTTGGAAATTAATTTAAATGCCGTCATGATACATCGTCTCAAATCCTTGAATCATCATTCTCCTTTACCTTTTCATGTGAACGTATCATCTAAGCTACTACATCTGCTCAGCAATTTGGAAATTAGTAAATATTCAGTAAAAACAGCAAAACTTTTTGAATTCAGGATCTGTACAACAGCCCTAAAATTCCGTGCTCCTCTATAAAAACCGATCTCATTACAAAAAAGGAAGCTAAATCTCTAACAAAAGCTAACAAAACACACACTACACACTGAATCTTTTAACTGAGATTTCTTATTATGCTCTGCATGCCAAGGGAAGTTATTAATATCCTAACCTGCAGCATTTGCTAGCTTGTTTGTACCATAAAGTGAAACATTTCTTTACAGAGTACTTGATGAAATAACTGCTCAAAGTGACTTTATTTTAAAATCTCAAAAATCAGTTTACTGTAATTTTGAATGAGAATTTGATAGTCTTATATTAGCTGATGTAGAATACCTACATTTTAAGAGACATCGAGAATGCAGTAAGTTATAACATTATCAATGGCAAATGCATCATTGCTTAGACAAGTAATATTCACCCTCACCCAAGGCACAAAATGCAACAAAATCAAACCACAGTGAAGACAAGAATTTTTAAGGATAAATTTTTAAGAGTAAGTTACATTTGAGATGTTATAAATTTTTAAATCTATTAAAAAAGTATACACGAATTGCTATTCAGGATCCAGTGCTTTTGCTAGAAAATCCCTTTTAAAGCTACTGTTTTCACAGCACATATTTTGTACTGAGTTAAGTGGGGAAACTATCAAGTGCCAAGTGTCTGAGAACATTGGTAAATTCTCTGCCAACTAAAAAGAAAGAATTAGGTTCTTTACTACCAGATTTCAATGAAGTATTTCATCAGTGCAAGAGCTCTGTATGGGCCGATATTCCAAAAGTTCCCCCAACAGACAAAACGTCACAGGAATCCAGGAACCTGCAAAGGCAAACACAATCCCCACACGCGACTTTTCTTGATGCTGCAAGAGAAGGTTTAAAGTAGAGATGCAGGATCATTCTTCCAGGAACTCAGAATGTAAAAACTAAATTTTCAGCCTTTCTTGGCATATCCACAAAATATTCGGGCATGAAACCGTGAAAGGGAAAACTGTCGACATCAGACAACCCGAGAGTGTGGTTTGAGTGGAATCTACTTAGCAACACCGATGTGCATGTATTACCTCTGCGACACGCAGGAGTAAAGTTACGTGCGGGCTGTTTTCTGCTCAAACTGAGGAGAGTTACGTTCGGATCACTAAAACACCGCGGAAGGTGCGCGGACAGCGCAGGGCAGCAGCGCATCCGCGCGGGGCAGCGGCTCCGCAAAGCGCGTTACCGGGAGGGCAAATCCCGCCGAGCGCCGCTGGTGCGAACCGGGGCACCAGGGACACGGGGGGCCTCGGGAACGGGGCTCCGCGGGCGGCACGAGGGGCTCGGCGGGGCCCCGCGAAGGCAACACCACCGGCCCCGGCCCCGACGGCCGCCCCGCTCCCGGCCGGGCGCGCAGCCTGCAAAGACGACACGAGACCGGTTCCTGGGTAAATGGTTTATGTAAGTAATAAAATATTTACTATAACATAAATAGAAACGTACCCTCGCAGTCTACATTGGTTTTGCAATAGAGATACAAACAAAAACCGAAACCCAAGGGGATGGGACCGGACCGAACCCACCAACGGGAGGGTGCGAGATCCGCGCACAGTTAGAAATAAATAGGGACGGGCCGGGAAATGGTGTCGAAGCGTCCCCCCGGCCGCGCGAAGAGGGGAATAAATTAGAGATCGCAAACCTTTGGCTACTGCTGCGGCGGCCGCGGCGGCTCCGGCGGGCGAATAAATAGAGCGCGGGGCGCGGAGCGGGCGGCCGGGCCAGTCTGAGAATAAATTAAAGCGCTTCCCCCGCCGCCCGCCGAGCCGCCGCCGGGGCCGCGGGGGGCCCCGGGCAGTCACTGCACGGCGCCGGGCAGCGCGTGGTGCAGCGGCGACNACGTGTCCGCCTGTGCGTAAACGTCCTCCATCGGGGGGTGCGGGACCCCGGCCGGCGTCATCCGCTTCTCCTTCTGCCGCCGGTTGCAGAACCAGACCCGCACCACCTCTTTCTCCAGCTGGAGGGAGTCCGCCAGGGAGGTGATCTCGTGCGCAGAGGGCTTGGGGCACTTGAGAAAGTGGTTCTCCAGGGCGCCCTTGACGCCCACCTCGATGGACGTCCTCTTCTTGCGCTTCCGGCCCTGCGCCGCGATCTTGTCCAGGTTGGTGGGGCTGCCCGTGCTGGAGTCCGTCTCCTCCAGCCACTTGTTGAGCAGCGGCTTCAGCTTGCACATGTTCTTGAAGCTCAGCTGCAGCGCCTCGTNGCCTCGAAGCGGCAGATGGTGGTCTGCGAGAAGACGTTGCCGTAGAGGGTGCCCAGCGCCAGCCCCACGTCGGCCTGCGTGAAGCCCAGCTTGATCCGCCGCTGCTTGAACTGCTTGGCGAACTGCTCCAGGTCGTCAGAGCTGGGCGCGTCCTCGTCCGACGGCTCGGGCGGCCCCAGCGGCGGCGGCGATGCCGCCAGTTCGTGCCCGCTCGCCTCCTCGGCGCCCAGCGGGTCGCGCAGCCCGTGGTGCAGCGCGGGAGCCGGCGGGCCCAGCATCCCGTTGAGGCCTGCGTAGGGCTGCGCGTAGAGCAGCGGCTGCCCCGACGGCGGGGACATGGGCGGCAGGTGGTGCGCACCGCCCTGCGCCCACCCGCCCGCCGCGCCGCCCGCCGCCGGCTGCGGCACCAGATGCGGGCGGGGGTGGAAGGCGGC
>VZRE01002955.1:603596-652939 GCA_013396775.1 Cephalopterus ornatus
TCGGCGGGGCAGCCCCGCGGCGCAGCGGCCGCCGATTGGCGGAGGGCGGTTCATTCATGCCGAGCGGCCGCGGGGCCCGCGCGCCAGCGCCTCGCCTCGGGGGGCGAAATCGCGGGACCCTCGGCCCGGGGGGGTCCGCGTGGTGTGCGGAGACGGGGCCGTGGCCCTTCCGCACCCGTGTGCGGGGCGGCCGCTGCTGCTTAGCCACTCGACGCAGTAGTAATCAAGAACAACTTGGGACATTAAAAGCCCTGATTGAGCCTTCTGGTAAACTTAGAGGTGGGAGCTCCTTCGAACGCTTCTTAAGATAGAGCACTAAGGACCGAGAAATGAGTTTTTGAGATTGTTTGGGCATCACGGGAAATGTGGGTCTTGGATGCTGCTTCAGAGGCAAGTCTCTGAGCCGGTTTGGGGGTTGGCATAGGATAAAGGGTGGAGGAATTAATGGGAAAAGACAATGACAACAAGCAACAGACGTGTCTGGCAGTGCTGGGAGAGAGGCAAGGGATGCCTTAATTAAGCCAGCTCCAGACTTCGTCTGGGGCTTGAAGCCCAAAGTGAATCAGGGTGGGCACCAGGAGCATTAATCACTTCTAAAAATTAATCTTCCTCTCTGTGCTCCATTTGTAAAATGGGAGCAGAGACAGTGACCTTTGCCAAGGGCTTGGGTGAACAATGAACCATCAGATCAATATGTGTACGAGTCTAACATGTCAATGGCCACACGCAGATGCCCTCCGCTCTCGCTGCCTGGGCAGGGTGGCTCGGCAGTGTTAAGGACAGTAACTGCAGCCTCCTGAAAGGTTTTTTGTGAGAAGGTGTGCCACATCCCTCCCTCCGTGTTGAAGGCACTTTGTCCTTTTGGTGCAAAGTTTGGACTCGGGAGACTCCAAGCCCTACATGCTGGGACCATGCGGACAGCAGACAGAAGAGCCACTGTTGGCTTCCCAAGCAGGATGCTGCAACACCCCACACTAGCTTGTGTGCAGCACGGAGAATCAAGCCCCTGGTGCTGTGGGGCGAAGGCGCTGCCCACACCCACCCAGTGATCACTGATTTGGTGCCCGCTGACCCCTCTCCTGGTTTGCCTGGAGCGGCTGGTTGGGTGAGATCACACAGGGCTGGAAAAGTCCGTCTCCTCCTCCAGTCTTGCAGTGGGTGGGTGGCAACACCCAGCCCAGCAGGAACCACTCCTGCCCTTCAGCAGCCAAGGACCAAACTGGATCAGCTGCAGGATCAGTGCCGGTCCATGGCGAGGGCTCGGCACCCCATCAGGGGTCTGGGGAGCTGCTGGACCTTGTGTTGCTGAATCACAGAAAGACCAGCTACAAGAGCCATATACCTTGCTGATGGCAGGCTGGACTTTGCACTGTCCTTGGGGACAAGTTTAGGATCGAACATGCGCGTTTTTGGCTGTGGAATGATGTATAATTGGTTCCTTTCACTGAACTCAGTGTCTCTTTTCAGGTATACAGCTCTAGAAAGAGGGTGGACTTTGCAGGAGAGGTGGGTTCCATAGATCATGGAGCATATTTCATTAGGAGAATAATGTTATCTTTCTTTTTTTTTTCTGAGCAATCCTTTGCACACAGTGCATACGTTTGTAATGAATATAACCCTTTCAGATGATTCAGTGACATGCTGTAAAATATCAGACTTGGTCAAGCATTTTCTGTATATTTTTTCTAACCTAGAGTCATTCATGTCAACTCTCCATTGATGCAGTGCTATAATATTCAAATTTTTGGTAGTCAACTGCTTTTGATATTTATATCCATTTTAAGGGAATCACAATGAATAAATGTGTCCAGCTCAAACTTTATGCAAAATAACGTATGTGTAAATCAGTAAATCATTAATAGAATGAATAATTTCCAAGGGCTGAAGACTGGATTTTGTTTCAAACTTTCATTTATGTATTTCAGAAGTCACTGAAGGAGAAAACACATTGTGTGTGATAACTGAGGCCCCCCATCACAAACCATTTACACAGTAGTGTGGTTTATATTTGATCAGATGATGTTTGTAAACCAAGGCTTTTTGTACAGATTGTGCTCTGGGCTTGTTCTGCTTAATAAAAGCAGAATTTAAAGACTGGGAACAGCAAATAGCAGAGGAAGATGAGACATTCCCATTTAACACCTTCCTCAGCAACTCCCAACTCCAGAAGTAAGAGCCAGGTGGCAAAGTTCTCTCTTTTATTAAACAACATGAAGGAGGAAAAAGCAAAGGAGGCGGCTGACCCTAAGTGAAGAGGACAGGAAGCATTGAGATGCCTGTATAAGCGCTAACTTCATGAGCTGGACATGCATATTTGTGTTCCTGGTGTCCCTGTCTCCACTGAGGTCTGGAACCGAAGAGTTGTGCAGCTTGAAACACCCTGCCAGGATTACAGTATATTGAAAGTGTCTTTCCTTTTTTTTTATTATATGTATTCGTATTTTTACATAGCTTTTTCAGAGCTGTGTCATCCAGCAAATCCCTGTGGGAGGGCATCCTGGTTTCCTAGCAAAAGCTAGTTCCTTCATTATGCCTTACTGGGGATATTGGCATGCAGTCCATTCCCTCTTCAAGGAATAAACAACCCCATGGGCAATGTTCAATATGATTCATTCTCTGTGTGACTGTGACAGCATCAAAACCTGCCTAATGCAGCTGGATCTGAGGCTGGTGGGAGGACTGGAATAAGGAGGAGGCTTGGCATGGGGGGAGTGGAGCCTGAGCCGCTGTGAGGGAATGCTGGCAATGCAGTGCTGTGCTGCCGCTGTTCCCCTGACCAGGGAACACGGAACAGGAGTTTGCTGTTCCTTGGGGATGGTCTGTGACTTCGGACCATGCCATGTCAGGACATCCAGTCACGGAGAAACTGCATCACAGCTGGGTCTGCTACACTGAGTGAACCAGCTCCTGCTCGTGTCCAGGCCTGTCTCAGACATCAGTTGAAACAACTGGATCAAACACTGGATCAGGAGGTCTGCACCATTTATGCAGCAAGGAAAGACATCAGCATTACCTGTCAGCGGAAAGGAGGCCAAGAATCAGTTCTTCTCAGAGTAGACTCTGCCTGTAAGTGTGAAACTGCCCTGAGGAGAGGCAGCATTTCCCAGAATTTTTAGCATTTTGTCTAAATGTCCTTCATCTAGGACTAGAGCACAGATAATAAATTTTTACAACTTTTTGGATGGCTATGCCTTTTGGCAAAATCTTATTTTTGCTTTGCTCATCTAAACTTGCAGCATTATTAATTTAGTGAGTGACAGTTAACAAGTTAGTGGCTGGGACAGCAGTCAATTTAACCATAAAACTAGAGAGGAAGAGAACTAGAGAATGAATCATGGAGAACAGTTAATACAGATGTGCAAGGTATGCTCTCTATGATTAGCTTTAGTCATATACAGTTCTGTAATTATTTGAAAATTGTGCAGAAGGATCTCACAAGACCAAAATGAATCAAAAAATGATGTTGTGATCTTTTATTGAATCAATGAAATTTAGATTAGGCAGTTACTAAATTCCTGTTTACACAACAGACCTTAATGGCTCCAAAGGAAGCACTCAAATGTATTTGACAAATAATCCCTATTTATGAAAGCCCCATAATATGCATTTACATAATCCCCACTTTAAAAAGCTATATCAGCCTTAAAGTTCTTCAGCTCAGAGAGACGCCCCAGGGGATTAACAGTACCAAACAAAACAAAGGGAAGGAAAATGTACACACACATCCACCAACACGCACTACAGCCTTTAGGATTAACACATGCAGGAGGAAGCAGGGATAACCCACCAGCTCCCCTCACCCTCCTCCACCTCCAACAGGGTTTGTGCATGTGCACAGACATGAACACATGCACATGGCCATCTCTACAAGTGGCTCCACGCGATTCTGAGCACGTGCGTGGTACCGCAGGGTCTCTCTGCATCATGTCCCTCCCAGCTCTCCTGGCCTTTTTTCACAAATACAATATTGGTTCATTCTGTATGTCCAGTAAGTACCATAATGAAACAAGTAGTCTGTACTCATGTTTTGAGGTGTACATAGCAGCTTTAAAAAGCAGCTGAACTGACACAGAACCGGTGGGTTGTGCATTTTATTCATACTCAAGATGACTGGACAGTTGCTGATATTCTCATGTGATGGATGCGGCATTTTGCTGTCGAAGTACAACATGGTGTGGATCTGCAACAAGCATGTTAATTGTGCTGAAGGGTTTGAATTAAAAAAAGCTGTTTTCCTTGCGGAAAACAAGCTGTCTCTGAAAAGCTGATTATCCAGAAGTGCAAATTTTGGATTCTTTAATTTTACCCTGTCTTTGCAACTACCCCTTGTTTAGGAACAAAAGAGTTGGACTTGATGATCTTGGAGCTCTTTTCCAAACCAGCTGATTCTATGATTCTATGAAAATTCTACAGGTCTTGTCTTGTGAAGCCCCAGTTTTGCAATTCTGGTGGTTGGGTAAAAAATATATTGGATTCAGTCAAAGTAAGAAAGGAAAAATACTGAAGAATTCATTTTCAGCCTCAGACTGGAATCAAACTGCTAATCAAACCTTTTGATTAGCATTGATAATATAAATGAGAACGCAGAAGCACAGAAATATTGGTGTTTACCCTCAGTGAATGCCAGCATTCAAGTTCTGTGGAGTTTGGTGTGAACAAAACTCATCCTATCCCAAAGGTTCCGTGTTGCCGTCCAGCCGCAGTGGTGCTGCAGGCACTGTGCAGAAATGGGATTTCTCTGGATTGCAGGGGTCGGGCAGGGTCCAGTGTCCCTTTTTCCCTCTGCCAGCAGGGGCTGAGGCAATCCCTGCCCGCCTCCCTCCAAAGAACTTTGATCTCCTCAGCCCGGGGAACTCTCTCCTCTCTCTGCAGAAAAACTTTTCTCCTTAAACCCAGACTCATTCCCCGAGTGAGGTCAGAGGTAACAGGAGGGCTCAGCCCTGGACTGCACCAGCTGCCCGAGGCATTGAGCATTTCTTCCCAAAATAACGCAGAAGATCAGTAATTTCACTCTGTGTGTTCCCAGCTCAGTTCCACCTTAATAATGAAACTTTTGGGTTAAGGTTTCCATTTAATGAGCATCTTTATATAAAACAACCACATGAATAAATACTCAGTTTAGAACTGATAAGACCTGGGGGTGAGTTTGGCCAGGGTTCAGCAAGAAATATTATGCATTCAGCAGATAAAGGTTTCTATGGCTATGGTGTCACTTGATCTTGTCAATCTAATATCAACTTGAACATGGAGAAGGAAGCAGCTGTTATTTTACTGGAGTGCAGTAACGGGATCTCAGGAATCACCACACCCACAGCTGGTGGAACTCTCCTGTGCTTGTCTGTCCCAGTCCCTGCCGGGGAGCAGTGACTGCTGCCAGCAGAGCAATCGGCAGAGAGCGCTTGCTGAGAAAGGGGAATTGCACAAAGAATGGTTCATTTTTACATTTTCCAATCATATTTGGTGTAGGACATGTGTGTTCCTTTATTCACCCCACTACACATTGATTACTCTAATGATGCACAGTTACAGAGCTGGTCTTTCCATATTGACAGGCCATGCTTCCCACATTGGCTTCCCAAACTGGGCTGTTTTGAGAAATGTACAGATGTAGAAGAATAGGGAGATATTTTCTTTGTGGCAAGGCTGAATTGCAAGGGTTGGGAGATGAAGGGATGAATCCCTGTATTTTTGTTGTTACTACAAATTATGCTTTGTTTAAACTCTCCACCTCAGGCTTTGATCTGATATACTAGTGCTAATCCATATATTTATGCTTTGCTAGTATGGATTCAAAGTGGCATAATTCAGCTCAATATCAAACCCAAGAGTCCTTCCTATCTTCTGCCTGCACTGTCACTGTGTCATTATTCTTAAACTTTTGGTGACATGTCATCAGTCCTTTTGTGTTAACTGAGGCACAGGGTGAGTTCAGAAGGAAGGAAAAAATCCATTTTAATGAAATTCACTTCTCAGGTGATTATGTGCTTCTGGAGAACAGGAATCAGGCACCAGCCTTCAGACTACTCTGCTTCTCCCTGCCTGCGCCCCAGCACACTGAGTACCCCACGTGCCCGGCTCTTCTCACACTGGGAACAGGGTCCTTGAACTCAGCTGCAGAGAGGTGATGCTGCTGATCCCTTTCTCTCCAGAGAAAGGGAAGTGGTGAGCAGCTGGTGTAGAGGATCATGCCTGGGACAGCATCTCACTAAGCTGGGCTGCTTTGTAATGATGATGCCACCAAAAATTTTCATTTCTTCATCTCTTTTTGAGCCAAGCTCAGTGATGAAAATATCAAACCTGGTCAGTTCTGAGGATCATCTTTGACCAGCTCACCCAGTAACTTCTCCTTGTGTGTTGCTTCCCAGCAACCTTTGGGTTTCTGCCCTCCCTTTGGCAATTTTCTTAATCATTTAAATATTTCTATTAACCTGTACTTCCTTCAGTTCCGTAAAGAGCACTTATGAGAGGTCCGCACCATTGAAACACCATGACACAGCTGGATGTATTATGTCATACCTGTATGTGTCTGTCATACCTGGCAGACAATGTTTTCTTGTGCCAACAAACAGCATTGAACTGAGTGGGAAGAGCAGGTGCTGTAAGGGACAAACCTTTCCAGCCATGGACCAGCTGAACCAATTTACGCTACTGCTGTTGGGACAGGAGGAGCTGAAGATGAGGAGCCTGTTTGGTGCTTTGGCAGGATGTTGCATCTGTGAGTCACAGCTCTACTGTAGCCGTACCAGCCCCTTGGCCAGACAAGGTTTGCCTTCATTAACTCTTTCCTGCAGGAGACGCAGAAGCTAATTAATTACAACTTAGATTTTTTTTCCCATTAAACTCCTCTAAGCTTCAGGGGAAGAGCCTTAAGACTCTACTCTGATCCTGTTGCCACTGACGCCTGTAAAAAGCTCTCTACAGACTTGGATGGGAAGAGACATTAATTCCATGTCTGCTTTCAGCCTGGAGCATGGCCACACTCAGCGCCACTGCCAGGAGGGCTGTGCCTCCAAACACAGCCCATCTTCCCCATCAGTACCTGCCTTAGGGAGATGCATTGTCGGCAGAGAATGATTTCTGATGGTCCCAGCAACAAGGGACCCAGTGGCCATACTCTGTAGTTACTATCAAACCTTGCTCCCCTGTCTGACCTCAAACTTTCATTCTGCTGCTCCCTGTAAAGACAAACCCTGAGCCATTTACCTTTCAAGCTGAATGGACTTTTGTTAATTGAAATTTCAAGGAGAGATCATCACATCTGAAATGACAGGTATCACACTTACAGTTTTTGTTCTAGAAGAGAAATCTTCACATGCAGAGACTGTCACAGCTCCACAAGGCTGGCAAGTGGGCAAATCTCAGAAAAGAAATGTTCCTCAATCTCCTTTACATAAACTATCTGTGTTTCAAAGAAGTCAGAGGACTGAATGCAGGTTGTTTGTGTCCCACTAGACTGCACAGTTGACGAGGCAGGAGTGGGTCCTACTTTGTTACAAGAACAAATTAAATGCCATCACCTGGTGTAACACTAAAGACATGTCTTTGCATAGGTTCTGAGGCCATAATTCCCCGCACTCTGCACAAGCAGCAGCTTTTTTATTCACAGACAGATTGCTTGCGTATTTGGTGTGAAATATGTACAAGGTGATAAAAGAAGTTATATTATTTATACAGCATATGAAAATGCAACTGGTCTTCTGGATTTAGGATAGCAGAGTTCAAAGTCAAATTTCGCTTTGTTGCCGTGTGTTGCAAGTAGCTCATTGGCGAGGGCCCAGCACTTCTCAGACTTGGTTACAGGACTGTCTCATCTGAGCTCTGATCTGTGCCACAACTTGTATTTCTCGTATTTTGTTTAACTGCACTGTGGCCCATCAAACTCCCACTGCAGTCAACAGGCCCTCAGGATCTGATCTTTCTCTCCAATCACAGTACAATGATGTGTTATCTCTTCACTCTGACTACTGTTCTGAACACTTTCTTTCCCAGTCCCACTTTTTGGGGTCAATATTTCTTACAACCTTATCAATAAAATTCTTTACAGCAACACAGAAGACTTGCTTTCCATCAGTGCTGGTGATAGCAACACAGGCTTCCCAGTTGGAATGATGCTCCACTTGCTTTTCAGACACCTGTATACCCCAAGAATCATCGGTTCAGGGGCTCTGCCTGTTCGTGAGAACACAGTGAGCACCTTCCTGCAAGCCTGCCCTGTTCACAACTGCACCTCCACTGTCAGCTACATCGGACTATGGGCAGGTTTAGGCACCTGTCACAGTTCTCATCTGGGTGAGGCAAGGCTCACAAAATGGTAACACAGAGCCATCAGCTGCCTCAGACAAAACAGGTGTTTGTTCCTGTGTCAGCACTGTGTGTGGGTGGTGCACTGATGACATTTATAGGAGAATTTCCTTTCCATACTAGGCAGCGAAACAGACTTGTGCTAGAATGTGTTCTTTTCACAAGTAATTTTTTTTTTCAAATTCCTATCCTGAGATCCTAAAGTTATGTATAGTAATAAGGCAGAACATCAAAAACTGCACTGGTGTGGAAGCTTGTATATCCCCTCTGCTTGCACTGCTTCAAGAGCTGCAACTGCTCCCCTCCACACTAGGTACTATTTTCATTAGATACCCGACCTCTGGTTCTGATTAAATAACTTGTATAATTAGATGGAAACATGTGTGCTTATCCCTGGGGGAAGCAATCCCTTTCAGCACTGGACTAAGCCTGATTTGGTTAATTACCTTAGTAGTACTGTATTAATACATAGTTTCTTGATGGCAAGAAGATGTGGTATTAGGTTTATTCTTCCTCGCTTTCACAATACTATAGTAAGACAGTTTAAGGATTAAGAGTCAGGCAGTGAGCCCAATATTTCCCTCCTCTCTTCACTCATGTCAACACCCTCCCCGCATTTTACACATTAAAATATTCTGTTTTACTTGCCTGTGAATACAGTTTCTAGGTTCTTTGTTGTAGATGTAAGGATAATCTATTCCCAGTGACTGCTAGAAGCAGTGCACCCTGGGGTACTTGTGAGTAATTAAAGTTCTCAGAGCTCTTTAGCGATGTGAATTTTTATCAACAAATGATTACTGCTGTTTTCCAGTTCACCCTCCAGAAGCAGAGCAGCCCACATGCAGATGGACAAGGGGAACACAGGGAGAGCAAGGTGGGAGTGCACTTGGGTTTGCAGACACTATCCTCTTCCGCTAGTGTCTGCAAGGTCAAACATCTGCAGACAACTGCACTGCAAAGCAACTTCAGGAAACTGCAGGAAACCCAGATTCTATCCTTTGGTCAAGCTTGACCAAAAGTGAACAAACCTACATATACTGAAAAAGAAGCAGCTGAGATTTGCATCCAAGCTTGGAATAAACCATTCTCAGAAGAGGCAGGAGCTCTAGGACAGAGGACGTCCTTGAGGTGCGCAGCCAGTGCTGCTGACAGTGGCCCATGGGCAGAGGCTCCTGCCAAGGCACCCACCAAAACTCACCCACCACACTGAGCACCCCGAAGTGCCACTGGCTCTGAGCTGATTATTTAAACAGGCTGGTCTGGGGGCCCAAAAGTATTTCTGGCAATGGTGAGAACTGAAGCAGGAGCAAAAGGATCATTATGCAGTGGAACATTTTTCTATCAACAGATGGAAATACCTAGTAAGATGTAAATCATCTATTTGATAACCAAGCCATCACAGAAATAGAGATTCAGGCTTCCCAGGGAAACTTAAATTCTCAGAACCATGTATTTACTATTTATATGACTTGTCAGCCTATCTAAAGGCTCATCCTTTTTAGAATACTCTATGGGTAGCCAGAAGGCACTTTCAGAAAGAATTGTCTGGACACTTTTCAAAGCAAAAATATATTCAGTGCAGAATTTAATTGTAACACTAAATCTGAGCTTTAGAAAAAGGTGATGGGGGTGGAAATCATGGAGGAGGAGAGGCACAGAAACATAACATCAAATGCCTATAGGAAGTGAGAGCAAAGATACCCTGTCCAGCAGCAGAGGCACAGGGAGGACTGTCAGGACAGCTCACACCGATGCCTCTACAGAACACTTTCCCAGGGCGTGACAGCTTGCAGAGAGATATCTTCCATGACAGAAGTGAGGTTTGTTATTCAATAGCCTCTAGCTTTTTTTTCCCCTTTTACAACTTTGTCCAGGTTCTCTTTTTTTTTTTTTCCTTTTTAATGTAAACCTTCAGCATGCACAATATTCTGCAGCAAAGATTTCTGCAGATAAATGGCACACTGTCCAAAGAGCCACCTTCTTCTGTTTGAAGAACCAGAGCCAGTGAACAAGTCACCTCTAGGTGACTTCTTCATGCTATTTATGATTCCAGAGACTGCTCACATTTTATCCCACAGTCACATCTTCCCACACTGTGGAATCACAGTCTATAGAGCTCTGCCTCCCATAGATGCTGTTTGATACCCCAGATCAGCCTTGATTCACATTTCTAAATATTTTCCAGGTTGCTTCATCAACTAGAAGAGAAAAAGAATTGAATAATTTAGCTGGATTTCCGTGGCTTGTGTTCACAAGACTACTGGGCCACCCAAAGCAGCAGTCAGGAGGGAAGTGCCTTCCAAGACTTGAGACTGCTGTGGGGCAAAGGAATTCTGTTTGGAAAGAATTAAAGGCAGCAAAACTGAGGAACAGTTTGTGTTTTGTTAAGATCTAAACTAGCCCTTTGCTGGGCAAATGGTGTCAATAAGCTTTCTCACATTCTTCTGAACAACCAAGTGGGGAGGTGGGCAGGTACTGCAAAGAAGGCAGAAGCAGCAGAAGTGTTTCTTGCAGCACCCCTCAGCACAGAGTCCAAGGGATGGCTTCCTGGCACACTAGTTCCGGTTTCAGGTAAGGAACATTTTGCCTCCACTCTTTTTTCTAGGTCAGAAGGTGAGTATCGGTTGGGTTTTGTCCTGGGTACTTTTCATTCCTTGTAACTTTCACATGGAAGCATGAAATATAGCCGGATACATTTCAAGCAAGGCACTCTACCGATGTGCTGGCCCACGGTGTCCATTATTTATAGATCTCATTTTCTTGTAGCAGATTTGCATAGATGAGCTCCCAGTGGCTGACAGGCCGCAGCCGTGAGGCTCTCCAGTCAGCACAGTTATGGGGAGCAAGATAACCCGGCAGCCAGGGATCACTTCGCGTTATGTTGCACCAAGACCGAACCAACCTGTCCACAGATTGCAGAAGTGTCTGGAAAAAAAGGGCAGAGGAAAATTTTGCCAGAAGACCAAGATTGCTGTGTTCTGGAGGAGATATTTCATGATTCCTCACATCACTTTGGCACTATGACTGCTTAGCAAGTACAGTGGCGACATCCAGATCAGCCAGTGCTGTGCAGCCACGGTGTGTTTGGGGGATGTGGGCCCTGTCAGGGCCTGGCCGAACTCTCATGCACACGTTGTTACTAGCTGTAACTTTCAGCTTGAGAAAAGCAAACTGCTTTGTCAGAAGCTACATAAACAGCCCTACACCTGGCTGGGAACAGACACTGACAGGTGTCAGCTGGGTGGATTGCTGCTGTTTTCATAAAATGAATTAAAGTATTGATCTGCCAGGAGCTGGAGTTTGTGTTTAAGGGAGACTTGTCATTTCCCTCACTGGTGGCAGCTTAAAAACAGTCCTCTGTGGATAAGGCTTACCAGTGCACATGGCAGGAGAAGGGTCAGCCCTGAAGCCAAGGAGCCACCACCGTAAGATAAAAGAGACAGTGCAATGTACACCTGTTCCTGGGAAAAAGCCATACAAAAAAGGTAGCTCATGAGAAGGGGTTGGTGGCTCACGGTACCTCCAGAGAGCTTCTGCAGGGAGAATACTGAGTTAAGAGGAGACACTGGCGGGAGGGAAGTGATGGGCTGGCACAAGCTCTGCTGCGCTGCTGTGCTCTGGCATCCCTGCTCCTGAGCAGGTTATGCCATGATGGTGGGATCCCACTCCTCCAGCTGCCCTGGCCAGGTCTCCCCGGCTGCCCCACCAGCTGCTGTCATTCCTTCACGGACCCATGGACCCACGGCTGTGGGTGGCACAGGAGCAAACCCCATCACCAGGGAGAGCCTGAGCAACGTTAGATCCAATTGCACAAAGCTGGATCATGTATCACAAAACCAGCTTTTCTTAGTTAATCCTCTGATTGATTTTAAGGCCTTGCTGAGACTGAAAGACTATTAAGAGATTTGTGCTGGCAATACCTCCCAGCACAGGAACCACCTCCCCTGCTCTGCACCTGACATTTCCTGGCCATGGCCCGAGCCCCTTCTCATCACGGGTCAGCCCTTAGATCCTCCATTTAAATTCTATCAACTTTCTCCTTGCTGAGTCTCCATCTGGAAGAGGAACACTCACACGCAAGCAGAGGCCCCAGGGGGTGCCAGTCCCAGTCCAGCTCTCTAGGCACTGCTGCTGCCAGGCACACACAGGGACACCCTGTCTGGGGTGGGCTGCTGCTCCCTTGTCTGCCACTGTGGGGGCAGAGGGTCTCTCATCACAGGCTCAGGAATTGCAGACCAATATGCTTTGTTTTTTCCCTGTATTTTTACTTTCAATCCTTGAATCTCACTATTATAAGTTCCCTTCCTCATCTCTCATATGCCTGTCTCCAACATGGGCACTGGTATTGCCTTGTGCTCAGTCTGGCAGAAGCCCTGCAAGACATCCTTGGTGTTCCGTTTCCCTTCTTCAACATCCCCAGCCTTTCTTGGATGGGATGCTGTGTGCTGAGTGTGCAGACCTGAAACGCTTGCTCTTGCCTTTGACTGCTCATGTGCCTGCCTGTTTTCCCCAGCACCTGCCTCCTCATGTCCAGATTCAAACTCCAGATAATGTAGCCCTGCTAGCCTCCTGGGCAGGGCTGTGTATGCTGGGAGAAATGCTAGCCTTGAAAATTGGGTGTGAGTCTGTGGGATTCCTCAGATGCTTTCTGCCACTAGGATTGTCTGGAAGATGCTGAAGTCTGACCTTCAGTTCCAGATATCTCAAGTTTATGTCAGAAATTATGCCCAAGTAACTACCTGGCAGGCCACTGTCCTAGATATAGTAAAGCAAGACACAAGCAATGACATCTTCTCCTGTGGTTGGACACCTTTGTTGAAGCTCTCCAAGGAGATGTTTTTAAGGAACTCTGATCACTGCTCCACTCTGCAGACCCTGCCCAGGGACTGGGGGCCCTGCTGAGCCCCTGGCACCCCTGGCAGGAAAAGCCACCCAGCAGAGACCATCCTCAGCACAGACTGTTGCTGGGCCCAGATGCCACTAAGTAGGATCTGGACATACTTGGCTGTGGTGAACTAATCCTGAGGCACACAGAAGAAGCAGATCCCAGCCCTCTCGCTGGTGCTGGCACTGTTACTCCGTGGCTCTGGCCCCAGGGTGGCATCTGAGGCCAGGCTGTAAGTGGAGCAGGGAGATGCAGCCTCCTGGATTTCCTCTCTTGGTTATGCTGCAGCTGCAGCTGCAGATGTGGAAGTCTTGGACTGCACCCAGTCTATGCACTCCTGACCTCACCACCCAGTCTGCTTACTGGGCACAAAGGCTTGGTGCTGCACAACTCCAGCAGAGCAGGGTGTGTGGCAGGTGGCACCTGCGACATGAAACTTTCAGTCCTTCAGACACTGCTGCCAGATCCACTCAGCACAGGCCAGCAGCCTCTCTGCCAGGGGAACCAGGTAAGCCAGGTGATGCTCAGTCCGGGTCTCAGGGCACACCTGTGCACAGTGCAAGAGACCCACCACAGACTACAAGCTGAGCCAGCTGAAAAGGAGGTTTATTATAGCACCTTGAAAGAGGATGAAAATCTCAGGGGAGGGCTCGTAAAATGCCAGAGGCCTTCAAAGGAAAAGATCTTAAATCAAGACCTGATTCTAAAGCACCAAACTCTTTGTCTGGCTCTAATGCCACTTCCCATCCCTGCTACAGGGCTGAGAAGTGTCACAGATCTGGTGCCTTTTGTTGATGTGACTTGAGCAGTGCACATATTAAGAAGAAGACCACAGGATGGGGATAAAGCTCTGGCAGGATTCCCAGCACAGGGAACACTCCAGCACGAGTTTTGGAGGGTTTGCAACAAGCAAAATAAAGCAACTTGTGAGAATGACCAGGAAAGTGAGAAGCAAGAGATTGCAAACCATTTACCCTGGTATCAATTTCACATGACACAGTGGAGTAAACAGCGTGAAACACCTGCGAATAAGGTCTAACATCTACTGTGTAACAGGCTTATAAAAAGTAGGTTGTGCCACTCAAGTCCAAAAGACTTCTTCACTTGAGACACTGACTTTGCAGATGATAGAATTCATTTTTATTGCAATAAAACAGTTGATAAAATGCTGCATAATGAGCTTAAAGCACGTAACTCTGAGCAAAGAAGTCCCAGAGACAGAGAGGGGGGGCTGGTAGGCAGGATCCAAGCTCACAGTGGCAGTGCCATGCCACTAGTGGGGAGCAAAGTGACCCCACAGAGGATCTAGTTCACAGACACATTCCTATTTGGGGGGAGAGATGGACAGCAGGATTTTGTGAGCCTCTAACTTCAAAAGATCAGTGGCCATGACAGGCTGAGGATCTGCTGGGATCATATGTGCTGTCTTGTTCCTGCTTTTTAAAATAGTATGAGAATTGTGAAGCTGTAAGACAGGAATGTGGGCAGAGACATGATGGAACCCTGTTGCTCAGCTGAGCAAAGCCCTGTTAATAACCTGAAACCCCTGAGGGAGGGAGGGAAGGCCGGTTCTGGTTTTGCTTAACCAGGGTCTCCTGTCATTACAACATTTTAATATCAAAGAACTTTGTGCTAAGAACTAGATACAACAGCAATTGTAGACCCAAAAGGACCAAACCTGAAGATCTCAGTGGCTTTTGCTGCAGGAGGGTAGAATTTAAGCTACAATCTGGAGAAACAAAGACTGGGGGACAGGATCCATCCCTAATTACCTTGCAGTTAATGTGAATGTGCAGCAGGATGAGGAGAGGGAGGGGCAGGAGACACCATCATGAGAAGCACTGACCTGGAGCTAGGGAACAGAAAGTTTAGGCTAGACGCAAGAAAAAAAAAAAGCTATCAAAAATGACTGGCATTAGAGACTCTTATGGGAGAGGGCTAAAAACGTAGTCACAGGAAATACTTACATGGAAGTCAGATGCAGTTTTAGCCAGGCAAGTTGCCATGAATGACTGCAGCAAAGAGCCTGTCTCAGAGGCTCTGGCAGGACCCAGTGGTCCATCCCAGCCCTCCCTAGTTAGTCTCTGCTGGTGGCTTCCAAACAGCCCTGGGTACTCAGTGCCTCTACCAGGAAAATGAGTGGGCTCCGGTCACGTAATCAAGGCATGATTTTCAGCAAGAATCGTTTGGACATTTAACATACTAATATTTAAAAAAGAGCAGAGATGTGTTATTTAGAAAACATTCTAGATGGCTGACTGCCTTTTTCCAGGAAAAAAATGTATTTGCAGCAAGCACCAGGTGCTGTTGTATTTTAATCTAAGCTAAGTGACTCCTATTCCAGCTCCAGTACTGATTACTCTCCATAAATCATGCTCTGTCTCACATTCCCTCAATCATATCAAGGCATCCCTCCATGAACACATCCAGTTAGACTTCCACTCAATTGATCATGATCACTCAGACTTCCACTCAGCTGATCCCAAACAGCCAGCCGTCAGCTGCATTATTCTTCACTGATCACAGATGTTTATAATGTCTATTTCCAGTAACCTCAAACTTCAAACATAAGGTAGTTCCTGCATAGGATGGATGAAATAATGTAGAAAAACAAATTGTATGACCTAAATCCCAAGTAACAAAATATGTGTTGAAACAGAAATGTTAATAAAGAACACAGTTAGGAGTCATCTCACTAATACTTTGAATATTTTTCAATGATCTGTCTGGCCTCTCTCTCCTGAGACTGAATAACTTCAAAAAGTTGAGAATTAGAGCTTGGCTGCACTTGTTGTGGATGGAGTCAGACAACAAAACCAAGTAAACCAAATGGCAACAAAAACTTCAATGAAAACCTAATTCTACTCTGTTAGTGGACTAATGATTTTGACTGAGAATGTACATTTACCAAACTGCTCCTTTGTATTGTAATGAGTCAAATCCAATTTCCTATCATCAAACTTTTAGATGGCAGCCAAGAAAAATGTTTAATTGAATGTTTAGTTGAACTATAACACTGAATTTGTAAGTTGGCTGATTGTGTATTGTCTCGCTGTCCAGATTTCTCTCCCCAGGTTGAGGTCTTACTTTTGCATTTCAGGAATTAAGCAAGAGGCAAACAGGTTATTTTGAAGACTACACAGGAACAAACGAAGGAATTTGGACCTGGCCTGAAGTCTCTGAGGCCAGAGCCTCTTGTTCCTGACAGGATTTAGGAAGCAGTGTTTCCATATTTATTTAACAGTGAGAATATAGTAGTTTGTTAAAAAATATGGAGGTTCTAATAATCTCCAGGTTACACTTACAGTTGTGATAGGCCTTCCTGTGAAGCACTGTATCCCATGGGAGATGACCAGGTGGTCCCAGCCACAGCAACCTGATAAAAATTCCCATTAGCAATAAACATCTTATCTTTCCACTTGACCTTGTACTTAGTTACTTCCTAAAAGAACTATTTAAGGTCAGGAGGAGAATGCCTGCTTTGGACTCGCAACTCGACCTTTGAGTTTCGGGAGTGGGTCTGTCCACAGCTGAGGAGAGTCTTCTGGTTCCTTCCCACCAAAAACTTGTTTGTTGTAGCCTCAGATGAATCTTTCCTACAACTGTGGTTAACCTCTTCCTATAGTGAGGCTCCTTATGATTCACCTATGCTAAATATTTTGCAATTAAACTCCCCCATAGAGCAAACCAAGCCTTTATTACAGCTGCAGAAGGCCTCTTTGTCTGGCTGAACCGGGTCTTCTACTTTTGTTCCCATGACTTTTTCCTAACAAGTTTGCAAGCTCTTGTCCTTGGACTGCTGCTGGGACCATAAGCTTTCATGAGATGATTTTAAAGTACAGACAGAAAAGGTGGTGGTGGTGGGGTGGGGGTGTCTTTCAGTCTACATCATATGGGCCTCTATTCTTTGAGGCTGACAATTTGTTCTTTGGTGAAAAACAACAGTTTTATGAGATAGTTGAATCATAAATTCTCCTCTAGCAAATGAACGCCCAAAAGAAAGCAAGGGTTGGGATGTTGCTAAAATCACAAACATAAGCAACTGGAAAAAAAAAGGACATTTATTACAGTGAAAAAAATCTGTGCTATGCAAACATCTCCAAAAGCAAATGCAGGAAAACAAGGTCTAAAATGTTACCCCACAGTGAAAGACACTTCTGACTAAAAAAAACCAGTATTGGCAATATGTAATTATTGCTGAAATCTATTAGGAAAATGTTTTATGTTCTGAAAGACTACTCACAATTCAGTAACAGTCCCTCAGGATTTCTATATGAGGGTTTAAAAGCTTTTAGATATATTCAGGGGGAGAAAAGAATGGTTTAGTTCCAAGTCTAAGCCAAAGTTTGCTGTGTAGTTAAAAAGAGTAAATGAACTTGTGGATGTGACTCCTCTGTTTCCTTCTCACACAGTGTCTTCTACACTTGAACGACAGAGCACAGACCTTGAACACGAAAGCTTCATGTTTTATTAATGGTGTCCAATTCATTTCCTGTTTTCGTGCTGATAACCTGCTGAGGGAGAGGAAGGGAACTCAGGTGGCAAGACCTCAGATCCATTTTTTTTATACCCATGAGCAGCTCACAAGTGGGGTATTTCACTAGCAAAAGCTCTTTTTTGCATGTATTACTGTATTCTCTGGGAAGCTTCACTGGGACGTCTGGCACACATCTCTGAAAGACCAAACGTTTCCCAGGCAAGTTCCCTTTAATGAGATCGCTTTTAGTTTTTGATTCAATCAGTACTCAGCAGTTATTTTCACTACTGTCCTTTCTACAGGTCTAACCTCATAATACACCAAGTTACTACCCTGGCAGAAATCTTGTAGTCAAACAAAATTCACATTATCTATACCATCCACTGTTTGTAGAAATGCCAGTTTATCCCTCATGAAAGATAAACCAATGCAGTGTTCAGCCAAGGAGATACTCCCAGAGATTTTTAAACTAATGTTACTAGTCCTGCAAAATGAAGACATCAGTGTTTCAGAAAGAAAACCCATTTTCCTATTCCTCAAGCTGGTAATACAACAAAGGCCTGGGTCTCATGAAACACTCCTGCAGCTAACATAACTTCAGGCAAAAAAAATTGAAATTCCCCAGTGATTTTGTACTGGCCAGAGATGTCCCAGTCTGTCTCAATGCCTCTCATTCACTTAGAGCAGCAAATGCTTTAACAGCGATGACTTGCCTTCAGCTGATGCTTCCTATAAAAGCCACTGGCCACTTTCCCAAGGAGAAGAAAGCCCTTCTCTCCACAGCCTGCGAGCAGCCAGTGTGGCCATGCTCCATGGCAGGGGGTGGGGCTGCACCACCGAGCTCTTGGGGTTTCTTTTAGGACATTTTTCTTTGAAAGATAATCAGAACTGCAATGAGATTGTAACCTCCTGCATTGGCAGGCAGACATGCGTGCCTGGAGGTGCAAGTGCAAGTGTGTGGTCTTGGGCGTGGGGAAGAAAGGAGAAGGGTGGTGACCTGAATGTTGGAATGGAGTTCAGAGTAGGATTTTTTTATTATTATTTTTTTGTTTTGCCTTTCCCTCCATTGGGAACCCCAAGGATGAAAAAGCAGGAGTTCCCTGTCCCCACAGTAATGGAATGAAAGCATATCAGCGATATGTGATCTTCTGTAGACAGCCACACTAATTTTAGGCCTTCTTCTGAAACCATGAGGACTAGAAATAGTATTATTTTTATCAATGAGAATGGAGATTTTCAGGTAAGTGAGGACCTGTGGACCTAGGACATACAGGACCATCCAAATGCTGCCATAGCAGTTTTAAAATATGAAAACTGACAACCTCACTTTCCTGCTATAAACATTGAGCTTGGATCCAATATACACAGATCTGCACGTTCTGCTCGAGACTCAGTGCTCAACTTCTTTGCGTCTCAACTGTTTAGACCTGGACTAACAGGGCTGGAAGAGAGACAGGACTGAGGTACTCTTGAACAATAGACAATATTCTTTTGACATATCTTCAGTGACAAATATTCCACATGTTTTCATGTTTTCTATTTAGTCATTCTTACTGTTCACTTTCAGATGCCTATCAGCTGGAGAAAGTCTCCCATATTGCACTGAAAACCTCACTACAGTTCAGTGGAGTATAAGAATTACTGTGTGCCTTTAAATGACCCTCATGCTTGAACACCTTAGTATGGAGTTGGTTTTTTTTTTTGTTTGTTTTATGTGTTTGTTTTTGTTTTCCAAAATTGAAACAATAGGTTAGATAGCATTTTCATGCCATGAAAGTAAAGTGTGAGGAAGTACAAAGTGTTAAAGGAGTTGCCATTGCTGAAGGTCTGTGTGGGCACAAAGATAAGAACCCACATTTCATCCCCAGCACTAAGATATCTACTGCAAATAACACTATGGGGCTTGTTGGCTCACCCAGCCCAGCTGGCATTGCTGAGAGACAGTTTTGTTCTCTTTTTGAAGTTTTAATCCCTTCCCCACAGAGGTGTATGGCAACATATTTAACTACACAGCAGACCTGCAGCTATTGACTCCCCACACAAATTGCCTGTGTATTTGATTATCCTTTGCTTTAACACCAGAAAATGGTGAAGTCCTGTGTGGAGGCAGAACATATAATAATAATCAGTGCAAAAAGTTTTGGAAAATTGATCAATTTGAAATCAATGACCTTTATTTATGGGCATCTGTCACTTTGAACACTGGTTATTCTCATGTTGGACTGTAAAAGAAGGGATATTGGCAACTGAAAAGTGAAGAGATTCCAACTATCCAGGCATCACCAGGCTCTGCAGACAGGTATTGTCATAGGGTGGCATGTTATGTAAGAACTCCTTAAATGCAAGTTATTCTACATTCTTGGCAGCAGACCACATGAATTTTCCCTTTAGATGTTGATGGGATTAAAAAAAACCCCAAAAAACAACATATATATATGTATGAAAATCACCTTATCATTTACAATGCAAATCTTGCAATGAAAGTTAGTAAATTAAACTACAGATTCACCTAAATTAAGCTGGCGTTCTATTCTGGTGCTTCAAACTCTGAAAACATTGCTGGCTGACAAAACAAGCCCTGGAATGATTAGCAAAAGCCCTCCTTCAGAGGCAGTAGACGAGCAATCCCTTTGAACCTTCACAGCACATCATAAACGCTCAGCAGAGTTACAGTGTGGCAGTCCCAGTGCTATCAATTATTTACCCTTTTTCTGTTTACCTTCAGGCTGCAAGTAATTATTTTTAAATATTAATTTAGTTGTGTCATGTACAGTTTGTGGTTTAGCCCTGAGATCTGAGATATAGAAAAGCAAACTGCATCTCAAATCACATTTAGCTGGTGA
Source organism: Cephalopterus ornatus (assembly GCA_013396775.1). Taxonomy (NCBI): domain Eukaryota; kingdom Metazoa; phylum Chordata; class Aves; order Passeriformes; family Cotingidae; genus Cephalopterus; species Cephalopterus ornatus. Next base: position 624,103 of record VZRE01002955.1, read on the forward strand.
CGCATTGATAGTCGGATCTCCACTCCAGCTACTCAGTAGCTACACTCAACTTCTCCCATCATTAGAAACAGAATTTTCTTCATTGCAGGAAAGTGAAGACAGTTTTCTTCATAGGAAAAGACACTTTTTTGTAGCCTAAAAGTCTCTGAAATCGAAAAATCTAAATAGGAGAATATTATTTTATTTTAAAAAGTTCAGGGTTTTTTCAGATGAAGATTTTTTTCTCTCTTCTTTTTGTTTCCCTCAGAATTTTTCCCAAAGTGGTTTTTCCCCCTTTATTCTCAGCTAATTTAGGCTAAAAAGGAGAAAAAGATCCTAGGAGACAAGGCTCGCCTTCCTGCATTGTGAAAGCATTACTTCTCAGAACCTGAAAAGAGAGAATGGCCCTTGTCAGCGCCACATGAATGTCTTTCCACAGGGGACTGGTTCTGTCTTTTTAATACTAGAAAAACAAATACTCATTTTGATATCTCTGCATGAAGGCACAGATATGTGCCCACAGATGTGTGCCCATGCAGTACCAAGTTCAGAGCAAACTGCTGGCTGCACCGATGACAGCAAGACCTTTTTTGAATTTTAGACTAGTTTGTTCATTTTTATTGCACTGTTGCACTTCAAGCTTTTTCTTAGCATAAGTTCTTGAATAAAACCTTGATTTTAGCTGTTTCTGAGACAGAATCAAGAAGAAATGGAATGCTGACAATCAAACTTGTGTAATTTCATCGGTATTGCTGATGTTCTGGTGACATTTGTTGGTCCCAGCATCCATTTCCCATCCTTGGAATTGTGCTTGGCTCTGCACAATTCTATTAAGACCAGAAGCAGCTCCTGACAAAGAACATGCAGTTACAATTTGAACTGAGATGCTGCACTGGAAAACAAATACGAGAAAAAACTATGAAGTGTAACACCATTCCAACGAAGGAATGTTTGTAAAATGATCTAGTGTATATCGTTGCTTCATGAAGAGAAAAACCGTTTCTGTTGAAATAGAAGTATCACAAAAGTAGTCATAAAATCTTCAGCAAAATTGTGAAAATGGGATCAGAAATTCCGTGTCAGCCATTGAAGCAAGTATGCTTGAAACCATTAGAAGATCAGCTCTTCAGACACAAGTGGTAAACAGTGTGAGCTTGTCTAAACCTGTTTTTTATTTTGCCTGTCTGTAGATGCCTCCACAACATGACATAAACGGGAGCAACAGAGTGGGCCTCCTGATCATTATTAAAGTTATTGAACTTCCACAACTTCTATCTGATCTATGGACATTGTGTCAGTGTTTGCAAATATCTCTGAGCTGGGGAAATAACCTTAATTTTGTTGGCTTGGCTTCCATTTACCTCGGTAACAACAGTGACCAAATTCTGCCTGGACAGATGCCAAGTTTCTCTTAATTTTGGTGAGGACATTTAGATCACATCATTTAACAAAGTTATCTGTCCAAGCTGAAGAACAAATTTGTCTATTAAGGATAACGATGGTGAGTCCACTTTTCTCACCAGGCACTGCACTGGTGAACCCTGTTCCTAAAGCAAGTAGGCAGAAAGCCACAGACCCCAAAAGTGAGTCAGTTCTTTCATAAGTGTGAGCTGAACCTGAAGCACCATGGACAGCAAAGAAGTATGAAATACCACTCCTGTGTCATTTCTGAGTGTAACATGCCATACTACATTGCTTGTAGTGTAAGTGCAGCAATCTGACACCCTGGTTTCAAGTAGAAAGCAGCCTGTTATCAATACAAGTTCTGTAGGAGCTAGACAAGACCCAAACACCACTAGCATTCAAATTCAGACTTCATCCCAGCTCTTGTTCTTGACACTTTTCACAGAAGTGAATCTCACAATTAGTGATGTCACTGTGAAGCAAATGAGAATGTCTGTGATGCCTTATAAATTTTAGGTGTTGACCTGTTAATTTTTGACACAATTTTCTAGAGGCAATTCAAGCATATATAAATAGAAAACCTTTCATGCCTGAGAGCCCCTCAATCCCTTCGTGTTTCAAGGGACATTGACAGCCTTAAAGCTATTCTGGTGCGTGCGAAGTTGGCTGCTGGGCTGGTGGCTGAGGCAGAGGAGGGTTGAGGAGAAGGAGGAAGGCTGAGGAGGGGAACTGCTTCCCAGGGCCGGCCCCGTGCGGGGGAGGGCGAGGCAGGGCAGGGCAGGGCGCGGCAGGGCAGAGCCGCTCCCAGCGCTGTCTGCGGTGCTGAAGGGCTGCCCCGACCCCAGCCGCTCTTCCCGGGCACAAGAGCGCTCTGAGCCGTTTGGGAAGTTAGGGCGGACAGCAGCCCTCGTGTTATCTCGGTGGAAGGGAACCTACCAGGAGTTAGGTAAGAGCAACTGCGGTCTGTTTGGTTTTCTGCTCAAGATGAATCCTGATTCCCACAGATGGTTTTCAGGGACAATCAGGGCAGCCAAGAAAACAGTGACATGCAGAAATGGCTGATAAAATTGCAATGAAACGTCTGTTGACATTGATTTTGAGCCTGCGGGCAGAGATGAATGATTGAAACACTAGGCTTGTTAAAGCCAGAATGCTTTTGATTTCTCTTCTCTGTGCTGAACAAGATTTAGCTGGAGGGAAGCTAACAATCAGCTAATTGACATTGAATTAAGCATGAAATGCAGTATAACTACTTTTCTTCTGAAGTACTCTTCAGCGATGTTTTAACAAGGCTTTTAATTATTGATTATTGCTTATAACACACAGTAGATATTTTATTTGTTTTAAAATATCATGTCCTTCAAAGGTATCAGGTCGAGTACTCTCTGTAGGTTCAAGTCTCTGCTAATGGAAACCAAACAAATCATCAAAGAAAAACTGTAACTTCTTCCTCTGGCAAAACATCATAGCATAACACATTGTGGGTCCCTTCTAACTCAGAATATTCTGTGATAAGAGTTATCTGGGTCAGGTTAAGAAGCAAATATCCTAAAAGGATTTTAGGATGTCCACTGTATCCTTCTGCAAATGGGAAATTGAGGGAGAACTATGGCGCATTTACAGACAGCCCACTGAATTGCTCATTGGCTTTGGGACAAGCTGTGGTTCAGCCTTGGCAGGCAGCTCAGCACCACGCAGCCCCTCACTCGCTTCCCCACAGCGAGATAGGGGAGACAATCAGAAGAGTAAAAGTGTGAAAACTCATATGTTGAGGTAAAGACAGTTTAAGAGGTAAAGCAAAAGCTGTGTGTGCAAACAAAACAAAACAAGGAATTCATTCCTAACTTCCCTTGGGTGAGGCAAGTGTTTGTGATCCCCAGGACAGCAGGGCTCTGGCACACATAACAGTGAATTGAGAACACAAACACCATCGCCCTGAATGTCCCCCCTTCTTCCTTCTTCCCCATAGCTTTTATTGCTGAGCATGACGTCATATGCTGTGGAATACCTCTTTGGTCAGTTGGGGTCATCAGTGTCCTCTCTCAGCTTCTCATCCACCCCCACCCCCATCCTCCTCATGGGGAAGAGCAGTCTGAGAGGCAGAAGAGGCCTTACTGCTGTGTAAGCAATGTTTGGCAATAACTAAAACATCAGTGTGTTATCAGCACTATTTTCATCTCTGTGCAAAAGGCAGCACCATATGAGCTACTGTGAAGAAAATTAACTTTATCCCCACCAAAACTGGTACAGATCATTAATAACATTTGAAGAACTGCCACATGCATGAGCAAAAAAGGAAATGCTTGTTTGCTGCACATCTGAGAACCAGGAATGGTACTGACAGCAGTGGGCACAATCATCACCAGTGCAGGTGCATATGCTGTATGTCAGCTACAGTATGGATACTGCTCAGCACACACTGGGGAGGTGGCAAAATCTATGTTGCTAGTGGCTGTGGAGAGTGTGAGAGTACAGGGTTCCCCAGAGAATTATACTGAATGCATCAGTACAATTACCAGGAAAGTGTTGGTAAAAACCAAGCACAAGAGAAGACAGATTTTTGTGTGTTTAGAAGCTTACTATTGCAGCAGTAGACATCACTCCTTAAGGTAACTGCTTTCTCACCTGTGAGATGTTCTCATTTCCTTATAGCAGCACAGAGGCTTGGGGAAGCCAGCATCTTCTGGAAGGTCTCTACCCTGTCAGCAACTTTAAGACAGTGGTCCTTCTATCTCTGATCCTATTGGGTTTGTTTGTCCAAAAAATCCTCCCTTGACCGTGAGAAATTATTGTAATCAAATGTTCATAACTGTAGGAATGTGCTACCACCATCAACATCAAAACTTATTGTAGAATGGAGGCCCCAGGAGCGCTCATGTTGACAGCAAGGCAGGTGAGGAGAGGATTGCAGCCAGCAGGGCTGAGCCAGATGGGGCATTGTGGGATCAATCTGTTACACTGCACACAGGAAGGCAAGTGTGCACACAACAGTAGGGAAAAAAGCTTGTGGGAATTTCTCTCCCAATTCACTATAAATGGGACAAAGAAATCATTCCAGTGGTTCACAACACGTCTAGCACATTACACTTCCGACAGCTCTCCAAGGGGCAGTCTGTAACACTGTGTTCCCTTTCTGTTCTCCAGTGCTGCAGAGCTTTCAGTCTACCCTTGTCAATAGCCAGGAAATAAGTTTTAGGTTTGTTTTTGTTTGGTTTGGGGGTTTTTGTTTGTTGTTTTGGTTTGGTTTGATTTGGTGGGGGTTTTTTTGTTTTGTTTTTTCTTTGGTTTTATTTTTGTGTTTTCTTTTAAATCAAACCTAAGTTGTAGAGCACAATTTACCAAGTAAGACTGCCTAGAGGGAGTGGAGTGCTGAAAAAGGGAGAGAGACAGTATTACTTCAAGCTTTCAGTTCACACAAAGCATTCCCATTCAGCAGGTGTAGACATCAAAATAAATAGCCTTCTGGCAATCTTCCAGATGGCCTAAAACTCCAGGCATATTCAGCCTGATTACCTTAGATTTTTTTTCAGGCTTGCTGTCTCTGCATTTACTTGTTTTATGTCCCTTGCCAGCTACAGAGAAACAGCTGTGTCTGGCCTAGGGTGTGAACATCTGGTTCTGATTGTCATATCCAGCTGTGAGTGTTCTGCAACACAACTCCATTACCTAACTAGTATAGACAAGTGCAAACTAATGAACATTGGAAAAAACATTTTTAAACTACTCATTCACAGGAAAGGGGGACTAAATAAGTTGTGGCTTCTCAAAAATATGTCCAAGTATAAATGACCAGAACAGGGAGAATATCGGGCGGTACTCTAAAGTGCAGCAGACAAAACCAGTTATGTACTGAAAGGACAAGGTGACTATTATTTCCTTGTCAAATGACTGTTTTAATCTTTAATCTGTTTCAGCCTATTTTGCTGGATGTCATCTGAGTGTATATCTTAATTTGCAATAATTGCTACTAGTAACCACCAGTGACATGCTGCCTTTCTGAATCCTGAGACTGGATTCAGTCACTTTAATACAAGAGAAAGCCTCTAGGAAGCATGTGAATGGCAAGGAGAGCTGGAGGATTGAGTTCTTCTCCCACAGGCAACAGCCAGCCTGGGAGAGTCAGGCAGGATGGGCAGGTGAGAAGTATTTCAACTGTCTCTGCTAAGTAGCTGCTGCTGCTGCGCCATAAGGGACAGCGCTGGGCCCCGCAGAGGTGGAATGTTCTACAGAAAGAGGGACAGGGGATTTCACACATGTAAGTGCTACAGGCATTAAATGTGCTCACTGGAATCATTAGTCTGGGTCAAACAGTGCTCAGCTGTTCCTCAGTGAGGACAGGTATGAATTTGGAAGGAAGAAGAGGAAAGAAGAGACAAAGAATATTAATACTTTCCTGCATACCTTTGGCTCAATGAAGGGGCAGCCAGTTTTCTAATCCACTCAGGGTATACTTCATGGGTATACTTCATGCCACACACAGCCCTCACAGCCACAGGAGAAACTAGAAAACTTCATTATGACAATATAAAACTGGAAGAAATGAATGTTTACCAAAGCAGCCCTGTAAGGAAGGTGGAGCAGGACTCTTGTGCCTCACATATCAGTATAACTGCTAAAGCCTCAACTTGCGCAACTCCATTAAAAGAGCTTAATTTTATGCTACACCTCCATTTTAACTACTGATCCCGGTAACAACTACCACAGCCTGCCTCTGCCCAGGGCATAACCATGGTATTGGGATAACCTGTGTTGCATGTTCTCTGAAAGCCAATCCCTTGAGTTATGCTGTTATCCCTCCACTCTCTTCAGATGAGCACACACTGCCCTGTACATTATGGTGATGTTCAGCCCCAGCATTCCCATGCAAGCTGTAGATTTGCAGTATGCTCAGACAGAGCTGGAGGCAGTGCTGCTCTTACCCGTCCTTCCAGCTGTAGCACTATTTCTCTCCTGGGGGAAAATTACAGGTTCTTCTCCAAGAGGATTATTTCTCATCTCCCATACATTTCTTGGCTACTTATCCAGGCTGCTGGTCTCATGAGGAAAGCGCTCCTAACACAACACTTCTCAGTGTTAGGCTTGGCTGGTGGAGCTATGGGTTCCACAAACTCCTCCATCCCCCATTCTCTGATTCTGGATGCATTTACTTGTCAAGACCAGGGAGTGTAATTAAAGGGAACAGGTCCCAGGATGCCTCTCCCACTTCTGGCAGCTGACAGAAGGTGTGAGCTCAGCATGGCTGAATTCCACATCTCAGTCACACCCTTTGGAAACTCTGCAGTATATCCATCATACCAATAGATCACAGTGCCAGCCATGGTGACCACCTGCAATACTGGGTTATGGAGCTAAAAAAGCAGCAGTCCTATTTTATAACCCTCGAAGAAGAGTCTCCCTCACTTGCAAGCACTGGCACTTCCAACTCTCTCTGCCTATTAGCAGTAACACGCTGATGATTTGTGCATTAGTCTTCCCCTCTCATTCTCCCATGTGTTTTCTTCCAGATGAGTGGCTTTAAGGCAGGCTTGGACAGCTGAAGGCTTTCCCAGTCTTGATTTGTTGGTTGGCTCTTTGTGTTTCTAAGAGGAGTTCTCAGACCATCCTGAGATGGTCTCCCTCACTAATCATTCCTGATGGCCCAATAGGTTCCCACTGTACTATTACTCTCAATATTCATGTAAGAATAGTTATATACCACAAAGAAAAAAGGACCGCAGATGGATCTGAGAGCAATACTGTTTCAGTAGGCTAAAATGTTGTGAGTTGCTTTTGCTTTCATAGGTTTTCTGCCAACTGGGAATTTTCCCTGAAGGAAGTTTCAAAAACCTTCTCAGCCTCTAGGAAACTATTTGTTTGGCACAGTTAACTTAGGAGCTCTTAAAATTTTGTCAAACACATCAAACCAAATGGCCCCCAGGCAAAGATCTTGCATAGCAAGTCTCAACCCACACAAACTTCTAATGCTAGCTCGTGAACCCCTGGAAACACAGGCTTACAAAGGACACTGCAAACAGAGGAGGACCCTCTAAGGCTTTGATCTTCCTTAAAAATTTAACAGGAGTAGTTTCCTTAATTTCAGTAAATCTGGTGGACTGATTGTGTGGTACCTGTTTATTAATTCGTTTTGAATTTAGCTGTAGGTCTTTGGGGCTAAGACTGGCAGTCCAGCTTATAAAGCCCCTTATGAAATAGGGATCTGTCCCATCTGGAAGCTGCTTTAATATGGTCAATCATCATAACCAGCCGCAAGGCCTGGCTGTCCGTCCTTTTCTCCCTGTTAGGCTTTACGAAGTGGTAAGCAATCCTTCTGCATATACCTTTCTACAACTCTACTTTGTGGTACAACGATTGTGTACACTGTTCTCAACAACCTTTTGTAGGAAGCTCTGAATAGAGGGTGTCCAGTGCCAATGGGAAGAAGGCTGACTTCCAAAGCATGCAGCTGCAGAATGAATTCTTGCACACCTGGACTCTGTACCAGGACATATCAACACAAATGAGAATACTGTGATCAAACCTGATAAAATGAATTTCTATAGATGCTACATATAATCCAAGATGAATGTTCACTTTTTTAATTATGCAAAAAAATGAAGTAAATGAGGAATTACTCAAGACACAAGTGTGTCTTTACAGAGACTGGTGCCCTGGACACTTGCAGCTTTCTTTGTCATATTTACAAAGGAGTGTGAACTCAGGTAACTTGAAGGACAAAGATCATGCAGAGACACAGAGCACCACATCATGGCCTCTACAATGTTCGTGTATGTCTTTTTTAACTATACCTAATAAAGCTCAAATGACAATAGGTGACATGCTGTATGTGTTTTATCTCATTATTAATTAAGCATATTTATCTCTTAAATCAGATGTGACTTGCACCACAACATCAGTAATTAAATTAAATATTGATGTGTGATGGTTGTGTGCCGAGGCCGTATGGGTAAGTGGAATTGCCATATCTAATTAACATCTTGCAGAAGTCGCCCCATTAGGTTTGTTAGTTAAATCTCAAAATGGTAATGGTAACAAAAGTGTAACTACCACTTAACAACACTAATTAATAGGAGCCTCATCAGATTTGATGAATATCTTCATCCTGTTTTGAGGGCTGTTAACTAGACTTTTGTTGTATTATTGTGAGGTTGTAAACTATTTAGAATTGGTAACTCTGCTATGCTTTACCTTCAAGTTTGTGTGTCAAGGCTGCTTATTTGCTCCTTTGAAGAAACATACAGTAGCATCATGAAGTTAAAGATCAGAAAAGCCCCTGAGCAGACCCTTCCTGCCAGTATTTCAGCAAGCACTTGGCCTTCTCTCTTCTCATGACTACACTGCGTGTGTGTGAGAGAGGCTGTGTCTGCCTAGAGAACCCACTTGCCCCCTCTCAAACATGCAAAGCTGGGTAGTGCCCTGGGTTTTGAAGTGTTACCTTCTGCCTCATTAAATAGAGCAATTTCTCCTTGAAGAAGACTACAAGGATTTATTTTGTTTTTATTTAACACTCATTAAATTCCAGTGCCTTCTAAGCAGTTCAGTGATGCTACCACAATTCTGATTACCATTCTACTGCATGCTGAACTGAGAATACAAAATTACTTCACTTGGGATCAGATACAGGTTCCAGCCAGGATTTCGGGATGAAGTCCAACTATATCACTACTTGCAAAACATAATTCAAATAGTAATTGTTACATAGTCTGGGTAAGTTACATAATTTGAATTGATTAATACTCATGTTCATTTAACTACTACACATGCTATTCTCAGCTGTAACCGAAAAAAGAAGTGCATTATGAGATTGTTCCCCAATTTGTGCGTTAGAAACTGTTTCAAAGCCAGCCATCCTTCCCAACATTCAGAGAAAATAATTTTCCAATAACAAGACCCCTTCTGCTAGTCTTAAAAATGTAAATGACAATGCAGGGCATCATGTCTGACTAAGGGTCTCAGGGCTTCTGCAATTCCATCTTGAGGTTCTGGCAGTAAGAAGAGAGTTGAACACCAATTTTCTTCCCTTCTTTCTGATCACAGCTGATCTTGTCTGGGTTAGAGATGTCTACTGTTCTCTATAATGAAAGGTTACAAGAGATACTTCCTATTCCATTATCACCATGCCTGTCTGCCCTTTTTACTGCTGTTTCTCTCACAAGTGTCTTCCTCTCCTATTTTATTTACCTTCCCACCTGTGCACAGAGAAAGTTACTGTAAAATGCTGTAAAAATTTGATTAGGAAACAGCTGGATATTTTGACTTACACATGATGGTCCAACAGCACATAACTGAGCTGAATGACAGTCAAAACAAACTGCTAAGTGGAAAAGCAACAATGATGCAACATGCACCTCTATGCAGACTGATCATTTAAAAATTAACAAATATTACTGCTAATGCAAAGAGTCAGCATTTGTCTTGAGCTTTATATCTTCAAGTAATTTCTAGGATCATCTGGTTAAGCAACCCATGAGATGACAATTTGTCTATGCAATAAGCTCATTAAGACACTTGTGTCTTCTGGGAGCCCAGGCTAAGTTGAGCCACAGGCCCCATGGACAGAGTTTTACAGTGTATGGCTCTTCCAAACACAGGTCTTCAACACCACCACCACTATAGGACACTTCAATGTAAACCATCAGTCAGCAGCAACCAGCTTTTGCTCAGCATCCTAGACCTTTACTTCCATGACCCACCCCACCTGTGCTGCATACTCATGGTTTCATCTGGCCACCCTGCTTGACAGAGGGTGTGTCAGGCACTCTAGACAGAAAACCAGCCTGCTTCAGCCCTTAAAAATAGCATGATTGCATAGAAAAGGCTTTTTGGTCCTTCCTGGAGTCTAGTTGGCAAGAAGAGACTGAAGGGAAATAGAAAATACGAGACCGCATTCTGGCAGATACTGCTCTCCAGGCAGCACAGCATCCAGCCAGTGGGGAAAGACTTCTTTTGGTCAGGCACAAATGCTACCTGGGCCTGTTTAGCAGGTATAAGCAAGCTTAGAAGTTCTCTATATGCAGATACTAAATGCAAATGTTACCTGTGACAAGTGGAAACATATTGTATGTTATAGTGAAGTAGTAGAACAAGTTCTTTTATTTTTTCTACAGAGCAGATTCATCCCTGCTTATGGGATGAATCTCCCAAAGCACTTTGGGATGCAATTTTGGAAGCTCTCTTCCTAGCACACTGAGGGCCAAATGAATTATCCTTTGTGCTAACCAATGAGGCTGCTTGTCAGACGCACTGATATGCCAAGCAATGTCTCAAACAAATTTTTAGAAACATGTGCAGTGGTTAGGTAGCAAAATTTACCATCCTTTAAATATCTGTCTATGTTGCTTGAGGAACCTAACCTTCACTTTGTATTTAGGATTTTTTTTCCTTCTCTACTGAGCAGACATATTCTTAATTGAATGGTATTAAAATATTACAACATTTCAAGTCTACCAACAGTTTTTTTGGCTAGCTCTCCTTGAAGGATGTAATTTCCTTTATTAAGATCCAGACGAATTATAAAACAGGTAGCTAAAGGTGCATCTATTGGAAATAATCTGTTACAATCCAAGTCTTAAGACACATAAAATGAACCAATTTCAGTACCCATGCATGAAATCATATTGTTTTTCACAATTTCTCATCTTTCATCCTTCATATTTTTATTATGAATATGTTAGATACTTAATAATATTTTAAAGATATATTATTTTAATGTGTTGTGTGTGGGTGCTGTTACACTACTCATCCAAATCCAACTCAGAATCCTTACTCAAGGTAAGTAAGAATTCTCCCTGTGTGCAAGCAGACAGACATTTCCCACTGAGAAAAGCTTCCTGCCAAGAATCTCATTTTATGATTGATTTTGGCCCAGTGAGGCAGAATTTCCCTTTGCTCCAGGCTGCCACCCATCTCTCTGGTCCTGCACTACCCTGGCTCACACTTGGTTTCTCACAGCCATGGCCAGATGCTCAAACGAACAGCATTGCACACACTCAAATGACTATTCTGCCCACTGTAGTGATTCGTGATGTGGAATACAGGTATTTTGTAATGCCACTGGTCACAGTTGATCGTACGACTCCTGGAGAGGGCACAAAAACAATCTAAACAGGAGAAGACATGTTGAAGAAAAATCCTGGTTTACAGCAGAAAGGAGTGGAACAGCAGAGATGAGAAATGACTCTTTTAGTAAAACAACTTCCATTTCTGACCAGCTCAGGACCCCGAGTTACTTCCAGACAGCCTGCTCCCTAAAGATGTCAGCACCAACCTCTGCCAGTGCTCCCCTGATCCTCCATCGTCCCACCCTGTTCCCAGGCCCACTTGCCCATTCCAGTAACACTAAGCTCCTGTTTCCCTCGCCAAGCCAAATGAATGTTGATAGCAGTGGAACCATCCAGATTTCATGCTTTTAAATAGCACATGCTGTATTCAATGAATTTCAAAGACACGCTAAACCCAAATTACTGCTATCCATGGATCTTGAGAAGCTTTTATAAATGGCTGCATTACAGTGTAGTACAAAGCAGTGATTTCCATAATGCTTGTCTAATGTATAGAGCATTTTACATAGAACAGGCCCTGTTTCATCTTGAAATGCTTTTTAATTAATTCAATTCATTAATACAGCTTGTCATGGCTAAACTCTTGAGACTTAACAAAAACTTTACTTCAGCAGTTGTCAACACATTTCATTTAAACATATGTTTTTGAATGCTTTCTGGTAACATCACTATTCTTCATATATAGAGTGCAGTACTTAAATGTATTAAACAGAAGAAGGGGGCCAACAAAAACCTTTCTACTGACAATGATGCATTTGGAGATGAGAGATGGGTGGGCCAATCTAGGCGTCATTCTTTTCATAAACCTTAAATTAACCAAAGCGAAGCCTCTTCCACATTGTATGTAGGGCATATGAACATATCCTGTGCATAGAATCCTAGAATGGCTTTGGATTGGTAAGGACCTTAAAGATAATCCACCTCCCAGTTCTCACCTTCTACTAGACCACGTTGCTTGCCATCTGGCCTTAAACACCTCCAGGGATGGGGCATCCACAACTTCTCTGGGAAACCTATTCCAGTGTCTAGTGAAAGATATTCCTGGCCATGGCAGTGGAGTTTGATTAGATAATCTTCAAAGGTCTCTTCCAACACAAGTCATTCTATGATTCTTTAAAGAATATAAGAGCATAACTATTCTGGAGGAAATTAAGGAAGGCTCTTTATGGACTCTGATTTGTAGCAATCTATAATTGCAGAATTTATTTGGACTGATCCAGGGATGCGTTCCTTGCTAGGAAGAGAAATGTTCCCTTCATAATCTTACAAGGAAGCCCATCTGCTTTCAAGCACTGCTTCCATTTCAGAATACATCTCCCTTTCCTTTTATCCCCTCTGAGATCACAGTTACACAGCTGCTAACACAGCACAGGGAGGAAAGTGCTGTTTCCCCAGTGCCACTAAAGTCTTGTAATGCTTGCAACAAATTTCATTGAAGCAAACCGTTGGAGACAGGGTGACAGCCATACATTAATATTCAAGAGTTCAGAACATTTGACCTTTAAACTGCATACCTGGACAGAATGATGCCTTGCGGTCTGCATGTCATTAACCAGAGCGTGGTGCTGACCCACAGATCCAGGAATACTCTGCTCTACCTAAGGAAGAGGGAGTGGGATCACATTGGACAGTATGTCCTGGAGTATAGACAATACCTCCTTCAAACAGATCAAACCTGCCCTAGAACTCCTCCCAACACTCCATGTCTGTATTTGCTCTGCATGGAAACTTGATAAGGAACAAGACTGGAAAACTGGCCTTCTCTTGATGTATGAATTACAGTAAATACCTTTATTTTAAACCATGGGGAAAAAAAATTTACAGGGATTTTTTTTTATGGCCAAATTCAGTCCAAGGAGAGATTTGTTAAATGTCTCAATAACATAAAATGTTGAAAATGCTTTCTGTAACATTTCCGCTGATTACTTGGTGTGTCCTTCCATATCCCAGGACTCGCTGTCTATCTGTATTTTAAGCTACCTTTCTGGCTGTGGTCTCTAGTGCTTTTTAATGCTGTCTCCTGTGTGTGTTTTGTGTAGTGGAATACTTTACAAATCAAAATGTTACTGGGGAATAAGCCTGTGATCTCCTGTGTAACATTTCCTGGCTCTACTGCACACACATCTATTGTTCAAGATTGAATTGGTCCCAAGAAGCATAAGAGCATGTGAAAGCTGATATGAATTTTGCAAAGTGGCTTCAGGGCAGTAAAGCACATCAGAAGAATAAGGTGCAAAATCTGAAAGTCCACATTTAGGAATCTCAGTCAATATTGAAGACCAAAAATAAATAAATGCCCTTGGTTATAGCTTTTGTACTTTTATCTTGTGACATTCCTAATAGAGTTGAAAGGAGCATGCATAGACAGGATACAGAATAAAACTAAATATTAAATAGGTTTATATGTTTATATGCTAGCCTTTACTTAATACTACATGTGATTCATTTTGTTAGCCTTTTCTCCCCCCCACCCCACCCCGAGTTGTTGCATTCCTCACCTATTCAGTGTTTTTTACCTCTCTTACGGTATGCCTTCTATTTAGTCCTCAGGGAACTGGGGGATTTTGGAAGGTGTTACGCATTTCTATGGAGCTAGCTCAGTTGAAGTCACTCATATTCAACTTTGCGCAGCATTTTTTCATACAGATATCAAAACAAAACTGCCAAAACCGGCACATTCCACTGAATGAAGACTGAGAGAACATGCCTTTACCACAGCTAATCTATGCAATTTCCCTCAAAAATTCCAATAGAGATTTCAAAAACTCCCACATAGGTGCTTCCCCAGATACTCTTCTAGTCATCAGGGTCCTCTGGCCAACTGGTGTTTGGCCAATGTGCCGAGGGACAAACACACTGCTGTTCCTGACATTGCCTCCTCTTGTTACAAATGGGCACACTCCTAGAAGCAATATGATCCTTTTCTACATATGGCTGCTTTGGGTTTTTTTTCTTTTTGCAAAGCCACAGTGTACTATGAGACTAAATTGAAGGTTTGATTAAGGTGAATTAATTGTATACATATAATAATAATTATGTATTTAAAAACTTATAGAGAAAATATTATACTTCAGTATTTCTGTTTCACTGAAACCATTTTGTGTGGGAAAAATCACCTTTTCTTAAATCCCAATTTCCTTAAAGGTCTGTGCAAAATAGTAACACGTGGAACCAAAAAGTAACCAAAAATTCTTTATTTAAAATTCCCTGAAATTAATCGAAGTTTACATGTTTACTGAGAGACAGAATTCCTCAAGGACACTGTTCAGAGAATTACAGTGATAAAACAGATATGAATTATAGAGAGAAGCATATGTGCAGGGAAAAAAACAATCTTTTATGTGTAACTAAGCAAAGAAATGGTAAAAAATAAAAACCAGTAACAAGAAACTATTCCAAATTTGTTATGTATGCATACAGCATATAGCCTAATACAAAGTAATATGTTGCAGTTATTTAATATCTTTCTTCAAAGGTTTTGTTAATACATCAATGACTGAACATCTAAAGGGGAAAAAATATTTCTCTTTATAGTTTTAGATAATTGTCCCTGAAAAAAACTCAAACCTTTAATTACAACTCAGATGAAGAAAGCTTGATTTGTGTGCTGTGCCCAAATGCTGAGGAGTCGGATGTAAAATATTTGTAATATTTAGGGAACCCTGAGTTTTACATAAAAGTAAACAGCATTGCCTGAAGGCACAATTTCCAGCAACACAATAAAATGTGCAGTGAATTTATGGCGGCCATCCATTAGCTCTTACCAAGGCAACGTCGCCCATATCTGTCGTCCATCATTATAATAGAGGGTTAATGCACCGAATTTACATAAAAAAGTCATATTGTCTGCATGAATTATTTACACTCTCAGCTGTTTTTACAGCTTGGTTTCAAGCTGGATTCTGGGAGAGATTCTGCCAGTAAATTACTCTGTGGAGACCTGACTGTATAACTGCAAACAGAGCCTGCAAAGAAAAGAAAAGAAAAGAAAAGGGGAATGCACAAGCCAGTAGTTGTAATGGGAGAACAAGCTGTGGCTTTTCTTTTACATGCACAGGAAGAAAAGGAGGGCAGGGAAGCTCACCTGAAAAGTTCTGTACATACAGCTATGTGTTAGCATCTTTCTATCTCACAGCTGCACACATCAATGTGATTCTGTTGTAGGTATGTTTAATTCCCAGGCACATACTCACAGATCTGCACACTCTGTCTTTGCACAATGATACGCTGATGAGAAAAACTACATCTCACACCACATCGTCCCCCCTCTCCACCCCAATCTATCTGTGCACCAGCACCAATGGGCACAACTGGGTATGGGCTGCCCCAGGACACGGGAACATCAGCCCTGTCCTGCTACAAGGATGACAATGAGACCTGCCTGTTATATTCACAGAATGACACGTGGAAATTGTTCTGGATAAGAAATGACATCCAGTAAGTTCAGGGCCATGATTATTTGATGACAGACACTGAATGTCGCCTGAACCTATTACAGCTACATGGTCAGGGAGGGTTTATTATTATAATGAAATCCACTTTCTTCTTGAAAAAATTGAATTTCAAATGTTATTTTGGGATTTATTTGAACTAGCTTGTTTCCAACTCATTCTATGGTTGATCAAAAGTGGGGTGATCCAATCCAGATTTACTAAGAATTTCCACAATCTTTACCTGGCTGCTTGCTCGGCTATTCCATAATAATCGAGCACCATAGTTTCCATGGCAACTGACATTAACTGATACAAGTGATATTAACCACAATTCTTCTGTCTCCTCTACAGTGTGTCACAAATTTGTTACGAGTTTGACTTCAGATCCTGCTGTTCCAGACCAGGAAACACACACCAAACTCATGCATGGCAGAGTCCATGACCCTGTTCAGTGACACCTCTGCCCATTCCCCAGTGCCTGCCATGGCCCAGAGGAGTATCCTGCTGTCCTGTCACACTGATCCCATACCTCCGAGAGCCATTTTCCCCTGAGGATGTTCAGAGGCAGGCTTTGCAGCCCAGTCATACTCTGAGAAACATCTGTGCAACAACAGCATGTGACATCACCAAATTACAAATAGACTGGACCAGTATTGGTAGTTCTTCCTCTTGATTGTTTACACCCTTTAAATATTTGCAGACTTATGCACCATGCTGCAGGTGAACCAAGATATACATATTTATCTCACTTAATCTTCCCTCATAAATCAATCTTTCCAGTCAATCTCTCCACTCTCTAATTATTTTTGTTAGTCTTCTCTGAACTCCCTCCAATGTGTCAATCAATATCTTATTGGTAATGAAGTGCTCTGTAAGGCGCACAGTATTCTAGAGGCAGCTGTATACAGTGAAACGATGTAACCAATATGGATTTTCAGTCTTCACAGGAAGGATGATGTCATGGTAAGGGCACCAGACCAGGGTTTTGGAGACCTGGGCTCATGTTCTTACTCTGAGAGACTCTTTATGTGACCTTGGTCAAGTCATTTAGTCTGTTCTTTAGTTAAGTATCTATAAATGCTGTATTGTTTGGGATACACTCCCAGTGAAATATGATGGTATGTGCAGCAGGATAAGGGTCTGGCTATGTAGACAGGAAACACTAATACCCAACCAAATAGCAGTTTTCTGGTGTAGTTCATCTGCGATTGATATGGAAGTACATCCAGCTGCTCCTTGGTACAGTGCTGTTCAACACCACCAGACAGCAGGGGCTCACCAGTCATCGTACCTGGGACTTTTTGCATTTGCTACATTGTGACCACATCCTTCCATTTTACTTTTAGCCAGTCTCATTTATTGCATATTCATTCAAACATCAGGACCAGTTTCAAGTTGCATCTTTCAAAAAAAAAAAAAGCAGTTTGAAATCTCAGAACTTCCATTTCCCAACAGCTGAGTTGTAGATTTCCTTTACTGCGCACAGTGGGATGCAAAGAACACCTATTGGTACAGTCCTGTACCCAATACTGGGTCCACAGAGGGCTCTAGGGGTTGATCTGCTGCCTCAAGGCACACCACGTGAGTCGTATTGTGCAGCCCCTGTGTGTAGAAGGACCTCACGTCCCACATCTCACACTTTGCCCAGGTGACTTGCCCAGCACAAGCACAGAAGCTGACCTGGCTTGATCACTTGGGTCTTACTCCAATACAAAAGCAGCACTGGACTCTCCGAAATGCTTCACCCTGTTACTTTTTCATGAAATCCATAAACACTGTGTACCATGAAACATATAGAGGGATGTGTAATTAATGCATGATTAAAACCTGCCTAACCAAACTGTTTTAAGCTTTTCTTTTATGAATCTTATGCTCTTTTTCTTTCTCTTTTAGAGGAGAAGGCTAGGAGTATCAAAATAACTGAAGAAAGCAAAGAAGTTTGAGGATTGCAGTTATGATTCATCAAGCTCCCAGAAATGCATTATAATGTACTATAGGCTGTAAGACTAAAAATTATTCCCCATTGAAATGGTATTCACACAGCTTTTGCTGTACTGAGGC
The DNA here is from genome assembly GCA_013396775.1 of Cephalopterus ornatus. Classification (NCBI taxonomy): domain Eukaryota; kingdom Metazoa; phylum Chordata; class Aves; order Passeriformes; family Cotingidae; genus Cephalopterus; species Cephalopterus ornatus. The sequence goes on from VZRE01002955.1 coordinate 642,038, forward strand.
GTACATCGTAATATCATCATAATAACTAAAGTAAGTTTCCCTTGGGGATTATACCTCTGTGTGATTTAATCCTTAAATTTGTTTTGCTTTCATCCCCAGGAGAAGAGAGATTTCAGTTATAAAGTATTCTTCCTAGAAATATCAGACACTGCATGTGCATTCATAATCTGCACTTACATTTACAAAGCCCAGGCCGGGGGTAAGCAGAATTGAGAGCATAAATGTTGCAATTTTGTTTGAAGAAACATGGTTTGTTTTTCAAAAAACCAAAGGGCACAGCAGGGGATGAGTCCTGTTCACCCTGCAAAGTTCCCCATAGGACTCTCCCTTCATTTGACAGAGGAAATTATTTGCTTTCAAGAGAAGGCTGTCACTCAGAGTATCTGAAAAGGACATATCAGAGAGAAAGGATTTTGCATGATAACTAATAAAGTGTGGAATGAAGTGGAAACTTGCTGTAAAAAGTTCTTGAATTTCTGTGTAAAAATGGGTCTTAATTCATGTTTTAAAAGACAGTGTGGACACTTCAGAGGCTACGTTACAGTGATTTTCTTATCACAAAGTGTGAGAAGAAAAGCAGTCAGCAGCATACTTATAATGCAAGTCAAACTATGATCTATCTATTCTGTTATTAAGACTGTGGTTAAACACAGTAGTCCATTACTGAGTGATTTTACCAAATAACAGTGATTTTGTCAACACACTAGTCATTATTCATGCTTTTCTTCTGTACTCAAGTTTGTTCCCAATACATTTTCATAATACTAAGTGGCATGTACATCCTTCAGCTGGGACAGTGTGTTCACCTTAAAAAAAAAAAAAAGAATTAACTCACAAGCCAGTTGCACTTCAGTGTTCCTGAAGCACAGATGAATTAGATCACAAATCAAGGCTTATCTACCAACAGCCTTCACCTATAGGAAACTATAAGGAAAGTCTGCATTATGTTACAGCTTTATCATCTTTTGGGAAAATTACTAAAATAATTTTCTTCACATGACAGTGCAGGGAAAGTGCTCCAAATACTAATTTGAGAAATACAATTCTTAATTAGCCACTTTCAGTAGACAGTAATCCACTACACTCCTTTTTCAAACATCTACTAGAGAACAAAACAATGTAGTCATCTAGTGGAAATAATGAATGCCCTGCCATTTGAGCAATTTAAAAATAGCCTGGGAAAAAAAAAAAAAAGAGACAGAAAGACCCAGTTTGAATCATAAATATAGTATTAAAGATGAATTACACGTGCAGCTGGTATGCATAGCTCCATCCAGGCATCAGCTGCAGCTGACATGTAACACATCCCAGGCAGCAGAGACAACGTTTCACACACATGAACAGCGTGTCTCAGATTATGCCCGTGGAAGGAGTAGCAGCAATGCTCACAAGATAAATGTCCCCTTGATTTTTAAAGACTCATTTGTTTATACTACACCTTCAAAATCAATAGTCAACTGCCAAGATATTCCCAGTTCTACTGGAGACAATGCAGAGGCAAAACCATTTTCATGATCTCTGAAGTCAGGACATAAAGGTACTCCTCCTGTCATTTTTTCCCTTTTAGTTTGGCTGCCAAGTATCAGAAGAAAGGGCAAGCTTGAGGGCTGTGCCACCAGCTTTGCCACTCTCAAAAGCACCCCCAACTCTTCAGGCTGGATGTCAAAGCTGTGCCAGGAGCTTGTGAAGCCCTAAATGAAAGAGGTCATAGCAGGAAAATAGTTCCTAGCTGGTTTCTCCAAGGCAGTTCATCAGACTGTACTTGTAGGAACTTCAAGCATGTGCTTTTAACTTCCTCATTGTGATGAGGTTACAGTTAAGCAAGACATAATGTGAGGAGACCTTCTGACATGAAAATCACCTGGCAGAAAGTCAGTTGTGCACAAAGATGCATGGACTTCTCAGGCCCCTATCCAGGTGCAATGTTGCAGGGGAGTGGGTATCAGTCCAGCAATCACAAACTCATGAAGGGCCGCTGCAGAGCTGAGAAGCTCAGACAGATATTGTTAAAGCTTTATGGGACTTACTTCTCCAGGGAGGCAAAGCAAAGGACAAATGCCTTCTCATTAGAGTGTTTTAAGGCAGCTTCTTGCACAGATAGTTCACCAGCACCTACTGGCTTTACAGCATTGTCCTGTCCTGGTTTTAAGTGTGAAATGTGTCTGGGAGCACATTGCCCAAGGTCTGCGGTCTAATATCATTGCTAAAAGCTCTACAGCATTGTCTTTTCACATATTTGTCTGGTCTGTCTTAGAATTTATTGCTCAGAGAATGTAATTTTGTGATACTGTCTTGGGGTACATATGTTTAATGACATGGATATAATGTCATACCAAGACAGCCCTTGGCAGTCTGCAAAAAATAACCCGAGATGAGATGATACTGAGCCACAGCTGCATGGTACCAGTCAATATGGCAAGTAGCCCAAAACCATCGACCTGCCATGGCAATGCTCTTGGTGTCTGAATGGTAAGAACCTTCCCCAACTCATCGCTGCTGCTGCTGCTGTTTGTGGCCAAGTGACAGTGGAAGCTCCCAGCCCATGCTCAAGGACTGTCTGTCTGCCCTGACCACCAGCGTGCCCACTTGACAAAGGCCTTGCCATAGTCTGTAGCATTCACAGGGCATACACATGTCTAGGGCAGAATTCCTGTCTGTGCACACCAAGGAAGAACATCACACTGCAGCCTCACAGTCTAAAGCACCAGAGTAAGACTGTCAATAAGCAGCTACCACACTACTTACTCCAAACCATTTCTCTTCAGTCAACACATATGTAGGAATTTTGAAAAAAAAAACTCAAGTGAAGCATTTAAGCAAACATTGCTAATCAATTTTAATCTGAAAGATGGTACAGAAATGTTAAATGTGAGTCATAACTTCAAAGCAGAAATTAAAAAAGCTTTAAAGTAAGTTGTGATGCAGCCTTATGGTGATTTGAAGAGAAAGTTTCCTTCACAATTCCAGCATGTCTGGAATTCTTTTGTTCAAATCAATATTGCCAGCACCATGCCCAACCTGGTCTTTCTTTGTGACAAGGGTTGTGAGGCCCAAAAAATACTTCAACGGAGAACTAAACCCGAGGTTTGGTTACAGCCATAGCTTTGAGGAAATTACTCTCTTTCTGTAATAGGTTGTGGGGTTATTCTGAGGTGATGCATAGTATGAAGTTACTACACTGTAGCTGTGTTATTTATAGCACAGGTCTATTGATCCCATAAAGCTTTCTTAAAGTATAGGGTAATGTGAATTAATAGCTTTTACCTGGTGCTAGGGGGCATGTAGACACGCTATAAATTAGACAGTCCCTGCCCCAAAGTGCTCACAAACCAGATTAGAACAAGATGCAGCAGGTGGAGGAGATGGACTCATGGGGAGGGAGGAGGAGGAAGTGGAAAGGCAGCAGCATTACGCATGAAGAGAACTCTCTGCTCAGCAACAGCCAGGCATTGCCAGCTGGCAGGGATCTGCAGGCATCAAAGAGGAGTCTACATAGGGCCCTAACGAAGGTTAAGGAAGTGACTGTTTTAAGGGAGTTTCCCTTATGTATGTATAAGAAATAGCCTGTGGGTAGAGCACGTGGTGCTTGTGGGTGAAGCAGACTAGTAGGCAGCTCCATCCTCCCAGGGGCTGGGTGCTACTGCTGATCTACTGGGTCAAGAAAACTGGCCTGAGCAGTGTGCCTGACTGTCTTCCCTTCACTCAGATACCCCTCTCCATCTCTGAATTTCTCTCCAGAAGATAGCAAAATAGTCTATAGAGGTGCTAATGATGTCATTATAAAAACACACAAAAGACATCTCAACATTTCAAGATAAATTCAAGCCAAGTGCACTGCCACACTCCACGGTTCCTCTTTAAAATAAATGGCTTTATGCACTTCAAAGAGGGCTTTGTTTCACTTGTTTAGCATAGGATGCAAATACCTTGTCAGACAGAGCAAGAGAGAAAATGCATTTTGCACATGGGGAGCAGAAATACCCGACCAGACACAAAAATTAGAATGATCTCAGGTTTGGGAGGCACAGCAGGTAGGGGAGGCACTAGATTTCTTCTATCTAGTTTATTCAATTTTTAATTAAAATTATTTTAAAAATCAAATCTCCTTGCAAAAAGGGCAGTAGAGAGATTTTCTGAAAGAGCTTTCTTTGCACACATGAAGCCAGAGTAGGAGCACTGAACACAGAAATGCGAGCGTGGCCATGACACAGTCTTCCATTTCACTGTGTAAGAGTTCAGACATTTTCATTTTTCTAGAAAAAAACTAACACTTTTTTAACAGCTCACACAACTGACACATGGGAGATGATCTTCTAATACTCCTTAGGTAAAAGATCACAGATGCTTTTTACCCCTCCAAGTGTTGTTCCAGGAGAGGTAACATTTGGAGCGCAGCATCTGCGCTGAGCTACTCTGACAGAGAACTCGTGTCCATGCTGCTGAGGGTGCAAGCACTGCTCAGGCCCCTTATTAAGCAACTCTCAGGTAGAAATACATCTCCCATCTCCAGGCCCTCCCCGCTCAGTGAGATGGATCACCTCAAATCTGTGCCAGAGAAGAGATTATTTTATCTGGCAGAAATGAACCATTACCTCAGAGCTCTACAATGAGCTTACGCACTGTTTCTAAAAAGTCGACCGCTCAATTTGCTCATTAGCTAATGTGCTTTGCCCCTCACCAGGAACTACCCCCTGAGCCAGGGCCTCAGCCTTGACCACAGAGAACTGCAAACCCACATTAGCCCGGACACTAACCAGAGCAGGGAGAGGGAATGGGAGGACACGATACACTGGAGGCTGCTCTTCCCTGGGCTGTCCTTCGGGGTGGGTGGCTGCAAAAGGGCTGGGAGGGAAACAAAAAAAAAAAAAAATCCACCTTCTTACTTCTCCCAGATACTAAGAAGTTGTCTACCTTGAAAACAATCTTTCTGTTTTGCCTGTGAACCTGTTTCAGCAGAGCTTGTCTGAGTTTTACAACAGAATCATACAGTAGAGAGATAATACGGAATTTTTTAGGGGAGCAGTGTGGTGGAGACCCTTGAGAAGGAGATGAGGCTTTTGAATAGCAGCTGATAAACCTAATGCAGGGAAAAAAAGAAAAATTCGTGCACATTTGAGCCAGATATCCACTGACACAAAGAAAAGTCAGAGGTTGACTTTTCCCTTTACTTGCCAATTCTGCAGGGCAGGCAAGAGAGATGGTGAAAGACACTTCACAGCTGGAAGAAGTTACGCCATCCTAAAATTGATTCACTCCTTATCTGGCATCTCTTTCCAACCACCTACTTTTGTCAGGGGTCCCTCCGCCACAAGGCAGGTATTTGAAAATGTTATTAACTTTCCTGAGCAAAGCAGAGCAGCTTGCAGGATTCTGAAAATTTTAATCTGGGGCTGTCTGAAGAGAAACTGGAAGGGGGTTGAGGCCTTTCATCTTAAATTTAATAAGGTAGTGGCTAGGGTTGGCACTACCTATCCTCTCTACTCTTCAGGCATTTCACTCCACACCTACAATTTACTGGAGTCTTTCCACAGGCTTTGCCTTTCCCAGGCACACAGGTGGTATAACTGAGAGGACAAAGAAAAAGAGTGTGTTATTGTTTTGGAAACACTCCCAGTCCAAACACCAGTTTCATTCCTCAGCTGCCCTCCCCGTGATGTAATGGCCACTGCATATGCACTGCAACTGTGTCCAGAGCTTCTCAGAGTACCACACCTGGGCTGCTCTCACCTCACATGCACTCAGGCTTAGGAATGTTCTAACAGCAACAACTTCCCTCCACCTGCTTAAACTTGGCACCCCTCTTTCCTCTATCCCAAAACATGACAGGGAAGCTCTCCTGTATTCCTTCCCAGACATTATCTGGCTCAGCACAGTGATGACAGAACTGACTAAAGCTCCATTATGAAATATAGAAACATTTCAAACCTCCTGCTCCATCTTTAATGTGTGCATTATAGCTTCTGCAAGTACTCTGTTTATCATAATAGAGTCCTTTATTTATTGGTTCACCCAAAAATAAAATTATGAAAACGGATTTAAAAAGAAAAATATGTTTAATGTGTCTGTCTCTGCAGTCGTTTCCTCTGTGCTGGAAGGGCTGTGATTCAAGCACACTGTGGGAAGCTCAATAGCTGCACTTCAGTGCAGCTGCCAGAAAGAATATACTCAAGAATGGAACCTAACCTTAACAGTTCACCATATTTCTTCCAGCCCAAATCTTTCTGTACGTAATCCTGTGTGGCAGGTAAATGCTGCAAGTCAAGTTCCTGACTTACAGAGAGATCCCACAGAAACTTCCTATTCACAGAATCCTTACAGTATAAGCTCAAAGGATAACCCAAAGATGAATGGGAGCTAAACCCCACTGGGACAAAGTATCACTTGGCAGTTGATCTTAAAGAAACACAGCTTTTCTTTGTTGCTTCTTTATATAAACTTTTCAGTCCTTGTAATGGATGCTGAAAGGTGCATCAGGTGCCAACCTGACAACTCGACTCACAGTTGCCTCTTTGCCCACAGGGCAAGTAGCTTCTATGAAATATTTCTCAAAATTCATACCCTTACTTGCAATTTTAGACACTGTTGACTTGCAATTGTTCTGTAACACATTCAATCAGCGTAAAGGGGTACAGCTAAGACCTTAAAGTTTATTTATAAAGTAAAAGCAGATGTAAATTTGGCATAAGAACAGTAAAAGGTTGATGCTGCTGCTCATTTTCTCAAAGCCATGTCAAAAGGGTTTATACAGCTGCCTCAAGACTTCTTAATTTTCTATTTCCTTGTATCAGTAAGCCGAGTCCTGGCCTAGAAAGTCAGAGGTTTTCTCAAACAGAAGGGAGCACAGGTCCCCAACTGCAGCCTCCATGTCAGGAGGCTGAGGCCAGGTGCAGGCTTGACAAGTGGAAGCTTACTGCAGAAAAAGGTAACTTATGAATATTTTTGGCTCCCTGTTCCGTATTTCTTGAATAAATAAGGTTGTGGCCTGTGTCAGTGGGGGGAAAAAAAAAAGGGAAAGTTTCTGCTGTATATTCTGAAAGATACCATAACCTTGAGGACAATTTATTTCAAGAGCAAAAGCACAGTAAGACTTCTCACAGAGTGCTCAGAGAAGCAGCCCCTGCTCATTCTCCAAATGTATTCAGAACAGAGGCAAACACCTCTTACTGCAATTCAAGGCTGCCTGAGTTTTCACCTGTAGATACGCAGATAAACTTATATCATCGGCTTCCAGGTTTCTGTGGGCTGGTATGTCAGTAACAGCTACAGTGATTTAGTGCAGCAGCTCCAAATGGATTAAATCAGAGTAATTTGAATTTTACCCAGGCTTGTCATATAAATCTCAGAAACCACTGTCTTGCATAAAAACTTCCTCTTGATACTCCTGAGGAGTCATGACATAAACCAAAAATTTGGTCAAAAATGAGAAAAAAAGATTTCTAGCATGGGAAAGAGAGGCAGCACAAACAGCACATCAGACTGAAAAATCTTACTTGCATTATGGTAGCAACTTCCTATATGTTATTAAGTACATTTTTCCCATTTTTTATATATTATTATACATCTTCTAGAGTATTTTTTACATGAAGTCAGTTTTCATTTGATTTCCATTCAAATGGAATATTCTTCAAATGATGCACTCTTCAAAAAGAATGTTACTGTATATTAAGGTCTGGAATATTTTAGAAAGTACAACACCACTAGAACGTTTGCTGTGTGCACAATCAAATATCTTTTCTATTTAAGAACCTCTTCTAACAGTGGAATGGCAAAAAGAAATTTGCTACTGACTTCACTGATGTCAGATTTTGGGTTCTATCTTGAGTGATCCAAATGATCTGTGATTTTATGGTCCTCAATGTTTAACTATATCTTGAATTTATTTCAGCATTGCCTGTGTAAAGATATTTGAATCAACCCAGTAAAAAAACTGTTGCTGTTTCTTTAAAAACAAATTAAAATGACTCCTAACAATAATGTATCTGATGTATGCACTTTTCTTCATCTGTGTTGGATTAAGACAGAGAGACACATCTACCTACAAGCTGTTCTGTATTTCTAATGGCATTATGACACCCTCTGTGGATTGTATTTACTCCCTGGTCCACAAGTAAAGTTGTCATTTGCCTCACATGAATCACATGTCATCAATCCTGATCCCAGTACTCTGGAAGTTACTAGTCATCAAAGGCTTTCAGGTTCCAATGCTTCCTGAAAAGTCATTTTAGCTTCACTTTTGCAAGTACTGAACATGGCATAGACTTTTTTCATGTAAAAATTCCTTCTCAAAAAAGGATTGTAAAAATTGTGTGAATGTAAGTCAAACACATCTAAGAAAACCTTTTTTTTACATGTATTTGTAACTTTTTCTCCCAACAGTATTTACTCAACTTTTCATTTTTTTGTGACAAATCTCAAAAAAAAATTCTTTTGCTTAGCTAATTCTACAATTCATTCACTCTTGTACTCACACCAGGTCACTGCTGCAGCAGCTGCCTTTGAGGAATGTATGAGCATTCTAGGATTCATTTCCTCTGACCTTCCCAGCATGAAAAGGGAAAAGCTGCTCGGAGAAGCTGCTCACAGCAGCTCTGTGCTGCCTTCCCTCACAAGGAGCTAAGCAGTGACTGATAGCCAGATCTTCAGGAACCACAAGGGAGGCAGTGACCACTTCGCCCTGCCCCTCTTCATGGACTGGGGAGAGCACAGGGAGCACCAGGTCCTACAACAGTGATAGAAATGACCCACACCACAAAGCCATTCCATAGGAAGTGCTCTCCTTATGCAAAACTGGGATGCAAGGGTGCAGTTTAGCTCCTTTGCCTTAGCAGGAGTCAGGGGACAAAGCTTGACTAGCACAGTCTGTCAGAGGCTGTTATAACCACTCTACCACGCACACGCCAACTGGGTCCACTCACCTACCACTGTAGTCCAGGGTTTTGTTCTGAGTCCTATCACACATCCCAAAAGGGCTAGGAAGAGTTAACAACAGCTCACAGTACAGCTCAGCTGGTCTCAGGACAAAGAGTTCAAGATGCTAAATGCAGTTGTTTTTATTTCAGTGAGACCAACTGGGAGAAGAAACTCAGGTGCAGACATGAATTAATTTCACGGTGAAGGCAAGTCCTCAGTAAACTGATAACGAGGTGTAGGTGTTTCTCTTATGTCACCCCTTCCAGGAGGCTGTTCAAAGGCTCCCTGCACGTAGACTGACTTCAGAAGGTCAGCAACACAGTGAGCACACAGCATCAGGTATTTGCCTATAGTGCACATACACCGGAATAATCATGTAATCTCTTTTCTTTGGTTTTAGAGGCAGATGATGGTACCTGGAGGAGATACTGATCTGTCTACCTTACAATCACAAATACCTTGTAAAATATGTCTGAAATTAGTCCATTGTGAAAGATGGGAAAACATAAATATTCTCATTAATTCATATGTACATACACCAAACTTTACATAACATAGGGTAGTTGGAAAGATGCCTGCAGATGTAATTGCATTTCTGTGTGAAGAGCATTTACACTCTCTTGTCTCTGCTTTCACCATTCATTTTGGTAATTACATGGAGAGAAGCAGCTAACGCACTTGTAATTAAAACCAGCAGTGAAGGATTTTTAGATGTTTTAATACAAGAGAATTGACATAGTAAGCAAGCACAGTTAGGAGGAGCAGATTACTACAGTCATATAAAACAATGCAGCCCCAGGAAGAGCCTCTGCTAGAGTGCCCACAGGGTGCTCGTGAGGACACGGATGTGTGCAGGCGATGGCAATCAAAGTCCAAACCATGCACACTCTCCACATTCAGTGTTTGCTGATGATATTTGATCACAAGACCTAGAACTGTGTTTTGCTGCAGGAGACCTCTTGTTTCTGTCCATTAAATTCAGGATTGAAAACAGTTGCTTCGCACAATCTACATTGCTTCATCTTTTATCCATTTCATTTGGCATTTTATTGGCAAAGGCTGTAACAGTTATTTCAGTTTGGTGGGTGGAGTTGCTAAGAAAACTCCAGATCTTTTCATTTAGATGATGAATATTCATGACTCAAGCAAACTGTAGCAGGAAGACTTTGTTGTCCTTTCTTTCCCTTCCCTCCTAACCAAGTAGTAGCTGTGCAGTGTTGTATTTGATGTGCAAATAATATTTTCACACAATCACAGAATATTCTGAATTCTCTTTCATTTCAAAATGAAAACTGGGCAATGTCTATACTGAAGCTGGAAGGTCCTTGTATTGAACTAAAGTATGGTGTGCTTGCAGCCCAAGTATCAATAATTCACACAAAGAACTAGTCTGATGGCAGAAAGTGGGAACAGTAATTGAGTAGTTAAATCTTTCCCTGGGAGCTTTTGCCTCAACGTAGACCAGAAACTAGCTTTTATAAATGTGCTTTCTGGGGCAATTTACAAAAAAAAAAAACAAAACACAAAACAACTCAAGACTGTACCTCTAGGCTTTTTCTATGGCCATCTGAGCAGCTTTGCAGCTTCCTGCAAACTAAACAAGCAGGGAAAGACCTAAATGCCATTAACCCTCAGTATTCTTCCAGCAATAACAGAAGCATTCATTTCAGAAGAGACATACTTGACCAATACATGATTGAGACCATGGTGAGGCATTAAGATTTGGTTTTATTTCTCATTATCCTACTCTGATTTGATTGGTAAGAAATGAAACTCAATTCCCCAAGTTGCATTTGTTTTACCCGTGACTGCAATTGCTGAGCAATCTCTCCTTGTTCCTATCTCGACCCACAAGCTCTTCATTATATTTTCTCTCCCCTACCCAGCTGAGGAGTGGAGAGATGGAGAGGCTTTGATGGGCACCTGGCATCTAGCCAGGCACAATCCACCACAAATATACTTGGCAATATTAAAAAAAAAAAAAAAAAAAAA
>VZRE01002955.1:652949-710478 GCA_013396775.1 Cephalopterus ornatus
AAGAGTGAGACAGAGAAAATGGGCAAAAAGTGAAAAGCTGTGATTACTTTTTTTGGTGCAGTGAAGACAAGAGACCCATGGCTCCAGCCTGATGCACAGCACTGCCTGCTCTGCACACATGCAGCTGTACACGTAGAGACAGGCACCAATGTTTCCCAGAGCTCACTTGTTCCACATGTCAGCTGCCCTCTCTCAGCAGATTCCCTGATAGCACCATGGAAAACAGTGCCTCAGTGCCATGGCCCTCACTGACCCCAGCACAGCTGGGTACCCTCCCTGCTCGGAGTGGCCCCTGGCCGAGGAGCCATCTCTGCTCTCTTACACTCTCCTGTCAGCCATGGTCAGCTCCCACACCCCACAGGGGCCAGTGACCACTGTCCAGTCACTGCTGGCCACAGCCTTGCTAGGCCAGTGCAGGAGGTGTGGGAGGCAAGTGGTCCAAGGGCAGCAATGTGGCTACAAGCAGGGAAGGAATCATCCTCAGTGGGGTGGGCAGAGCAGCCCAGCACCAGCCCTCAGCTGTGGACTCGGCGTGGTGAACTCTCTGGGGACAAGGGTACGGATGCCTTGAGAGCCAAGCCCAGTCCTGCAGCTTCCAACACCTTCCCAGGCCATCAGTGCTCTGCCTGCACCAGCTCCTGCTGCAGTGACAAGGCAAGTGGGTCCCAGGCCCCCACAGCTCACAGGACTTACAAACCTCTGGTTTATTATGACAATGTTGTTGCTGTTGAAAGAGAAGTAATGCAAGAGTAGAGGACAGAGAAGAGCTCTGCCGAAGGCAGCATGAAAATAAGCAATAGCAGGTCTCTCTGATGAGTTTCTCCAGGGTGCCCTCCCCCTCCCAGGAGACACATCAAAGGCAGACAGGGAGATCAGTCCGCAGCAGCGAGCCTGCTGGAGCCCGCTTGCTCAGCACAGCAAAATTAATTAAGAGGGCAGGAGAGAGAGCCAATACGAGTCTGCTTCTGTCAGGGAGCGCGGCACTGACAAACAGAAAATGCTAATTCAGGAGTTTTCCGTTTCTTTCACATCTGCCAAAGAGGGAAAGAGGAGCATGATTCAGATTTGAAATAGACTGGATTTGGATACCCCTGAGATGTTGCATGATGCCACATCTACCACCACTTCCTGGAAGCCTACAAAAACTAGCTCAAAAGAACCTCAGTCCCTGTGATACAAGGTTTAAGGAAAGTATTCCATCATGTTTGTTACTGTTGTTACGGAGAACAAAGGAAAGGTGAGGCCTCACACACGACAGGAGAAGCCACACACAGGGACCTCTTACCCTGCCATCATCAAGCATCTCACTAGAACAAGATAAGCACAACCAACAAACAATTCAGGAGAAATTAATTCAATTGTATTTGACATACTAAGCACTAAGACATCAATACAGCTTTTCTATGTACTGAACACTACAGGGTTGAAAATGTGAGACTCACACTAGCAAGAGAAAAAATAATATCAAATGAAAAGCTCTTAAAATGCAGGATTTCCAGACATTCAGTAGCTATAGTAGGGAGTCCCTGGAAATGCTCATAAATTAATTAGATTAAAGATGTAAAGCCATCACTCCAGGGGTATTGTTGCTCCACTGTTTTTTCTTGCTCATAATTCAAACAGGAGATGCAGCATCTGAGCCCAATTTGGGACTAATAATTTCCAAATAAAAGATAAATATGTCAAGGTTTCATAAATAGAAAGGAGAGCATGACACTATAAATAATCTTTAATATCTGTTTTATTGTAAAGTTTATCTGGTCGAGCTCCTGCCCTTTACAGAATGCTCCCATTCCTATTATGCATTTGGGTGCATTAAAAATTCCATGGAAAAGGGTCTTGCTTCGTGCAAGGAGAACTCCTGAACCACAGTTTATGGAGTGCTCTGCAGCCATGAGGCACAGGTCCACTGAGTCAATTGCCTGTGAACAGTTAGCAAAGAGCCATTGTGCTGCATTGACTCTGAGGGTTTTTTTTGGACTCTGCAAGAGGTGCGTTAACCTATGTGTATTCCCTTCTTTTTTTCCTGATCATGGATATTCCAGTCATAGTCCTCAAAACTACACCATACCGTTAGTCTGAAGAGCTCCCACGATACTTTCTAAACTCACACCCAAGGATGTGTGAGAACGATATCCCAACAGCTGGCAGCCCTTGACGACCAGCCACAAAGAGACATTGCTCAAGAAACCAGTCCACTACTGCAACACTTTCTAGAGGCAGGTTAATGACTATCAGGCTACCATCTGCCCAGTAGTTAAGCAAAGTAATGCCTGTGTCATCTAGAGTGTAAAAGGTGCTTTGTTCAAGTCAAATAGAATCACATATCAGCAACATACATTAAAAACTGATAACACATAAATATCCACTGCATTTAATATTATCAACTAATTAGGTTTTGGTTTGCCATGAATAAAGGTGAGCTTTAAAAATCCAAGATCACATGATTACCACTGAGTAAGACATTTCTTGCTCATCCTGAACACAGGCTAAAAGCATAGGTGACAGAAACAAGTCATCAGGCTGGAAGCCAAATTTATTTCATGCACCGAATTTGCGAAGAAAATTCTAATGAACCCATCTTGACAAGCTAAAGCAGTGCTGCTCTGGCCAGAGGTCTCCAGCTCACTGAGGTAGATGTGGAAGCATTAACTTCCTGAAGGGTCACTCAATGTATGCACCATGTATTCCTGCTAAAGCTGGCATTGCAAAAAATGTCAACTGCCATGAAAATTTTGCAGTCCAGATACAAAAGAAAAAAAAAATTTACTTGCCACCCTTATTGTAATTATACTGAAGAAAGTGCTTATTAAACACATGTACCTGTTCCACTCAGGCAGAGGAATTCTTCTCTGAGCCTGAACCACTGCATGTACCGACCTCTCATTCCCTGTGAGAGAGCTGATGTTAAATGGGGTCAGAGCTACACTTGCTCTGGGGAGAAGAAAGGCTCACTTTGAAGACAGGCTGGTTACCCTGTTTTTCTTCCTACACCACAGCTTTCAAATTGCAGCTAGAACTAAAAGGGAGTTGTTCCCACAAGCTCTCCAGCCCAATGTCTCCACCCGAGAGGGTTGAGTAAATAGCAGAAGCTCTGGATATGAATCAGATGGAAAAGATTCAGCCTTCTCTGCTAGGTCTGAGTTCAAAGGCACCCATGGCTGAACAGCAAAATCAAGATCACTATCTGCATGTGAGGGCAGGATGGAGCATTCAGTACCAATGAACTGCTCACCCTTACACGCTCAGATGTAGTGTAGCAGGTTGTAAGTAGCATCCAGCTGAAGAAGACCATGTATTGTTGTACATAACACAGAGAGGTGGAGAAGCGTGATTGTTTTGGGAGACCTTCTTTCCTCTGTTTCCTGTTTGCTCTTCAGCTGCTTCCAGCTGAAATCTTGCACCTGACCTCGCAGTATCAGTGCTCAGCCGCACAGCCAGAGGAAGACCACAGATGCCACAGAACACAGAGCAGAGAGCTCAGCCTCAGATCCATAACAGACCTCCTCCTCCTTGTACATGCCAAGACCCAGAGCAGTCCCTCATCATGAACAATGTGTGTGATGCATTCCCCATATGCACACGTCAGACCTGAGCTCTGTCACATGATATTCTGCTCCAACACACAGGTCACACCTATGCAGTCACTGTCCCCCGAGCAGGTACAGCCCATGCTGCAAACACAGCTTGCTGCATTAAACCTGTGGAAAGCAAATTGTGCCATGATGAACTTGAGTATAAGTGAACACAAGGCAGGGAAAAGAAGGATGCAGAAGGGGAAGGATGTGTCCATAGACACTGAAGCAGCTCAGTGTCAGTGCTTGAGAACACAGATGCCTCTGAAGACCTACTGCTCAGTGACAAATCTGGTCACCTGTGACAGTTGTGCAGGCCATGGCATTCATGTCTGTGTTCCCTTGTACACAAAGGCACAGTCCTGACTCCTCACAGGTACCCCACTTGTGAGCTGATGTTGGAATACAGCCGGAGCCCACAGCTAGGGTGTGCCTGTACCTCCCTCTGTGAAGTTGTCTGGTTTATTATCTGTAGAACAGCACACCTGGGAAGATGAGCCAAATACATATTAGATATAATCAGATACTTTCTGTCTTCAGGTGCCACCCATGTGCACACCTTCCCTACAAGCTGTGGAGTGAACCTGCTAACGAGTCTATTAATAACGAACAGTATAAGTAGGTGAACTGGATGAACTTGTGTGAAAGCAAAACCCCAGCGGTAGATCAGTTGCTCTGTTCAAAGCAAACAGATAACTATCCCAGGCTTCAGGCAACTCTCCCCCTTTCCCACCTCCTCCCTTGGGACATCTCCAGGCATGTCCAGGTTGGTGCAGCCTGGCAAACAGACATTTAATCAGTGATTTATACATTTAAAAAAAGGATCACAAAGCCACCAATGATCCTGGGAAATGTCGAGTGCCAGAACTTCCTCTGAGGACTCTCCTTTGTATTCATCCTCACTGTGCACGACCCTGTTGGTACACAAAAGTAAAATTGTTTTTTCCTCAGTGGGCTGTGTTCCCCACTCTCCAGAGTCCCAAGCTACCTGCAGGATCACTGCCAGCTGCCTGTGAAATCCCACAGCCAGGACTGGCTCAGCTGAGCACAGAGCAGCAATGCCTATGGCATACGGAGCCTACTCAAGGCAGAGCTTGTCATTGACCAAAGAGAACACCACTGGATCCCAAAGCCAATGGTCCACAGATCCCTGGGGCCCTTTCACTCCTGATGCAACGTCTGAGTTTTGTGTCAGTGCAGCAAAGAGCAAGGGACAGACTGGAATGTGGGATTGTTAGTCAACTACTGTTCCATCAGCTGGCAGGCTGAACAATGGAGATGGGAGGCTCTTGGACACACATTTCTGTACCCTTGACAATAATAAACATCTGCTGCTTTGGGAGTTATGCTTATCAAGGGGCCACAAGCCCCACACCAGTAGGGTGTGATGAGTAGGGCACTTCCAGAGAGGCAGAGAGAGATGGCTTAGGACCAAATGGACCGAGGAAGAACAGTCTCCTCAGCAAGATTTCGAGTGCCATGAGCTACTGGTATGCTGAAATGCATATTTTTCTCCTGCCTCTCCTCCTCTCTTCACATCTAAGGACAGGATAGAGAGGCACAGGCAGGGCTGTCTGAAGAAAATTTGGCATTGTGTCTCACATGAAACAGTCCCATCAGCTGTTTTGGGGGTTGTAAAATAATTTTGAGGTGTAATATACTTGTACTTGCAGTAGCATCTCTGGAAGAAAAAAAACCCCCTTCATTCTAATTTACTGATTTTTTAGTAAGCAGATGGATTCTGGCCAAAAAGGATCTCCCAGCAAATCCAGCTGGGGTCTCAGAGGGAGTTTTTTATTTTGTATAGTTCTCTATGTGAAATAAAACAGTGTTCATTTCAGATTAAAATCAATACAGCAGTCTTTCAGTTTCTGGAGTTTTCTGCCTTGTCACTGTGGGTAAAAAATGCAACAGCTTTTAAAACAGTTTCAAGTGAGATTTTGCAGTCAACAGCAAGGGTTTTTGAAAGCATCTGTGCAAGGTAAAGGTCCAATTCCCACTGCCATTCAGCAGGGCTTCAGGTGCTCTGCCTCTTAGATGGCTTTCCAGCACCATTTCAAAGTCACAGATAAGAAGTAATGAAAATCTTAAAACAATGTAATAAATATTATTGCTGTTTATTACATAAATTGGGAGCAACCAGAAAGAAAAGCACAAAATTCACAGAAATGTAGATTAAAAATAAGTTCCTTTGCTTTGGGAACTTTCAGAGAACAAAGAAAATGAATGTAAGGTGTAAATCCTCCGGGATAAAAGGAAAAGTTAAGAAACCATGCAGAATATTTCTATACTATTGAGTGCATTAGGAAAGGAAGGCAGGAGGGACCAGCATAAGGACGTACAGGGATCCCTTAATATTGCAGTAAAGCAAACTGTAATTTGATTTCTTCCTTGGCAGGCAGTCCCTAGCCTTAACAGCAGTTTCACCTGGGGGAATGTTTGTGTTGCTGCAACAAGGATGTTGAGCTCTCGCATGTGGAGGTGTCAGTAAAGGACTGACCAACCTTGATCCCCACAATCCCCTTTATGGCACAGCTGGCACAGCACTCATACTGCTTTCTCCACCTATGCCAAGCTCATCAAATCTCTCTTTCCAGTACAGGGCTTAACATTCTGCTCTTACCTTAGGAAATGATAACTTCGGGGTCCATTGTTAGTGTTTTCCTGATCGCAGCATTCACCACAACTCTGTCCTCTTGCACTAAATGGTGCTATGGTGCTGTCCTACAGCATGTTTGTCTTTTACACTGTCCCAAAAAGGGTTCAGAAAACATAATTCTTTGTTTCTGTGCACCAAAAAGAATTGGAAGGCACGTGTGATTCTTCCTTTGCATGAGGATATGATTCACTGATGGCATCTTTTATAAACACATCATGTACTCCACCTAAAGGTGCTATGTGCTCCAAAAGAGCCAAATATATTAGCATTCTTCAACCATAACTTTTGAAGTCACCATTTGACTATTTTTGCATTTCTTCCAGGTTGTAGTTAGACAAGTCCTAATTCTATGGGGAAAGCAAAGACTATAAAATGCCAGAGCTCCACTCTGCTGAAATAACATTAGTGAAATATCAAGTCCTTTATGATGTCATGAGGGATTCCTTAATGTGACTATAGCCTCCTAATGACATCATAAAAAACAAGTGCAACATCAGAAAACAGCCAAGGGTCATCAATCAGCCCATCCTCTCTCCTACTCACCAGGGGCAGCAGCCCAACTTGCTCCTATCTGCTTTTTATGAGCAGTGCTGTCTGCTGAATTGCACACAGAGAAGAAACTAATAATCATACAAATATCAGGGAGAGCGGTCAATCATCACCTGAAATGTTCAGTACACCTGAGGGAAATTCGGGCGCTGCTCCTGAAGAGTCTGAAAGCTTAGCATGTAGAAGAGACAACGTTACTGCCTTAAAGGTGACCTGGCATCCTCTGGGCAACAGGCAACACAAGTTGGTAATTCAGACACTTTTAAAATGTGGGGAGAATGGGACTGAAAAAGGAATTATTTGTTTACTCTCTTCATTCTCTAGCTGTAAGTAAAAGTTTTTTCCACATTGCCCAGATACCCATCTGCATGTCCCACAGTAGAATGACCACACTGAAAAACTTTGCATCCTCCAACTGGAATGGGTGATGGTCCCAATGAGACACAGCGACTGCCAAATCCTCTGGGAAGAAAGGAAAAAGCCTCCTCCACTTTTGAAAACACAATGCCTCAGAGTTAGCGCCTCATTATACTCTCTCAGGAACACCTGCAAGTTTTCCAGGGTTGGGGACAATATGAGGAGTTTCCCCAGGCTGTCAGAAAAAAAACACGTAACACTACATAATGTTTCACAATCAGTCTTGGAGGATGTTTAAAATTGAGCTTCTGCCAGCAGAGCATTGACCAAAGAAAGGGTTTTTTTTCAGGTAAGAAGGGGAAGGACCTAGTTCCTTAGCTTGTTCCTTACAATTTATAGAAATGTTTATGCAGTGAACTCCCAAGCGGGCAGGCTGTCATCATGGTGCTTCACAGAGGGCTGCAGAAATTCCCTACCTTTGGAGGTATTGGGAAGGGGAATTTGTCACAGTTTTAAAATGTACTGAACCTGGAGATTGTCTCTTGGCTTGACAGTGAAAGTGTCCTTGAGCTCTCTGTGACTCTGAACCCTTTCAAGGGCATGTGGGCTAGAGCCATCACCAGTTTTGTGTTTCACCTGCTTCCCTCTCTAAGCAGTTACAGGGAAAAGTCTCTTTTCACAGATGATTTCTGATATGAAAATTGTGTTTTGACTTTAGTTCAGGGTTCCAGTGTCTCCAATCAGCCTACGGAGAAGCACACAGCACTCTTCTCCCCTCCTTTCCATACCCTTCAATTGACGCAGAAATGATTTTAGGGTCAAACAACAGGGCAACAGCTAAAAACCAGGTCACTCTGGGGGCCAAGTGAATTAAATCAATAGTAATGAAAATTGCTCACTTGTTGGGCGAGGGAGCAGCAGCCTCGCTGCCTTTTCCTGGGGTTTAGAAGTCTCCATTGCTCTGAAGAGGCTTGTATCACCTTCCTTGCTCCTTGCAGTGCTCTACTGGCTACCATCTGATGAGTGCCTGTCCTTCTCAATTCCCCATCCTCAATGAGTGCTGGGCCACTCACTTCTGTGTACCTATTATCTAGACCACTCTCTCCTTTGATTTATCTATATTTCCCAACATGAGGTAAAATCAATTTGTGTATTTTTTTAAACAGTGTTGAGGAGGCTGAAGGGAGCAAGCCTCTGACAGGGGTGTGCAGAATGGGACAGTGGCACTGGCAGGAGCTTGGCTGGTGCATGTTCACACCCTCATCAGCATGGTGGTTCCTGAAAATATCAGTTCAAGTCCAGATCTTGCTGACAGCATCCACCCTGAAGGCAGCTGCTGTGACATGAAGCCATGCCCTGCTCAGGATGTCCTGTGTGGCATTTTGTGCAGTGGGCAGTAGGGCACACTGTCTGTTTCCCTGTTCTCAGTCCAAGCCAACAGAAGGTCCCCAGCATGTCTCTCAGGAAAAAGTGATCTCAATGGAGCCACTGACCATGTGATGACCACTGATTATCCAAGCCCAAAGGACCAGCTGATCCCCAACTATACATCTTGTCACTTATTTTTTCATGCCTTGCCATTAGCATTCTCTTAGTTTTAATCTAGTAGGACCAAGGCAACTGCCATCCCGTGAAGCCTGATAAGGTCAAATACTTCCAGGTCTGCTGCTGCACAGATTGTCTTCCCCAGGGTTTCTTTCACTTTCTCTTTCTTTTGATCCAAACAGTGGTCCTGTGTTGAATGGTGCTCTCAGACAGTTCATTAATTTAAGGACACCAGAGCTCAAGCACATCATTTACAAGTCAGCATAAAGTATAGGGGAAAGGAGGAGACAGTGCTGCTGGCATTTTTGATAAACAAGACATTCAATAATTTTAATCTCAGAGTAACTCTGTTATTTCCAGATTATATAATCCCACTCTTGCAAGAGGGTTATTTGAGCAGACTGTCACATTAAATAGACACATTTGTTGCATATGTTAATTGCGGTGGAAAGCTGTTAAGCAAATAAGCTTGTTTCATCAAAATGTTATTCTTTTAGCAGGTCTGTTCCTTTCATGGATCTCCAATTCACAAGCCACGCTCTTCTGGAATGCACATTTCAGTTCAAGGCAAAGAAATGTGTTCACTGAACTGATCAATTTTTTTATCACGTTGACTTTTGTTTAAATTTTAAGGCATGCTGTGCCACAGAAGTAAATTCAGGTTTATTTCTACAGCAACGTATCAATGGAAGGATTTGAATCTATATGTAGAGAAGGACTAACAGTGTATTTTCTTAACAGATATTAGCATTAATAAATCTTGCAGTATATTGCCTGACACACCACACTCTAGTACTAGCCATTTACTAAGTTCTTTTGTCATGTACTTCAGGTAAAAAGCAGCTGTGTACAATCTAAGCACTGATCATATTTATTGATACTATATCTTATGCAATAAAATCTCCTTAGCTGCACTTTATTTTTGAATAAAATCTAGGGGTTTGAGCACATATTTCTGATTCAATGAAAAGAGGAATATATATTACATGCTGGTATCATGGTGCTTCTAAACTCATACGTTTTAATTTCTTTAGACAAGTGAAGGAGGCTGAAAAGGAGAAGCCTATGCAAATTGGAATACACACAATCTTCTGACAATCACTGAGTCTGCATCTTTCCGCTGTGAAATCAGTAACAGCCGGTTCATTTCACATGTAAGGTACAAACATCAGTGCTGGAAATAGAAAGCAGATTGGAAATGAACGGGTTCTGAAGTGGTCAGTGGTCTCTCTTCCTTCAGAGAGGTAAAGAATATAAGCTTTTCGCATACGAACCGGAAGACTAATTAACATTTCCGAGTCAAGAGCCATTCTGGGGTAGCTGGTGGCAATTTTCAAGTGAAAAAGGAAGTTCTTCTAATAATCTCTGATTTCTGAAAAGACAAATCTAGTCTTCCTAAATCAAAATTTGTCAATTCAGATTCATGTCCAAATGTTAATAATAAATAAGAAATGTGGCCAAATGTATGTCCCTAGGATTCTTCATGGGTTCAGAAAAAAATTCAGAGGTGTTTGTATGTGCACTATGCATCCAGACATGTAAGAATTTACATGGCATTCTTACCTGTAACAGGCGCCAAAACGTTCTCAATCCACATTCACCAAAGTTTTGTTCCACCTGTTACCTCAGCAAAACTCTCTTAGCTCTGTTTTTGGTAAACTTATGCATACATGTAATTTCATTTGCGTATCAGAATCTCAGTCACACTCATGCAGTACTGTCAACTCTATCCTGAAGGCATTGGAGTGCTTGACGTATTCCTGCAATTAGAATTTACAGGGGAAAAAAAATGTACTGATGATGCATAAAACCTCAAATGTAATTCAGTCTCTCCAAGAGTAGCCAGACCGTCCCTTCCCTCAACAATAACCACTCCTCTAATGTCAGCAGCCCTCACTCTCACAGAGAAGAGCTCAGTGAGGCCAGGTCAAATTCACACTACTGTTTTTCAGAGCAGAAACACACTTAAAAAAGCATATGCAAGCAGTTTTAATTTCTCCTTTTGACCATTTCCCTGGATTAACAGTACATGTAAAAGTCAAGATAAACTGCATATAAAGAAACTACCCAAAGCAATCTCCTTTCACAAGCAACCTGCAGGAAAATGTTTTCTTTAAGTGCCCCTAAATGAACCACATTGAGAAAATAAAGAACATTATGATCTGCAAAAGCTGTGTGCCTGCTAGTCATATGCTGCTTGAGCACAGCATTCATAAAAAGGAAGCATAAAACCCCACAAACAGCTCTAGGGAGAGCTGCAGCCAAGGCAGAGGGGATAAAAATGGACTAAGCTTGCAGGTGAGGAAGACAGAGACTCAGGAAGGTACATGAGCTTCCAAAATTCAGCAAGGCCTCTTAACAGGACAGCGCTGTGTAGGTGACCTGTACAATATCAGCCATGGCATGAAATGAACTCAGTTCTGTTAAGTGAGACCCTCTGTAGCTGATCTTACCTGAGTTAGGAGTCTTCCTCTTACATAAAACTTGGCAACTTACATGGCTAATTCCACTGACATATTATGAGAAAGACGGAGATTGTTATCCATACTGAGCACTATCTACCTTGGGCTGTAAAGCTTCATCTAAGCTCATCTTCTCATAACTCCAAGTCTGGCCCTATCATTACAGTCATGGGTCAGTTATGCACCCTTGGCATCTTGTAGTAAAACCTTAAGCAATATGGTCAAACTTCAGAGTCAATTGTGCTTTAAGTGGGGGGTTAAACTAAATGCCTCCAGAGGTCTCTTCCAACTTGAATTTGCCTGTCTTTCCATGATTCCAAGGTTGCTGCACACAGATGTTCCAGAAAAAAGGATGGATGAATTCGTGATGCTAGGTTGCTTCTTGGTTCATGTGTTCATTAATATAATTTTATAATTTAACTGATGCAAATACATGTGCAACTAACATAAGATCTCTTTAGAATCTCAACTGGTCCAACAGTGTACTGTCTTCTCCACGCATTTTACCTTGGAACTCCAAAGCAAAGTGTGGGGCACTCTAGTTCAGCTCAGAAAGGATTTGCTGTAGTCAGGGAGGCCTGGGTACTAAGCTCCATGATTTATCAGGTTTGGTAAGATTTGTGGGGATGGCTCCCTGGCTACCCTGCTCTCAGCCAGTAACTTGATACCTGGAGCTTTCTCATTGCAACATTCATCTTCTTGCTCAGATAATGTATTTATTACACGTTGGAAAGGACTCACTATAACTTCATAAGTAGAAGGAAACTAGGAAGAGTCTTCACATTAATCAATTATCTAAAATCTCACTGACAATACTACAGTTTACCAGAGATCACCAGACAAAGAGATATCTGAAGAAGCCAAAACGACATGAACAACGGACAATGTATCTCCAGATGAGGAGAAAACCCACAATGACAAAATGTGGAAGAGTATCTGAATATGAATTCCTGGTGAGAAATGCATTTTTTTTAATAGGACTAATATGTTGCAAAACCTTCTGTATTCTTCAGAGTTTGTTTCCAGAGCAGCATGTGAGGCTGAGGATCATTAAAAGTTTGTGCCAACACTGGAGCATCTCCTGTTGAGGCACAAAATATAAACTGGTCTGTGACAGTAGGAGAGGCAGCAGGGAGTGAAACACACACTGCTGGGTGTTTGAGACTCCCAGGTCCTGCAGCTCTCATCTGTTCTTGACATGTACCATCTTTTTAAGTTTTTTTTTTTTTATATGACTTTTCAATAGGTTAAGCTGTTATTTGTGTTCAGAATCAAAGGAGAAAAACTGAATGACAAGAACACAAAATATTTTATGTTCTTGTGCACACGTAGGACTGCGGAGGATGCCAAGCCCTTGCATGCGCCAGCTGAGCAGTCTGCACTGTGAATATCCTCCAAGATGCTACTTGCACAAGCCCTGTCAGCTGCTTCTGCTCTACCTACAAGCAAAAGACACAATCCTCCACTACACCAGAGATCAGAGAGACACAGCTGTATGTGGTTAGACAGGATTTAAGGTCTACAAATAGATGTTAGATAAGTTTGTATTTTGGGCATTTTTTTTCTTCCCTGCTGCCACAAAAGGCAGTTGACATGAAATTGCATTATAGCCATGATGGCAATAAAAGCAACTCTTTTTTTTTTAATGTAACCTATTACAAGTCATGTCAAAAAATACTGGCAGTCTTACATTTTCCTATCACTCGAACTGGTAGAAATCTAGCCAAACTAAAGAAACCAATGTGACATGTGATCCTGAAAGTCTGTTCTGAGAGGAAGAGTTGCATGTTCCTTGTAATGCCTATTCATGTGCCCCAAACCTTTAGTTCAGTTTCCATGGTAGGTGAAAAAATGGGACATGTGATTAGTGCTGCCTTCCTTAATTTTTATTGTCAGATCCTCACATGACAGAATTATATGATCAAGAGATAACACTGCCTACGCCTCAGCTGGGAATGTCTTATTTTGGGGAAAACTTCCCCAAAGAAAGAGAAATGTGTATCATGGGTCGAGAGAGATGCTACCTGGGTGACCAGTGTTTTGTTTCCTGCTCGCAAAACCATTCTCTGTGCTCTTGAGTAAGTCACTTATCACCAGGTGGTTCAGTTTCCCACTCCTGCTCACTTTATCAAGCTCTCAGTTTGGACAAACAGGGCACCCACCTGATTTCACCTCAAGGCACTAATGTAGCAGAAAGTAAATATTAATAGTACTTGAATTCACAAGGCTAACTGTGGCCTGTCTCTGGCTGTCAGGAACATGAGTGTTGCAAATTTGACCACAGAAACTGTAGTTGTGTAAAAACTGTCATAATCACCACACACATTTTATCGAAGACACAGTTACGAAGCAGCAACCCCATCACTATTCCAGACTTGTAACTGTTGTCCTAGCTTTGCAAGCTGATTTATCTTCATGCACTTTGTTCTGCATGTTTAAAAAGTGGCAAAAACCGATATAAAAGCTAATGGGAACGTCTCTGTCAACATACTGGTTTATATCTAACAAAACTTAGGAATTCAGGACAAACACAAAGTAAAAATTTTTAATTGGGATATTAATAATTTTTGTGTATTAGTAAAGGCTAAAGACATTTGCCTTTTTATTGGTGTCAGTAATCAGTATTCACTATATGCAGAGGGCAAAACCCTTATAAGCCTTTATTTGATTATTAGTGAATCGAGATAGGATATGGGCATCTTATTCAAAGGAGTATATAAAATTGTTGATACCGTCTGCCCTTTTCTCCCTATAAACATTTGTCAATTCACTCCCCATCTGGTGCTCTGTGTATACACATGCCCAGGCTAATGTTAGCTGAGGTTGCAATATAGCTATGTTAAATAATTTTATCTGATTTGTTGGATGATGGTATTTCTAATGGAAAACAACATGGTAATTTCAGAATGTTACTGATTAGATGAAAATGATATTGCATCAAAGTTACTTCCTTAATTTATTCTGAAAAAAACAAGAAGGATTTCTCTATTAAGATGCCTAATTAAAATCTATCTCTCTCCACACAAAATCTTTACTTTGGGTCCTGCATGTGATGTCTGAAAAGAACAAAGGCTGATTAGCATCTTTTACACTCTGGTTTTCTTTTTGTCACTTAGACATTCAGTACAGCAATTCCAGCCAGGTTTGGAAGGACTGAGAGCAAGGGTGAACCTGGCACCTTTCACAAGAAAGAAGACTCATCAGTGGGACCTCTTCACCTAGCACAGCCTGACCTTTCCCGTATTCTCTAAGTTCAGAACTCTTAGGGTTTTAATTCTCTTAGTACTGAATCTATAAAAATCTTATTTCTATTAGCTCTTTTATCGTTACCCACATAGTCATATGCTGAAATCATATCCACGCTTAACATACATACCCGGAGAGCATTTGCTGAGGAATGCAAAGGATATTTAGCAAAAACTTTGTCATTTTGTGCTGGTACAAACAACTTTTTGGTTGTTTTATTTTTGACAGTAAAACCATTAGAAATGATGCTATGACTAGAAATCTAGACGCCATTCCATGTTCATGGATTCTGAATTTTAGTACTCCTCCTATTGCCTCTTTTATGCAAACTATTAACTGTAATTCAAGCCCAAAATTTTAAAAGCAGTATACAGATTTAAGGATTCTTTCATACCAATTAAAAATAATTTCTAGCTGTACTTCAATGAATAGGCTTTTTACCTTTTGTTACAGTGGGAAATCACTTCTCCCCTGTAGCACAGGACATCTGCATAGATTTGTTTCCCATTATCTTTAATGGCATTAGCAAATACAGAGTTCATACATTTCTGCTAAATATGCAGTTGTTGGAATACCAGCTTCTAAGAAAATTACAGGTTTAACTATTCAGTTAACCCAAAGTTACAATTTAATTAACATACCAGTAGAATATTCAAAAATGATGTCACCTTATCATTCACACTGCACTTGAAAGCATAAAGGAAGATCCTTTGACTTGGTTCACAAGAAATATCATGACTGCAATCTCCAATGTGCTGGAAAACACTAACATCTGAAAGGCCAATCTGTGCTTTCAAGAAAGTTTTGTTTGTAGTGTTTTTAAGCTCTATTTTCACTCCCTTCCTGAATGCGTAACTGATTGTGCATACACAGAAAATACAACTTTCCACTGATAAAAAAAGCTTAATTATTTAATTTCAAACTTTTAATTGTCTGTGGAAGACCAATGAAGAGCAATATCAAATACTGACCATGACATTATTTCATTGGAGGTCACTATCAAACATTAAGGTTAACCTAAAATGGAGAGTTACATGATATTTTCCACTTGCTGTGATTTCTCTACACTTTCTCCCTGAACTGTGTAGTCAAGTCAGACTGTGTGGGCTGTGACCTCTTAGTTCTCTGCAGGCCACAGGATCACGACATTATGAAAATTGTTTCTCTTTTTTCCTCCACTGTGAATCACATTCTTGGATTAGCTTAAAAGATATTTTAAAGAGAGTTATCACCATGTTTTGGAAAAAACAATTCAATTATCAGATCAGGACAGAACAGGTACTTTGTCTATCACTAGCTTGCCTGTATATATTGCAGTTCTGCAATGACCAAAACGATGTATTCTGGATTAGTGTGTCTCCTCCTCCTCCTTGTCCTTGTTCTCTGTCTTCTTTCCAAATATCAGTGGCAATCTGAAAAAATAAATCTCAAGAGCTACTCATAATTTTTGCAGTTCTCAAGTTGCCTGGTATTTTAAGCAATAAAATAACGTTTTGCATCCAACAAATCACTAGCGAAAAATACCCAAGTCTATCCATTACTGTTAATGCAGCTATGTTAAAAGGATTCACCCCTAAAGCTTTGACTATATTCTGAAGGGAAAACTGGTATTATCAGCACAGTTTCCATCTTTAATAGGTTTTGTCTACTAGCTCTATCCTTCCCTTTCTTTTTTCAGCTCCACTTCAGCGACCACATATAATCACAGAAATTTATTTTGCATTCAGCCTCTATATTGATCCCTGCCCCTTTGGGCTGCTTCTTGCACCTCTGTATGTGCTGCTCCACAATACATTACAAAAGCAATTTTGGCCAACTGCTCCCACAAGACTGGGCCCTTGTCAGGACATCGTGTGGATCCAGCTAAGGGAGGGAAGGGTGCTCTGTGTTCCCCTTGTGCCTGATGCTAAACAGCACCTCTAATAAATCACTTTCAAGTGCTTGATTTTGACTATTGTAACACAACTATTTTTGTTGGGGTTTTTGCCTTACAAACTTAGAAAGATTTCCTTTGGAAGATTAAAAAACAAAGTCTGAAAGAATTAAATTGAATAGAACTACTCACAGATGACCTGGTAAGAGCTCTTCTAACTCAAATCTAATTTGCTGTGGCATCACCGGTTAACATGCAGAGCACAGTTCTCATGTACACTACACACCCTCCCAGTCTGTACAGTTGCACCAGCAATTGTAAGCACCCACCCACAAATAACACAAGTTTTGCTTGTGCAAAACTTCAAGGCAATTAGGCCCATCCATTCTCCTTAAGTGTATACGGCAGATACCAACTGAATTTAGTGTGCTCTCTATTACACGCTGATTAGCAGCCTGGTGACAACTTCAGTACCAGCACAACTATTTTGTGTCTGTTCTAATACTGCAGCATTCCACTTTTAAATGCATGTGCTGTGATTTTTGCAGTTGAAATCAAGAAATCAGAGTAAAGCAAGCAGCTGGCATGACAGAAAAATAGGCTGAAATACACAGAAATGTACTGATGCCTAGTCAAGTGAATTCAGAACTGTAGCACCAGTTAACTAAGTGTTAAACTTAGCGGTAGTCATTTGGTTTTGGTTTTTTCCCCACTCTTTTTGTTTTCTGTTGCAGAAATGGTTTTCTTTTAGCCACCACCATTGTATGCAGCAGGTCAGTCTCAGCTGGTTGACAAAATATTTCATAATTTCTAAGGATTTTTTTGGTATTTTTTTTTCTCCCCACACATTTATGGGGCTCTAATGCCACTACTTCCACCTGCAAGAATCCAGATACCTGCCTCATATTCCTCAGTCCTGTGAAAACAAACTGTACTGAAAACAACCTCCTGTCAAAAGATGGATTGGAAAACATAATGCAGACAGGTAGAAACAGAGAGTGCAGTTACACCTGTCACAATAACTTCGAATAAATATTGCAGAATAAATGGAAATCATTGATAATAATTGTGTGTCTTTATTTGGGGAACTATGCTAGATGGATCTTTTTTTGTCCCCCAAACTATTTTGAGCTGAAAACGCACTTAATAATATGATGGGATGTAGGATTACGGAGTGTTACAATGTGATTGGGTGTAGAATCCTCACAGTTTTGTTTCTCATTTTAGTTTTAAGATATTTTGTTTGGTTTTATTCTGTTTTTTTTCCCCTTTCTCTAGTCCTGGCATCAAATCTCACCATTTCTGGGCCAAATGGATAACACAGCTGCATAGGACTCATGAGAGGACTCTCAAGTGTCTCCTGTGCTCTGCTGTTAGACCTCCACACTGTCTCACCCTGGCAGCAGCAGAGCTAGGCATGCAGCAACAGGACTGAGAATGCTGCCTCTGACATCTTCAGCAGGAGCTGGTAAAGTTAAGGAAGGATTATTCCAGTGGGACAGGCAAGCCTGGCTCTCTTCTCCAGTATTATAAACAAATGGTGAAACTAAATTAGGAGTTTTGCATTACTTTTATAAAACTGTCTTTGAGAGGACATTGAAGCTGAGAAGAGCCATTGGCAAGAATATGAGATTCTGAGATATAGGGGATGATGGTCTGGTTAACACACTACAAAAGTCAACAGGGATTTCCTATAAACAAGGACCAGAACTGCAGTACTCAGAATGCTCCTCTAGCACTTCCAACATTGCTCAGACTTCCTGTGGGCTTTCCTTTGTCATTTGGAAACAAGAGAGCAGAAAGGCAAAGTGGCCTTCAGGTGCCAGCAAGAGAATTCTGAGGCAGAGACATAAATCCTTGTTCTGGGACGACTCCTCAGAGCTCCACGTTTCTTTCGGTAACAACAAGGGATTTTTTTCTTATTGATTGCTTTTTGCAACTGAGCTTACCAAACAGAAGTTCCCTCAAATAATTCTTCCAACTAATCTGATAGAAAACTAACCTTGTTATATTTATTGACAGAACATTGAAATAAGCATTATAGGTCTAGAGAGAATGTTTCAGGTAATTGATTATTTTTTAAGGAAACAACAAATGCACTGTATTCCCCTTGGCGTATCATGCTGGGAATATCTGAAAAAAAAGCTTACCTTATACAAAGATCATCTCAGAAACAACCTCTTTGAGTAAGCGGTTTGGGGTCAAGGAGGAGAAGGGTACAATAGGAAAGTGCTGAGGGGGAGAAGCTATTAAAAAATTATGTGTAGGTCTGAAGAAAAACATATGAAGCTGAGCAGAATTTTGCTCATTTCTCCTAAATATGGTAATTGGTATGAAAAAGCTTTTCACAAATAAGGCAACTCCCAGGTGCTTAAATGAGACTGTCTCACTTTAGCAGCATGAATTCATGAGCCACCACACACAAATAGCCAAATGGCCTCTTTTGCAAGACTTACAGGCAACACACCGGTACTCAGAGAACTTCCTAGGGCCGGTTCTCTGACTTCCTAAAGACAATAATTTGAAATAATATGAAATGATAAATGCAAATGTATTGCAGTGCAGTGCCATAAAGTTCCCCAAAACATTGTCATTTTCATTATCCAAACAGCTTGATGTTTCACTCTGAGGACCTAAAAAGACACTATTTTTTAGAGGTTTTAAAACCTGAAATGAGATCTTGGAACAGAAACAAACAGATAAAAACCCCAACCCAACCAACCAAAGGATGTTACAGTTACAGTCTATACCTCAAGTGAAAGCACATTGCAGAAATGCTACAAGCTGCATCTCAATTTTACTTACCTTCAGGGTCCCTCACCAAGTCAAAAGCATTGCTGAAATTGTGAGGAAGCTTTCTGTGATTAGAAGACCAATGCCTGATTTGACCAGAGAGAGAATCTGATTACACTCCTCCCACAGCACCAAGCATGAACCTCATGTGTTCATAGCTTCCAGCTAAAGAGCACTGCTACTGAAAGTAACTTATTCCTTGCCAGGGGTTAGATCCAGTGTCTTTTCAGTGGACATTATGTACAGAAACTTTGTATGCTACTGAAAAAAGAGACATGTGAAGCCTTCTGGATAGTATTTGTTCATGAAGAGCTACAGAATTCTTTCCAGCTCTGTTCTCTGTTAGAGCTTGAGTTACTTATTGAGCATGCAGACTCAGAATTCCTGCCATAAAGAATTGCTTTGTACAAGTTTTGCAGCAATAATGATTTCTTCCCAGCATACTGTGTTTTGACTAACCTTGGGGAGGGTTTATGAATTCACACTATGACTGCGTTATATGTAGACTGAGCTAATGCTTTTGGTGCAATTTTTCCTGCTGTCATTGTACAACTATTCAAAAGAATAAACACCCTTGGAAAAATGGAAAACAAAAAGCACATTTTATTGGCAAAGCTGGCTATCATTTAGTTCTTGGTTACCCACTAACAGGCCCCCACTGGAGATGTGAACAATATTCTCCAGGGCTCTTTTAATAGTCCCAGTGAAAATGTTTTGGAAACAAACAGGAGCAGAGTTTCTTCCTGCTGTTTGCTCCCTATGTGTGTACACACACGGACAGGGGAATGCCCTATATCTCTCAAACATTTCCATTTAAGACAGCACAATCTCTTTGCACTGTGCTATTTGCACTTATGAATGTGGAGGGTTGCTATAGGAATAAACAGAATTGTACAGTCACTGCTTCCAAAACCTCTTCCTGATCCTTAAGTAAAGGACTGTGGTCCTTCTCCTGACCAGTGTGCAAACTTGCTTCATATATTGACTTGAGTATATATTGACTATCAGTGCACAGCAGTATGAAGTATCCTTTGTAAAGCCAGATATCATTCAGGATCTATGCATGACCTTTTAACATCTAGATTTACTGGAAAATATATAAAGAATAGTTCCATCTGGACAGGACCTACAACGATAACAGTCCAACTGTTCTCCAGCCTGATAACAAAGTAAAAGGGAAGTGGCAGAATCAACAGACACTTCGGGCTTGCACGCTGCCACCTCGTGGTAATTCTCACCCACGTTCTAGAAATACACAAGCCCCAAACACTAAATATGAATGTAAAAAGGCAAAAACATTTCCTGGCATCCTCTCCTAGAACCAACAACAAGCCAAAATCAGCATGAAAGTTATACAAAGCCTAGCGCTGCTTTCTACTTTAAAGGAACTGCTCTTGTTGCATCTTGTCTCTTCATACATAGCAACAGCAGCTGATGATGACATCCTAGTGATATTTTAGAATGGACCTCTTAAAATCTGTGAAAAATGAAATACAGGGACTAAACCAAATGAAGTAGACTGAAGAATTGTTAAAAGGGGCTCTGACTTAGTACTGGTGTCCGTAGTCGTAACAGCGAAATCAGGAAATGCATAAGAGTGACCAAGCTGAACATGCAAATGCCCCACAACTAAGTGTGTGACAGAGACTCACAGCACACTCAAGAGAGACCCAATAACCACCTAAACACTGCTTCCCCAGATGACATCTGACCTCCAGGGCAACACCTCTCCTTCAGAAACCTGTCCATTCAGTTTTACAAACACATTGATTTTGAATTGATGTAAGAGAGATCAAAGGGATAGGTCCCATTTGGTGTGAATTGGTACAATTCCATGCACTCCGCTGCAGATATACAGCTCTGCAGCAGGCAGCAAACTAGATCAGTGTGTTCCACAAAAAGAATTTGCACTTTGTATGTTTAAGAAAGATCAACACCTGGGCAACAATGTTAGTTTAGGTATGTATTTACCCAAGTTTTTCCATACTGTCTTGCTCCTCTGTATCTCAAAGATAATTCAGAAGAGTCACTCAAATGATAAAAAAGACAGCTATTGACATTTTTAATATTTTTAAAATGTAACAGTGAGGACAAGCCAAATACCTTTTTGCAATACTTTTTCTAATACTAGTTTTTGGGTCATGTGAATTTCTATTTGCACACAGAGTTAATCACACTTCTGCATATTTTGCTTTCTAGAACTCAGGGTAATTGGCACCACAAGGCAACCCTTTACAATGTAATACCTTGTGCTGGGCCACCATACTGCAAGACCACAGAGTTGATAACTCACCTACCAGGAGTTGACAGACTGCACTGAAAATTGGAGGGGAAAAAAAAGCAGGAAGCAAAGAAAGAGTGGGAGGGAGACAGAGAAATACATTTTTAAAGATAACCTGGAGGCAAATATAATATTTATACTTATTTATCCTCACAGCACAATCATAAGCCCCAAAACATGTCTAATGAGGTGGAATTGCAAAATGGCCATAAGTCCTACTTACTTGGCTTCTCAGTGGTCTCTTTGCAGTCACATGGATCTATATTTTTCAACTATGTGACTGCTGCAGGCAAAACTCCTATAAGTAAGAGAGCCACAGCAAGTCCTTAACTCTCAGTGGTATTCATCCACAAAAATGCCAACCTAGGAAAAATGAGAAGACAGACCAAAAAAATGGCAGGGGCAATTAAACACTCCAGACAACTGTACTTAACACTTGCTTCATATTTGCAGGGTATCCTCTGCTCAAATGAACTTTCATTCACAGCTTGCCTCAACTCTGTGAATGGCCTCAACTCTTCAAGCCTTCATAAAGAATAAGAAATATGAAAGAAATCACAGAATCATGAAGGTTGGAAAATACTTCCCAGATCATCAAGTCCAACCTTTGACCACCCTCCACCTTGTCACCCAGACCAGAGCACTGAGTTTCTTGAATACCTCCAGGGATGGGGATTCTACCACCTCCCTGGGCAGCCCCTTCCAATGCCTGACCACCCTTTCAGTGACAAAATTCTTCCTGATTCCAACCTGAACTGCTTCTGGCACAGCTTGAGACCGTTTCCTCTTGTCCTGTCCCTCGTTCCTTTGTTCCCTGACCCCCCCGACTCCACTCTTCTATCAGGGAGTTGTACAGAGCAAGAAGGTCCACCCTTGAGCCTCCTTTTCTCCAGGCTGAGCCCCCCCAGCTCCCTCAACCTCTCCTGGCGCTCCAGACTCTTCCCTTCTCTGGACACGCTCCAGCCCCTCAATGTCTCTCTTGCTGTGAGGGGCCCAGAACTAGACACAGCATTCAAGTGGCCTCACCCAAGCCCAGCACAGAGGGACAATCACTTCCCTAGTCCTGCTGCCACACTATTTTTGATTCAAGCTAGGTGTCATTGGCCTTCTAGGCCACCTGGGCACATGCAGGCTCACGTTCAGCCACTGTCAACCATGGTTTCCAGAAGATCACTCCAGATTCCTAATTTCCTGAAAACATTTCCTTTTGTTGGAATGTTCTGATTCATTATCATAGAATAGAGGGGGTTGGAAGGGACCTTTAAAGTTCGTCTAGTCCAACCCCTCTGCAATGAGCAGGGTCCTCCTGAAATTGATGAGGTTGCTCAGAGCCCCAGCCTGATCTTTTCCAACCCATCCAATTTGACCTTGAATGTTTTCAGGGATGGAAACAGTCTTACTTATTGTTAAATGAGTTTCAGACATGTTTTAAGCTTGGCAATTCAGATACTCCATGCATAGGTACCACCCAGCTGATCAGGTGATGGGTACATAGGTGTATTTCCAAAACAAACTTTCAAATGAGAAAGCAGAGTCAGAAAAAAAAGAGGGAGCAACTTTCAGGATACTGTAATATGACCACAGTAATAAATCATTTATAGTCCCAAAACCCCACACTTTGCAGGCTGAAATTAGAAGCATGAGGGAAAAAAATTAAACCCACAGCTAGAGAAGTTACTGACAGTCTTAGCTGTGACTGTTTGAGTATCGTCAGAAGTGACTATCAAGTCTGATCCTGCCGTGACATCTGAGAAGTCCCAAGAGACAACAGTTCTGACAAGCTGTCAGAGACATGAACACTCTCAATTCTAGCTGAGGTACCCCAGGTGCTAAGCACCAGTGCATGCAATAGCAGCACTTACCTCCATCTCTTCACTAAAGGGTTTATGGGACTTATTTTCCTCATTGCATTGCAATCTTTGTTGCAGATTCAAGTATATTAAAAAAAAAAGAGATTAATACCTACTAAAGGCTGTAGAAGACAGCGTGAAGCTACTTTTTAAACTATTACATGAGTGACCCATTCCCATTTACTTGGAATAGTCAGCTTGAGATTATAGAAATAGATCCCCAAGAGGTATCATGTCATAATGCTGCACACTGAAAAGTTGCAAGCTAATCTCCACTCATACTGGGATCACAATTAGATTTTGCAACGAGTAAGCATAATATCTTTTAAACTTTCTCTGACATTGCAGATTTCTCTCTCTTTCCCACCCAATTTATCAGTGTTTTTTTAAAGACAGTACGAATAATTTTATCCTTTCTCTTTGGAAAGCAACAGAAACATCCTCCTTCTCTTTGACCACTATGTTTTGGATATTTATGTAAGTAAACAATAAAGATAACAGAGAACTTACATCATTTGGATACAGAGCTGATTTGGCATTGCCTTGAGTTCCTGTGCGGTACAAGATCACCTGCTGTGTAATGTAAGAGTCTGGAACTGGGTGCTGTTTTATAATATTTATAATTAAAGAAATACTTAAGCATTTCATGGGATATGTCAATCAGC
The DNA here is from genome assembly GCA_013396775.1 of Cephalopterus ornatus. Lineage (NCBI taxonomy): Eukaryota > Metazoa > Chordata > Aves > Passeriformes > Cotingidae > Cephalopterus > Cephalopterus ornatus. Next base: position 676,805 of record VZRE01002955.1, read on the forward strand.
CTTTTACATTTATTTTTGATCTCCTGTAGAAAACAGAGTACTACAAGTCTGGAGCCAAGAATTAAGCTTAATCTGCCTGATTCATTCACTGTGTCTTTCACTTCGAAGACATAATTTCAAATCTAGCCCAGAGCAAACTGACAGAAAATCTTTGTGATCTGAGTCATGGGAAAGGTCACAGTTAAAGAATTTCCTAAGCTTTAGTCTGATTTGAACCACAGTAGCCCATCATGTTGAATAAGTAACAGTCACAATACCTACAGTCATGAAATCTCTCACAATTCGTGCTCTTCCTATGCAATATAATGACACTGACTGGGTCCTTAAAAATCTTCTAATGAAGAAAAACCATGCAGCTCCCCTACAGACAGAAGCCTGCTTGTTTTAAGATGCCTTCCCTGCTGCCCATGAGGATGGACAGCTTGGCAGCGTGGGATCCTGCTGGGTTTGGGAGGCCCTCATGTACATAACTTGTGACATTGCCACCTGTGTCAGGGGAGCTGACCTTTTCAAGCCAGAATGGCTGGCAACTGTGACACAGGTTACATCTCCTCAGTGCACAGTCAGTGACAGTCACTTGACCCTCCTTAGCAGTGAGCGAACGCACCAACCGCAGGCAGAGACAAGAACACAAAGCTTCTCTGCTTTATGGATTCCTCCCCTGTACACACAGAGCCATCCATCTTTGTCCGCATGCCCCATGAACAGTCATATTTATATACCTGTGGGGGCTGTAAGGAGCTTATTTATTATTTGTTTTCATTTAATGATCTCTGTCATTCTCCCCAGGAATCCACACACACACTATGCAAATCCTATGAAGCCCCTGGCAATAGTGCGAATGCCATGAGCAGCAATAGCTGGTACATCAGCACTTTGAGAGCATCTCACCTCCTGAACTGAGTCCTTCTCTGCACTGCCCCCAGCCACCTTCATTTGCTGACAGTGTCATTCCCCTCTCTGACAGTCTTTTCTAGGAATGAGAGAGGACTTGCTCCAGGTTTCTCTACCCCTCACCAGTAGTTCCCAAATGGTAGTCTCCAACTGTCCCTCCGTCTATGCAGAACGCTGAGAGCTCACAAGGTCACACCAGGAAAAGAGCAACAAATCAAACATTTCTAGCAACTATCTTTAATTTAGGCAATGACTCTGACTGGATGGTATGGGCTATGTATGATCAAATATCTGAGACAAGATGAGGCAAGAAGTGGTCAACAAATCACAATTAACCCCCTATGATAAAAGAGCATTCACAATATGGAGAAAAGTGTGAGAATTGACAAAAATTCCTTCTAACCACAGCAATGCAGAAACTTAGGAGCAGTGGATTGACCCTGGGACTTGGAAATGTGTGTTTCTTTGCAATGACTTCTATAACCTTTGCCAGTACACTTAATCTTTCTAAATCACATTTGCATATGTGTGATAAAAATCATGAGTCACTGTGAAAATGAGGGAGGTCTGAATTACAAACAAAACCATGATCACAGTAAGAATCACTGCTTTGGTTAGGGGAAAATTTGATGTTTCTCATAACCCCTTGTCACAAGATTCATACTGCCCAGGGTATGACAGCCTTGCTAAAAGTCAGGTCTAATAAGTCAATGCATTATTTTGAAAATATATCTTACATTTCAACTTATCCTTCATTATGCTTATACCTGTCTCCTTTTAGCTCTCTGCATTGCTGCTTTGCTATTCTAGTCCACATGATCTGCACTTTGATTAATTAATTTATTCTGATTATTTAACTCCTTTTTAATTTTTCCATATTCTTCTTCCTTGATTTTTCTTCGCTTATCTCCCTGTCAGTCTTTTCTTTGCATCTCCTTCTATTTCTGCTCTCAAGAAATGTTTTTTATTTTCGTCTCTACTTCTTCCATTTATTATCTTCTTGTATGGGAAAATATACACTAATACCTCCAGGGAAAATAATCCACAATACAGACTTTCATTGAGGGAGAGCAGATCCAAAGAAGCTACAGTGCTGAAAGAGATCTAGCAGAGACAGCAAACTGAAGATGAGATATGGTTTTGCAGATGATACAGCTACAAAAAAGGCTAATGAAATCTGGTCATCATATGCAGAGGCATCACCTCATGTTACAGACCAGAGAAATTTAAATCCAGCCTTGTAGGGATTTCCTTTTAGCTCACAGGGAATACTGCATTAGAGTGTATGTGATGTGCTGCCTTAGCAATGCGCAGTCTACAGAAATACCTGGAGAGATGGGTATTGCCAATACTCACAGCAGAATTGACAACAACCTCACAGGAATCCAAACAGGATCAACAGAAAAGCAAGAAGAAGCTGAAAGGACAACTACAAAAAAAAAAGATGGGAAATTGTTGGATAGCACTCTTAGTTTGGTCAGGAAGGTGTTAAAGAGCTCACAAAACAATGGCAAATACAGAACATATCTGATTATCAAGGAGGAAGAAATGCTTTTTCACAGCATGCACAAAAAGATAAAGTGAAAACAGGATAAATTAGGTTAGGCTTAATGAAAAACTTGAGGCTTTGGAAGAGTCAGGTGAGAGGCTTGTAAGAGCCATCACTTGGGACTTCAAGGGTAAGAGAGATTTTCAGGGTTTTTTTAATTGTCCCCAACCACGTGCTGAGGTGTTACACTTCAAATGTTCTATTAGAAACAGTAACTTTTCATTTAACTTACACCCAGATATCAGAACCTCTCTCTAAAATATATCAGTCAACAAGCACCTCATTTCAGTGACCTTCTTCCAGATTCAATCTCAGAAATTAACACAGGATAAAAACATTCCCTCCCTTTAGCAGCAATGTTGTTTGAGATGCACATTCAACCTTGCAGCATAATGAGCTTTAGCTGCTACTTGACCATGCTGTAAGTCAGTGTTAATAAAAAGATACTATAAATAATTAACAGTAATAATGTTGTTGGGGCAAGGCCTTTTATCAGACAGGTGAAGAAACGTTAATGAACCATGATATATTTCACTAAGGTTAACTTGAACTTAAAAATGCTACCCTAGTGCATGGAATAATAAGCATGAGAATGGCCACCAGACACTTTGCTAATATATAACAACAATATCCTTACTTGATAAACTACAACTTCAGAAATGGTTGGTTCGTAGGAGCAAGCTTTAAAAAATATTGGAAGCATTCATTTAAGTTGATTCATGCTGATATGCATTTATATATTTTTTCCTATTCTTTCTTTCTTTACCCAGGAAAATGATTTTTCTTCCACAGCATTGGAAATGTCTCCTCAAATTGTCACATGAAGTTAGAATTGCTCCTGAGCCAAATGATCCTGCACGTAACTGCAAACATCATCTCCCTCAGGTATCTCCAGGAATGTGGCTTTCTCTTTTAAGTGTTCAGAGATGAGCTTTGCCCCTGGAGCTGAGCACAAAACCAGTGTTGAGCATATGCTGTCCTACCCATATGCACATGTAACTTGATATTAACATGATCCATACCCACAGTGATAACACTACACAAAAACCTCTGAGTCTAAATATAGAAGTGATGCTGGCACAAGATCTGTACATCTCCCTCAGCATGTAGCTTTAGTAAGAAACTCCCCTCCCTGGGTGTGGATGCAATACTGACAATGAACTGGATTCAGTGGTACTATTAACCCCCTACTATGAAAATGCAATATGAAAACATTCTTAAGTGCTTTGAAAGAAACACACTGAGCTAATAATTTTTAAAAAAATGAAATATAAAAAGTAAAATTTTATAAATGTGAAAAGCCAATGTTCCAATAGCATTGGTAGTTCATTTGCATTTCTCATCTGCAATATTGACTACTCAAGCTCTATCTCATTAAGCGAGCAGTCTGCTGCCTTTCAGTTCATGTTAAATTTATTTACCAAAGCATACAAGACAGACTTAGTAGTTAGAGCAAGAAGCCATGGTTAGCTGGGCCGCCCTGTGAAACCATTGAATACTGGACTTCTCTAAAAAAAATTCCAAAAAAACAGGACACCAAAAAAAACCATTTCAAGTACTGAAAAAAATAATTTCTTCATAATACAGTAGCAGAGGAGTAGTAGTAGTAAGAGCAATCAGGTTTCCAACATGGACATTAATCACAAATGCCATCTCTAATTGATTTGGCATGAGTGGGCCAGTGTAGTTCACCCCCACTGCTCCAGTTCTTGGCATTTAATGGCCCTTTATTCACGCCCTAGTCTTGCACATAAGGACTTGGGGCCAATCTAAAAGGTCAGAAATTCTCACTTCATTTCAGGAGGGGCTTTGCTCACCTCTTCACACTACAGCCTATCTGCTTCAATAAGAAGCTAAACACCTGCTATAATGCAGGTATGGCTGCCCAATGTCCAAAAATAGGTAAAATGTGATTTAATGAAGTTTATCTGCTGGGCATTTTCAAAACAAAAGACTTCTGCTAGGCTTTTCACAGCAGCTCATACCAGGGAGCTATGGGATTGTTTCTCCCTCACAGTTTTAGAAAGCAAGTGGGTTCAAAGATCACTTTTTAAATTCAGGTAGGGAATATTTCCAAGTTCATTTTCTGAACCCATGAAACACCTTTTAAGTCACTTTCCTGGTACTCAAAACCTTTGTTAAGTCTGCCCTCTTGTAATTACTGGGCAACCACTGCCTCAGGATAAATTTAATAGACTTTTTGGCATTGTCACATTAAAATTTACCTATCAACTAACTGCAGAGCTTTAGCTCTCCCTAAATACGTACTTGGAAGAGAATTTATGACCACAAGTCACATTTTGCAAAATGATGAAAGTTACCAAACATCCATAAAAAGTTGCAGTTGCAGATACAATTTTTTTGAAAGTCTGTTTAATTTATGAGAGGTGGAAGGTTTATTGTCATTTAGAGTCCACAGTGATGCAGCAATTTAGCATTTTGCTGAAGCTGTACACAGCTGCTGCCTCATTTATGAATTTTACATGTTTTTAAATTGCCATGTTTGTAACTGGGGGCATCTGCATGCTGGGAAGGGTGGAGGGAAACAGACTCTCCTTATTGTTCTCTGCCCTACTGTTAAAATGTGGAGCGAGTCATGTTCCTCCTAATAAGGCTGTGAACCTTGCAGTGAGCTTCAACACTTACCCTAAAGACAGAGCATGCCTCTCTCTTGTCCTGTCACCAGGCATCACAAGAGGAGCCTGGCCCCATCTTCTTCACATCCTCCCTGTAGATACTCATACATTAATAAGATGCCCCCCAGCATCTGCATCTTAAAAAAGTCTCTGCAATATCATAAGGGGAAAGGTAAAAGTCTCACAGTTCACTTGTACCTACCGCCTGGTGTGCACTGGCTACCCTGCAGAACATCAGGCAACGAGCACATCCTCACACATTTAGAGATGTACGCATCAAAAGCTAAGCTCTTCCGGTCCCAGCTTTGGACTCTGCATGCAGGTCAGTTCCTTCCCCACTGTCAGGCAAATTCACCCTGACCCTTCAACAAATTTGGTCAGCGACCCGGAGAGTTTCAGTTAAATAGCAATTAAAGCTGCCAATGCTGTGTTAAAAAAGACAACGACAATTGAAATTGAGTCAGTGTAAACACTGAACATGCAAAACGGGCAAACAGCTGTTTGGAAAATACTTTTTCATTATCTGTTGCTTTAGAAGGTTTATTCCCATTTGCAAACTGAGCCATGAGAGTGGACACAAAACGTCTTGATCACCATCCACATCCTTCCAGCTGCTCTTCATACAGTTTGCAGCTTGTTAACAATTGAGGTTCTGACAAGCACTGCCATATGCTCATCAGAACCAAACACTGAGATTTCAAGGTCACACTAGTGCAATGCACAGATCTCCATGCTAAGAGGTGTGCAGTAGAGTACAGAGATGCCTCACCTATTTGGCTATCCTGCTGTCATCAATAATTCCTTTATTTTATTTTGTGTTAGTTCATTTTTCATTTTACCAAGATAGACTTGTGTTTATAACTGAAAATGAAAGACATTTAGATTTATTTCTGTAAAAAATCCAGTGTCTCCCCCTTGAGCCTTATAATTTTCCAGCTTAATTGAATTTTACATTGTGTTTATGACACAATTTAAAAAATCCCTACAAAAACAAACCAAAAAAGAAAAAAAAAGCCAACCACAAAACAAAACAAAAAACCCAATCAAACTATTAAAAAAAAAACAACTCAAAAAGTTCTTTTCATTACTTCTGAATTTCTTTTGCAACAGGCAGTCTTTTATCTATAGAGAAGGCTGAAGTTCCTGTCAGTTGTAATAAAATCCAAATGCTTCTTAATAATTGGAGTGAAGTCAAAAGGAGCCACAACAATGAAGAATTACAGATTAGCAGCAGTAATCACGGACTAATTGAAACAATAACCTATTAACTGGTGTTCTGGCAGTCTTTGCAGACACAGGAAGCTATAAGTAACCAAAGCTGGCATTACTACGCATATAGACTTGGCCTTAAAGAGATCCTTCCATTGCCAGGAAGAGACCTCATACTTCCCCTTTCTGTGAGAAACTAAATGCCAGTGATTAGCATTTTGTATAAGTTTCACAATCAGGGGCACATTTCATGTGAAATAACTACAAATTAGCTATGCAAAAAACCCCCACAAAACCACTTTGCTCTACACCTGTAACAAACACAGAGATGTAAATTCCTGCTCTGTAAACAAATTATTTTGTTGTCCAAGTTTGTGTTCAAATAGGTAGATATCATATCATTATGATACAGCACGTTTAAGTAATTAAATCAGTATTAACAGTGAGCATTAACATGTCAGCTTCAGCAAAGCAGCTACAGGGAGTGCTTGCAAAGGTCACCTCTTCCGAGGATGCCCAACACTGTCAGTGCTTTCCAGTTTCCAGCACAGGGTGATTTATTCTATGAGGGACACAGGTACCATCATGGAGTATCCCCTGCAATGCAGGAAACATTTCTGTCACTCAACAGAAACCAAGCATCTGCCTGTCTTTCATTCCCCACAAAAGGACAAGGCAGATGTTTGATGAATACATATGGCCAGTGCCCCAAGCTGTGTCATCAGTCCATACCCAAAGAATTCACTGCATCTGTGTGAAATATGGGACCTGATCACTAATGCAGCTGATAGTAAAGAAGAAAGACCTTGCAGAATTTATCCTGTCAAAAATAAACCAGCCTTAGAAATCAAAAACAGGGGAAATTGCTAACATTTACCTCAATAATTCTAGAAAGGGACTGAGCAGCAGCAGGAGCTTTCCTGCAGACTATCTGTGCCAGAGCTGACAGTCTTGCAGCCTAAATCTGTAGACTAGAGCAGTATATGATGCAAATGTTGTACATCATAAAAATCAATGGTTCTTTTGCTAAGTGGTCAATATTTATTTAACTTTAGCATTGTTTAATTCAATGCATCAATTAAAGATAGTGTAATGTCTATTTGGTTCCAAGCTACTGTTTCTGTTTGTCGTTACTTCATCTGTTTGATATTGCTCATGTCTTTAAATCTCTGCTCTTTTGTCCCCTTGCATAACTCAAGGACAGGAGTAATTGACATGATACTTTTAAAAATTAATTTCACTGCATATGCCACTAACAGAGAGTGCAAGTTCTTAGATTCATTTATAACTTCACGGTGATTGGCCCTGACAAAACAATACCTTAAAAACTCATGAAAGTAAATTATGGTCCAGGCAAATGGCTGGATGTGAGCTGGGCCCAAGTCTTGGAGCCCAGCCAGGCAAAAACAAAGTAATGTGCTTTTGATATTAATAACAGAGATGATATTGATCCACAAGCCAGTGTCACTTCTATGCTCAGGCAAGGAGATTGCTTCAGGCATTTAGGCCACTGAAAGCCCCTTTCCATGTATGCCATTTAATTCTGGGAATCTTTAATTACATGTAATGGAACGCAGTTAAAGGGCCAGATACCTATTTACTCATCTTGGATATGGGCTGTGATTCAGGAAGCTGTCAAAAAGGTATATAACTCAATTCTTAGATTTCAAAATGCAGCCATCTTTTTGTATGTTTATTTTAGCTGTGTATTTCTTTGGCTCAGAGCCTGCTGGGAATTTGTAGGTACATGGCTTCAAATTATAGGATGATATTTTTCCACACAATAAAAGCAGCAGCTCAGGAGAGTCAACATCTCATATTAAAACCCAGGACGCACTAGGAAAGAGACAGTACAGACCTAGAGTTTGAAAATACCCTTTGTCACACGCCCCTTTTGCACACACCTGAAAATGCACTTGTTATGCTCAAAGAAAAGTAATCAGATTTACAGAAATAAATTACTTAAATCTAGTAGAAGAGGTTGCCCCTTAAAATTTTTCCCCAGAGAAGGATACTGAGGAGTGCCAGGGATTGCTGGTATTCTTGCTATATCCTTATCTGCTCAAAGTTCAGAATTTTCTGTTGCTAAGGTAAGGGGAATGGAGCACATATGGGACTGCATCAAGGGAAAACTTGGATAACCAGTGATAAAGAAGGTCTGCTGCAAAACTGTGTGTCCAATTTGATATCTACTTCGAGCTCCAAGTTCAAAAGTAGCAACAATTTATGTGTTAAATATATGACAATGTTTCACAAAAAGCAGGGGCAAGACAAAGGAAAGTGGGCAGTCGGCACGGACCAACAGTTTGTCTGATGGGGTGATTCTACATGGGAAGCTTTCAGGTCTTCTTCCAGTATGGATGATAAGTTCAGCTCTTGAAGATGGGGAGAATAAGAGTCCACAATCTGTCACTTAAAAGACTGAAAATTATAAATCTTGCCATGTGGTGGTGGCATATTATTGGCATTCGGTATTTTCTTGGGGTCAGAGATAAGAAGACAGAAACAATCAAGATTACCAAGAAATTACTAATTGTTTTTGTTGGTCTAATGTCTAATTCAGACATTCAGGAGGCTGCAAGAAAGGGAGTTTGCTGATTTGTCTGGAGGGCACCCTTGTTGCCTTTCTCAAATGGACATATTAGTACAAAATGAGCAGAACATCAAAAGACAAAATGTGTCAGAAAACAGTAAAGAGCAAAACCACTGTGCTGCAAATGCTGCCAGCCAAGCATCTGCTCATATACTGTCTGCAGTCAACATTCATTCAATTTAATAAAAGCAGTTGGGAAGGAGAAAGAGAAAAAAGATTTGGTCTTAAGCCAGCATACATTTTTTTCCTCTGTCATTTGTAATGTTTCTCTCTTAAATTCTGAAAATAAACAAGACTGGCCATTTACCTACTTTGGGTAGAGGTGTTTGTAAGCCCTCTTACATTCTCTCATGTTTTTTACTGGAAATCTCCCAAACGAAAGAGTTAACTCACTTTCTATATTAAATATTTACATAAAAATGTTCAGGAAGGTGTGTGTAAATTATAAATAATGTAAAGCAGGACTGGTCTTGGTTAGAGCTAAGAGACCCAAATTGTATCATCATAATACATTATTCACATATAATGTGTCTATTCTCCTCCATTAGTGTTACTAGAAAAAGCCCCTGAGTGCTTAACTTGAATTTGGAAGAGTGTAATAAATGTGAGATAAACAAATAGCAGTGGGGATGCATCTGTAGTTAAACAAGTGTAAATTAGAGCTCAGCCTAATTCCTCCAAACTACATGGAGGACAAACACGATGCTCTCCAGAAACAAGACATCAGTTACAAACTGCAAAAAAAAAAAAAAAAGGACACAATAAATCCAAATTATTTCATATAGTTTCCCCTCCATCTGCCTCCACCTTCACCCTCCCTCCCCCCCCCAAAAAAATCCAAACCCTGGGTTCATCTAGTCACTCTGTGAGCCGAACTGCAGCAGAGAGGGAAACAGTTCCAGACAAAAAAGACAAGAACAAAGAGAAGGTGATCCCACAGCTGAGCATATGGAGGGAGAACAGGCACTCCCTAGCAGGACATATCCTGACATGGTTCTGGCCTCCTGCAAACTCAGACAAGCCAATCCTTCTCCTGTCTGATGTTTCCTCTTCAACTAAAGAGCTGCTCCTCCCTAGGCCCAGAAAAATATCATCAGCTGCTGATTACTGAGAACTTGAAAAGTGATTTATTAATTTCTCACTGGCTCTCAGCTGTGGAACATAACTGCACTCAGCAGCAGTCATTAACTCCTTGGGGTGGTTTTCCAGGTGTTTCCTGGGGCCTCAAGCCTCTGTTTCTTTTTCACATGGCTTTGTATGACTGCAAGGTACAGAATGGTTTCAGTAGTTCTTGGGGCAATTTTTTTACTTTTTTTGGTATTTTCTTGGAAGTGAAAAATTTCCTTGGCCTGGAAAGTGTTTAGAGGTCTTCAGGTGAAACTGTTACGGAAAGCACACAGAATATTCTTATTACTAATGATCATTGCACACTGGTGGAACTGCAATGCAGTGCATTCAGTCCAACAGAGCCTGGAACACTGCACTGGGGTGCACAGACATGAAGTTAGTATTAGAGCTCAGGTGCCTCTCAGAAAGGCTTGTCGTGGGTTGACCCTGGCCAGATACCAGATACCCACTAAAGTCACTCTCTCACTCTCCCTCTGCAACTGGACATAGGAGAGAGGGGAAAAAAAACCCCAACAGCTAAGGATTCCTGAGTAGACGTAAGAGCTGGGAGAGGTCACTTACTGATTACCTTCACGGGCAAAACAGACTCAAAGTGGGGATATTATTTAAATTTATTACTAGCAGGATAAGAGCCGAAGAGTGAGAAATAAAACAGTCTCAAAAACACCTTCTCCCCACCCCTCCTACCTTCTATGTTCTCCCTCCTCCCCCCTAGCAGTGCAGGGGGATGGGAATGGGAGTTGCAGTTAGTTGTTGTTACTGCCGCTCCTCAGGAGAGGGAGGAGTCCTTCCCCTGCTCCCGTGGCAGCTTCCTACGGGAGACAGTCCTTGATGGATCTCTCCAANTGATGGATCTCTCCAATGTGAGTCCAGTCCTTGGGCAGCAGTTCTTCCCCATCTGCTGTCCCGTGGGTCACTCCTCCATGGGGTGCAGGGGGGTCTCTGCACCCCGATGGTCCTCCATGGGCTGCAGGAGGAAAGCCTGCTTCACCATGGTCTTCACCACGGGCTACAGGGGGGCCACAGCTCTGAGTCCTTCCCCTGTTCCCATTGGGTCCCTCCTATGCGAGACAGTCCTTGATGGACCTCTCCAACATGAGTCCGTCCCTCGGGCAGCAGTTCTTACCAATCCGCTGTCCTATGGGTCACTCCCCCCTGGGGTCAGTCCTTCACCAGTGAGCTGTACTGATGTGAGTCCCCACAGGGCCACGAGTCCTACCTGGGGAAAAAAACCCCTGCTCTGGCATGGGTTTCCCTCTCCAGGGGCCACAGGTCTCCTGCAGAACCCCGCTCCATCCTGGGCTTCCCATGGGGTCACAGCCTCCTTCATGCATACACCTGCTCCAGCCTGGGCTCCTCCATGGGCTGCAGGGGGGTCTCTGCTCCCTGATGCTCCCCCACGGGCTGCAGGGGCACAGCTGCTTCACCATGGTGTGCTCCACGGGCTGCAGGGGCTTCAGCTCTGAGTCATTCCCCGTCCTTCCTCCCCTTCCTTCTGCACTGACCTTGGTATCTACACTGTTATCCCATGTTCGCACTCCACTCTTCCCTGGCTGGAATTTTTTTCTGTGCAACACTCCTCTATTCTTAAATATGTTATCACACAGGTGTTACTATTCCTGCTAATTGTCTTGGCCTTGGCCAGCAGCAGGAAGTCCCTCCTGGGCTATCATTGGCTCCATAGGACAGGGGAAGCTTCCAGCAGCTTCTAACAGAAGCCACCCCTGCAGACCCCCCACTACCAAAACCCAGCCACAGAAATCCATGACAGGCTTCATAAACATTACTCGCTAAAATGAGAAAGTCAACCACTATGTGAATAGTGTTACTTTTTGAACTATTTATTCCTGCTAACTATGGATGTTCAAGTTTAAGAAGCAAGCACTTCTCCCAACTGCAACTCAATTACAGTTTCAATGACTTTTGTTTGGCAAGAAATTTTGGTCTGAGGATGAGACTTATGGCAGCAGCACAGTACTTTTGCTTCCTTCCTTCAGAGCTTGGAGACCTTTGCTAAAATCATAAAATTACTATTAGTGCAAGGAGAACAGAAGTAAAATAGTTGTCTGGTCAGTGGCATATCTTGAATAAATAACACTTCCAGCACAAGGGAATTTTTACTGTCTGAAGAGTGAGTTGGGGAAACGTATTTAATAAAGAATCTTTTGTGGGAATTTTTAATAGCATTTACAGGTTGCATTGTAAGCAATCTGGTAAGCGATAGGTCTTTGCTGAAAAACTGCACAGTGATAAACATGCAGTTGACAAACAGGGATTTCCCCAGACATCAGAAGAGCACAAAATTCAGTAAATTACAAGGAAAAAAAAAGAAGATTTGTGGCTGAATGCAGCTCTTACTTGCATGTTGACTCTATTCAGTGTCTCGTAGCATGAGTTCTGAGGATAGGAAACAGAAGGTAGATGAATGTCTTGTAGGTATGACAGGAGAGGTAAGGTGAGGGTCCCCAATGCTTAGGCTTGCAGCACCTCCATGCCTTTCTAAAAAATCTGCAGGATGTCATATCGAAAAGGTTTATATGTCACAGAAAATCCTGAGAGCCAAGAATTGTCTTTAGAAATCCTCAACAGTTTAAAGCGTTGATGCCACCTGAACAAAAGAGCGATAGAAATAATAATGATAAAAAAGCTAATAAAACTTTGCAAAGTGCTACTGCAGAACTACATGAAGGACTCAGCGTTACCATTTTTCTGGTGCTACAAATTGTTTTGCTAGATACTTTTAAGCTGTATGTTCCTCAGCTGAAGGGAGTCAGGCACATATACCTTGTAAAATGCCCAGTACAATGGAACTCAAACTGCAAGGGGACAATGTGTGTTAATTTAAATATTAGGTAACAACTTCATGATATCCTAGTGTATACACTCTGCATAGCCTACAGATAAAGACCCCTGAATCACCAGAGAAAGTGGGCTTCAAATACAGAACATTTTTTTCCCTAGTAAGGTATTTATCCTCCTCTGTTCATTAACATCCAATTAGCTCCTGAGCCCTTTCCCTAGTGCTGAGGGTTGCTTTTCAACAAACAAAACAGTACTACAAAACAAAACAACAAAGAACCCTGACCCCAAATAAAACCCTCAATGTAATTAACTAATAGAGAGACGGATTCATAGAAAAGCTGAGAGCACAGTCACATCAACAGAGAAATCCCCGTGTAGGTACTGAGACTCCTGAGAGCTGATGCCCACCCAGCACATGGGGATGGGGACAGCGACTATCACACAGATTTACTTGGTAGTACAAAGATTGGCAGATCCACTGTTACAGTTTCTTTTTCTGCTCCAGAGGATTTCCCTGGCATTCATGTGCTGGTTGAAAAACATGCAAGAAATTCATGTGCCAACTGGGGACTGCGCATCTGGGTGTAGCTGTGAAATGTTACCAAAACCTCATTTACTAATGGTGTTTGAATAGTCATTTAACAAATTAGGCAGTATTTTTTCTATAAGTGCATTTTCTCAACACATTATTTGCTGTTTTCTTCAATCTTTATAATGAGATCTTGGTCTCTCCCTTACTAGAGAATTTCATAAACAAATAACAGAAATTATTTATAAACAGCCTGATTTAATAAGATATAAGGATGACTATAAAACCACTCTACTTCTATTATTCCACTAAAATTTGCCAAAATATTCACCAAAGATAATTACTTTAAGTGAATTTATGAAGTTGCATAAAATAAAAAGGTGATGAAGAAACAGAGACATCTGAGGCCCTCATATTTAAAGAGAATTTCTCCTGGAAAAGACTAGGTTAATTCCATAAAAATGTTTACTTTAGTTTATGTTCTGTAAAAGCATTCCTCATTAGCAAATATGCTTTTTTAGTCCCTATTTCCAGAAACAATTCACTAGAAATAGAACTGTTTGTTTTAAGCCCAAACACTCCCTCACAATATTTGCATCTCAGTCTCCCACTGGGGCAGGATACAATATTCAGATACTGAATGTTGACTAAAAATAAAGGGCAAAATAACTGACTTGTTTTCCTAGCTTTCGGAAAGTGCTGTTTTAAAGAACAGCCTGAAATGTGAAAAACTATGTGATTTTCATGATTACCTCATTGCAAACAGATGAGGGGGTAACTAACGGTACAAAGAAAAAACACTTTTTCAAAAATTTCCAAAGGAATAATATTACTTGTGGATATATTTATATGCTTATTTAATGTGATAGTATCCCTTCAAGTAAACTTGTCACAGAAGATTTATTTTCCCCCCTATTGTCTGAGAGTACAGCGTGAGGAGCACAAAAGGTCCAGTGCCCAGGACACAAACCCTGGAGGCTTCAGCTCACAAAGGGGCTGACAAGGAGAGCCTGGGTGACAGTGAGTGAAGTGTTCACCAGATTCTTTTGTTACAGAGAGCAGAAATATAAACAACATTTGAGTCAAAGAAATTATGAATCATGTTAGCATCCAAATCTCTGAAACTGCAGTGTTCAAGCACTGGAAAAGGTAGTGGATATCAACTATTTAATTATTTCCAAATACTTTACCATATATCTAAAAGCAATGACTCGATTTGATGCCACTTTCATGAAAACCTATTTCATAATTTTCTTTTTTTAATATAATTTTTTCATCATTCTGTTCTGTTTAATGAATACATGGATTATGAATATTAGGTGAATAGTCCTTGCAACTGAACACAAAGGAGAAATGATGCAGACAGCATTATGGTCTTGCTTCCTCTCCTTGCATTAGGGTGGAAATGATATGCAGCAGGGATTATGCTTTGTTTAAAGCTGTGCTTCTGCCTCTAAAAGAATATATTATACAAATCTTCTAATGTTGTTGAAATTCCCCAAAACTTGATTGTGTCAGACATAATGTGGCAATGAGGTTCTTATCCCTACCTTATGCTGAATAAATATCTAATATCAGAGAGTATAACCTTGGGAAAGTATACACCAGGGAATATCCCTTCCGTCAATAATTCATTGTGCTGGTGGTGGGAAGGTGCATTCAGTGAGCCCCTGACATTACAGAGAATACATTAATGCCCACACAGCCCCAGCCTAAGAAGCAGGGAGGGGGAAGGGGAGAGCGCAAGGGGACTGACTTTCCTTCAGGCCCATTAAAAAAAAAAGCACCTTGGAATTATTCAAAGTAGCACACTCTGTCTACAAAAACCAAAGCAAACAGACCCCCTCCTCACCATGTCTGTCATCAGAATTATTTGAGGGAGAGAGCATGTGAAATACAAATTTTTACACATGTACGTGCTACAGAGATTTGTGTTACATTTTCCAGCTGTAAGACATGCAGGGTGAGCTTCCCTAATCCAGCGCGGATGGAATGACACTGCCAGGAATCTGGAGGAATGTGCTGATGAATTAGGCCCCCAGAAGTCCACATATTAATTCTACTAATGTTAATCCAAAAATCGATACATTTGTGTTCAGTGATACTTCTATAGGCAAAAATACATGTGTTATTCAAATGAGCTCAAAATAAATAAATAATTTTTTGATAGCCTGTATCAGCCTTAAAGATGATTGCGATTTCAATTAAAGACAAAATGGTAGTAGATTTCAATACAGTTTGGAATCTTTTGCATTCCTGTTTGCTCTTTCACTGTTATGGTTTTAATGATTTAGGAACCAGAAGAACAACTAAGAAACCCAACAGTCATTATCTCAAATAATGAGACTTTTTAATGCAAAATCGATATTTACTGTAATGAAAATAGATTCCTTAGCTCCTGCAGGGTGCTACGTACAATTATTTTTCACTGTTAAATAGAATGTGATTGCTTATTTTCACCAACATGATGAACGTTTTTATTCAGGAATAAAAATAAAATGTCAGAATTTATTTACTGCTATTAAGCACACCTATTTAACCAACAAGTAATGAAAAAGCTCACTCTGGGAAAAAGATGGCCTGGTTGCATTTCAGATGGTTGACCAAACTCTTAATTTGTTATGTCAAACGAATCAAACTGAAATATCTTAAGCAGGCTTAATGAAGTAAAATAAAACACTTCTTTCATACCAACATAACAAAACTGCTTTCAATGCTAAGGAAATTATTATTATTATTACATTATTATTATTATTATTACCATTATTATTATTATTATTGTTATTCAGAGTCGATGTATTTATAATAATTTTTGATCTCTGAACATTAGGAAAAGCATTCATATTAATACTTCAGAGCCATATTCTATTAAGAGTCCAGATGATCTAAAAGAATGCATGGAAACTCAGAGGTTCAAATGCTTCGTTTGGAAACAGTCTATTTCTCCCTAGTTCTGTTTGGCTTGGTTTTCATGCAATGCCTAGAAGGCGTAAAAATGAGAATACGAAAAAGAAGAAAATGAGCAGCAAAGCTGCCAATACCCTTTGAAATGCTTTCTTTGGTTCTTCTTTGAGTAACAGGCAAAGAACAAGTTCTCAGCAGAATAGAACTCCAATTGCAGCAGATGTGCAGGTGAATCTGCAAGTGCTCACAGCAAGAGGTTCGGGGTTTGTGAAGGGTTTATGAGCTCAATTTGCACCAATTATTCTGGTATTGCTATCTTGAATAACACACTTTTTTGGCAACTGCAATCTCTAAGGGTGCTTTTTGCAAAATGATGGTGACTAAATGTCCCATTCAGATATCTATGCAAAGGAAGAATTTCTTGCAGTGATAGAAACGTTTAGGAAAAACATCATCTGTCTTGACTTGGATGCCCAGGCAGGTCTTGGAATCCTTGAGCACAGGCAGCAAACACAGTCCCAGCAGGATGAACCAGAGCAGGCTGTATCCCATTGGCCTTTGTTCTTGGATACTGTTATGTTCCATACTTTAACCTGCTCTTGAGGCACAGCAATGCTTGAAACCACAACAGTCTTGCCTTTGGGAGTTCTAACTGAAGAAACTCTTAGAGAAAATAGGTGTGAAAACTCTGCAAATCATACTGTTCAATAACAACAAAACATGAATAAAATATGCACATTTGTTCCATACCATTCGCTGAGGCTTTATCCATATGCAGAATCACTTCTGGATTTGTGGACGCTTCTGGAGCAATAGCACTTACAAGCCAATTTAGCCTCAGTTCCAAGCCAGTCTTAATGACTGGTGAAGACTCAACAACTAGAATTATACAAAGAGTTTCTCCGAGAACTTTTTTTACTTTTGTGATTTGATAAATATGTTTCTTTCCTTTTAACTAATGATAAATTTTCATGAGTATTGGAGAAATGGACCTTTGTGTGGATGACTTATTAATGAAAAACAAATTGCCATCCACGCAGAGGCATTTGTAGAAATAAACATAAGAGTTGCATGAGCAAGAAATTCTTACTGAGAACTATTTTTGGCTTGTTTAGTAAAATGCAGCAATAATTTTATGTTAGATAACAATTTCAGTCAGAGATAAACTTTACAGATCAAACTTGATGTTTCATTCTCAAGGTTGATAAAAAATATTAGAAAAATATTTTCGAGGAACAGTGTTACTTAGATATGACTTTGAGTAAATAATTATCTGCTCATAGATATGATCCAAACAGAAGTAAAGTTTAAATTCTTTGAGTAAATTAGTCACTGTGATGTATTTTTTCATTTTCAAAGTAAGCATGATTGATATTAAATAGAGAACAGTATTTTTGCCTACAGTGGCAGAATTCAGATCATTAAAATACTATACAACTAACCAACAAATGCAGTTATGCAGGAACTTTCCCTAATTCACACACTCTTTGCAACAAAAGAGGCAGAGCCTCACATTATGGAATCTGTACACATTTGCATAAGCTGTTCCATTGCAGTGCATGCTCGTATACGTCTTTCTGAAACAGCTCTCATGATTCAAAAGGATTTCATTTACAGCATACATGCTACCAGTGTTGCACTACATCTGCTTTAATTATTACATAAAACATATTAAATAGTTAAATATCTCTATGCCATATAGCAGGTTGGCTAATTAATGGCATATATGGAAGAAGGGAGTCACAGACTTATGTAGTGTTTCAGAATACTCACAAAAACATTCCTAAGGAGCTGTCTGGTTCCTGACTAAATACTTAAAATACCTTAAGAGAAAGAATTTCTTGGAAAATATGAACAATGCTTCAGGATAGGGCTACTTTCAGTTAAGGGGTTTTCCTAATATCATTCAGCTTTGTTGTTGAAATCACATACTTCGGCAAAAATGGGACAAACCACGAGTTACAACCAGGAGTCATATTTGCAACACAAATTCTGGTATATTAATATATTCACTTCAGATGTAATACAGAGGCAGTTTCCAACAGACATGTATAAGAAAACATGGAACAAACATGTATAAGAAAAACTGAGCTTTTCTTGAAACCTTAGTTTAGTGGAACAGCTTTTCTTCTCTTCTTTCTATCTCTTCAGCATTTAGGAGTTTGAAAATCCATCCTGCATCTTTTCCAATACGCAGGTGTATTTGCTGCCAGCTCAGCTGAAGGCCCAATCAGCATACATAAACCTTGCCCCTGAGCAGTCTCTACTGGTTTATACAGAGATTAGGATTGCTTTGAATTACACATGCAATCAGAACATTTCATAGAGCAAATTGTGGTCATTTTGACAACTATACAGCAAGCTTAATTTCAGGCCCAAGTATACATGATATTCAGAAATACAATGAGGTAATTTACCATTTTAAAAGGGTAGTATATAGTATAAATTAGTAGAAAAATCATGACACTCACAAACTTGTTCTAAAGATGTATTGTTCCTTTTTCTTCAGAAAAAGAAAAAAACCCAACCCCTCCCCAAAAAAAGAAGAAAAAAGAAACAAAAAAACCCCCACAACAAAAAACCCACCAGTTTCTGCTAATGATAAATTAACCACTAAAGAAGAATTTCATTGATGGACAATTCATACTAGAAATCTATTTTAAGCTTGGAAAAGAAAGGCAGGGAAAAGAGGGAAGGAAAGAAGAAGGAAGAGAATTATCAACATTATTTTCAGCACAAATCCAAAATATAGCCCCATACTAGCTTCTCCCAGCACACAAAGATGCTGGATCAGTAAGAGATCAAAGCCAGAGAAGAATATGTAAGATAGGACATACTGGTTCCTAGGACTTCCCATGCCCTTTAGCAAGGATAAGGCTGCTCTCAACTGCATAGCTCTCACACGAGAAGCATCAGTGGGTGTTCATTACTTTCTGCCACAGTCTGTCATCCAATCCACTATCTCCTTTCCATAAAAGATTTGAGTTAAAAAGCATAAAACCTAAATGTATTTTGTAAACCTTGTTATTTGGAATTACAGAGAATCTTTCACATTTTGATTGATAGCAACATCATCATCTTAGTCTGATTTATCACTCATCATTTTATACTCTTGCCAAAAAGGGTTAAAAGTTGTCCGTTTCCAAACATTTATTAGCTGACCTTTTCATAGGTAGTTTTACTACCCTGACAGATTTTTAGATTTCTGTATTCCTTAAAATGCACCATGATAGTAGCCAGTTCTAATTTCTTCAAAGTATGTTTTCACAATTATTTATTTAAGAGCTGTGTAGATAAGCTCTCCATTCTCACCTAAATTGGTGATAGGAGAGGAAATGGCCTTTTCAGAGTGTCTCTGCTTTTTAAAGCAGATAGAAATAATAAGGTTGACAAAAGAAAAAGGAAAATTAGGCATTATGAGGGTAATAACTTAGAAAGTGTCAGATTCAGAATAATTGAATTCAATGACATTTAATGCTACAGAAAACAATAGCAGCAGCCCAGCCGCCCATCTGATTCATGTCTAGTTCATGTTTAACAAAACAAGGCGAAGGGTCATGCAGTCATGAGTCCCATAAATAACCCGTTAATGGGATTTCCAAACAAGCTGTCCTCAAAATGGTTTTTTGTCTCACAGAAAGAATATTAAAATGCAAATGGATTCGGGCTGTGTCCTCATAAACAACTATGTTCATTTAACCTCTGACCTCAGCGTTTAACTGCCCATTCCAGCAATTTGTACAGTATTAGCCACAGCACACCACTCCAAAGTGCTAACTTTGAGAAGAGAGGACTGAATGAATGGGTTACTATCTGTGATGCTCAGTTAACCATGTCAAACTGACTTTTATAGGCATAAACATATTTTAAAACTTCCCTTTAGTCAGCTGACATTTTTTGCTAAGGGAAAAAAACGTGCCAAGGAAGGTACTTGGAACCATTATTGATTGCAGAATGCTGTGTCCCAGCTCCAGGAAAGATCAGCTGGAGCATTTTGGCAGTGCCTGCTCAGCTCTTACCTGCCCTCACCTGCCTGCTCCCTTGGCCAGCACCCCGGACCACTTGGGGGAGCACTTCGTATCCTACAGTGCTATGTCCAGATTTTTTTCAACCCCTTTCTGCAGCAGGATATTCCAGGCATTCGCTGCAGCATCTTCAGTCACATTTTTAGAAGAACATGGCTCTTTTTCTTACAATACTGAAAGAAGCCCACCTGCCTGACATGAACAATGAATAAATCATTCTTTGTTTAAATTCAACCATGCCTCTCCTACCTGATACTCCTCACAGATGTCAAGGGGAGACCTTCACATGGCCTATGGGAACTTGTCTGATCACAGAGAATGTCAAATTAAAGCAGCAGTAAGCAAAATATCTGGTAATTGTTCCCAGTTAAAAGTATTGCGAAAATCACAGTAAATACCCACTCAAATCAAATTCAAGTATGATTGTTGTTCTTAACAACTTGGTTTTAAAAGAAGAAAATTAATCTTCTTTGAAAACTCATGACTTCTCATGAGGGTCAGGGTAGGAGCCTCTTTGCACTGAACTATATGTCACAGAGGGAAAGGAGTAGCTGAGATGTCAGAGTACTCTTACCTGACAGGCTGTCTGAATTTTCTCATCACCAAACTACTATTCCAAAATACTCATAGCACTTCAGAATTTATTAGAAATTTGTAACTTCTAGAGAAAACTGCCACAGTTGAAACTCTATCTGAGAGTTGTTTCAGAGTTTGCTGCACAACAAACAATCTAACAGTTTTTAGAAAGGAATGGTTATTTTCATGGTTGCTAACTCTGGACGACGTCCAATGCTACTCTCAGTTGATTATTCATGTAGACTAATTTTTCATGTCAGTTTTGGATTTAGACTTTTTCTCAATAAGTAAATTTCTTCCTGTAAACAGCTCCTCTGGGACACAGTTTCAGGTACTGCTCATTGCAGGTCACTGATTGGTCTTATTTTGCTCCCACTGATTGGCAGTAAAGTCTCTGAATACCCAGAGTTTCAGTTGTTAACACGTTCCTGGAATGCATCCACTTCCTTTTCCAATAAAACTCTAAGTGATGACTTGTCTCCTAGAAGAGGTGGTAACAGGTCTTTAAAGCTCATCTCTTATCAACTTGCAATTTTATTTTTCCATATTAAATGCTGAAGGAAAATAGAGGAAAGACCTTGGACTGCTCAGTGACTCTCCCAGCGCGGTGTGTATTAAAGATTTACGTGTAGTCAGCTGCACCACTGGCTTACAGAGAACCTTTCCTTAAAAGTTAAATTTAAGGCCAGAAAAGTTAGAACTGGAAACTTTTTTTTCTGTAACGGGCTGAAAGCCGAGTCATTAATGCTGCGATTGGTCTAATCCAGAGCATTTGTTGCTGCTAATTATTACGGACAAGACTCTTTATTGAACCACATCCTTTTATCAACATTAGGATGCATGAGCCGAGGCTGTTGTTTTAAACGCACTCATTAACCACACAAATCAGCCCTGTTGACAGAGCGCTTTTGAATTAAGCATCAGACTGTAGTCATTGGACAAGGAGCAATTTATAATGCCATTAGCAACACTTGCGAAGGTTACAGGCATCAAAAATTGTTCAGCCATAATTATTCTTAATGGATACAAGGAATAAACTGACGCAGGACAGCTTTTTCATTAGCTTTCAATCAAGCCTGATGGCTTTGAGAAATGTACAGTAAATGCATTTTGGGGAGAAATAATGATGTTGCAGCACCTTTCACTGGAAAATGCTCTCAGTTCAGAACTTAACTTTTAATAACCTTAATTTGATATAATTAAGAAATATGATTTGCTTTGAAGATTTTGCAATGAATTGTTCTGGCTGCTGTTTAACCCTTTTTCAAGTATTCATCCCAAACATAATAAAAAGTAAAAATAAAAATCTTCAGATGCTTAGATTCTCATGGAAATCATTAGACTTTTGATTTCCTAAAGCCAAAGTAACTAGAACAGAGTTTTAAAGTAAACTCAGAGCACTTAGAGAATGATGGGAATTTTACAAAGTTACCCACCTCGCAAAAAGCACCACTACATACACAAAGTTCTCCATAAGCAGGTGATCCTGCACATTCTCACAGGCAAAATGGTGAAAGAAATACCAAAAAAAACTCCAAAAAACCCCAAGAACCCAACCCAAACCAAACAAAAACCAAACAAACAACAAAAAAAAGAAAACCAAAAAACTGAGCTTTAGACTGAGTTTGATACAGTTAAAATCACATTATTTCTAAACAGCAAAAACCTTCATGAATTGGTCCTCACTTCATATCCCTTCACAGCTGATATTGACAGACCATGTCTCTTAAGAATATCTCCTTTGTGCCACAAGTGTCTTTCCAGACAAATTGAAGATTGTGGTCCAATGGACTATTAGTCACATCTGACTCAAGCCTGAAACGAATCAAGAGCTCTTCTCGTCTTTAGCACTGCATATGTTTTAGCTCATATGTTTCCATATTGTTACAGTATAAGAGATCTCTTCCCTATTCTTTCCTTATACTTCCACAGATCAGAGAAAAGAGATAATTAAGAAAATTAGTCTTAGAGAAGGCAAGAATGTAGCTTACTGCCCTTAGTTATTCTGTGCTTGTCAGATTGCAGGTCAGGACAGAAATGCAGCAGCACCTTTGCTACTTAAGCAGCCAAACTGTAGCAGTAGCACTGCTTTGCTGGCATGTAATTCACACAGAGCAACAGAAAAAAGATGATTTTAAAATATGGTGTGCAGAGAGTTACTGGGGGTACAGAATGTCTGACAAAAAGCTGATGTGAGGAAAAAACCTAATTCCAACTTGTCTACTTCAGTTTCCATCAGGAGGTTCAAAAAAACAGAAAGCAAACACAATATCTAAAGTTGTATTTTGAAAAATATAAATATTCCCAAGAAATTTTATGATTTTTTTTATCTAGTGCATAACATTAAAGCCAATTTTAGTCCAGAAAAATTACCATTGCAATTACCCTTGCAATGCTGTGTACTAGCAGTGGTGGCTAAAAAACAAATACAAAAACTATAACTATCTGTGTCTGTTAAAAACTACTACTTTACTAAAGGTTAACAGTTATTCAAGGGATGCTCTGACTTCTACTTCAGTGCTTCTTACTGTTGTTTTACTCATATAAATATCATTTTGAGTCTCTACATTGTTCTAATACAAATGTGCACTGGAGGGTAGAAGAAGTAACACATGTTCATGGATCTGCAGAGTTAGGAAGAAGAAAAAAGCAGAACACAGATCCACACTGAAGAAGAATAAATTGCTCAGAATCTAATAAAATGCGTTTTGCTTGGTTTATAGAGATCATGTGTATGATGACATCAACCCCCCAGCCTTGGGTTCAGAGCACTCTGAGTGGACAAGTCCATCCCTCCTTCGATCTTCCCTTTTACAATGTTGGTATTATACCACTGACTTCAAATCCCAATCTTCTTTTTCCCTAGACTTCAAAATCTAAGAAGATTTACGCTTAGCCCAGTGAGCCTCTTTTCTGATGCCACACACATGCTGTCACTGATTACTTCCTGAAGAATTCTTTCTGTAGAGACAGATGAATTTTTAAGAGCAACACTGAAATTAGACTGAAACCTTACTGCATTTATTGTTAAAAGAGCAGCAATGATTTTCATTTTGTTCTCTATTTTTAGAAAAATCCATCTCACTTTTTAATGACTGACCTTGAAATTATTCCTCAAGGGCACTACTACAGTTTATTTCTGTTGCCCTCTTTCTTAAATCAGACTCTGTGCAGAACAGTTCCAATCACATTCACAAATACTATAATTCTGACACTTAGCAACATGGTTTTGGCAGTTGTCCCTCTGCTAAAAAACCGTTAATGCTTAATGGCATTAAATCAAGGTAGAGAAAGCTAAATTCTCCAATTTTGTGACATATACACATGTATAACAACACACATGTGTTATCAAACGGAAGTTTTGATACATGAAGCATTAACTCTACTACCCTCCCTTTGCATCTGGATTGCAGTTTGATGACAGTTTGGAGTGAACCTGAATATACACAGATTTCAAAACAAACAAACAAAAACAATGTAGCTGCCCCACAAAGCTACAGCAGAGCGTGACAACTTTGGTCAAACACTATGCTTATACTCCATTTGAATAAAATCTACACAAAAATGACATCTTACATCTTCAGTAGGTCCCTGCAAAGATGCGCTCACATGAATCATAGAATGGTTTTGGTTAGAAGGGACCTTAAATCTCATCTAGTTCCACCCCTTGCCATGGGCAGGGACACCTTCCACTAGAACAGGTTGCCTCAAGCCCCGTCCAACCTGCCTTTAGATACTTCCAGGGGTGGGGCAGCCACAGCTTCTCTGGGCAACCTGTGCCAGGGCCCCACCACCCTCATAGGGAAGAATTTCTTCCTAAGATGCAAAACTACTCTTTCAGTTTGAGGTCATTTCCCTTTGTCCTGTTACTACATGCTCTTGTAGATAATCTCTCTCCATCTTTGTTGTAGGCTCTCTTCAGGGACTTCATATACCTTCAGGTACACACATCTGGCTCTCAGCTCAGTAATCTCCAATGATTTAGTTCTTTTCAAAAAAGTACTTTCCAAAGACTGATTCACAACTTCTAAAATCCATTTTTATAGTGATTAAAATGGTCAGTTCTAGAGGATTCAGTCTTTTACCACCATGTATTCATCTTCACTAGACTGTTCTCTTATAGCTACCCTCTTTTCCATGCTCTCCATCCTACTCAGCTGCCTGGAAAAATGGCTACTGTTACCTGTCTCTCTCTTGCACATTAATTAAAAGACAAGCATTGAACATGTAGCAACAGGATTGTTATGAATAATTGCCCTGGTTGAGTTTATCTGGTAAATCTGAAGACGACCCTCAGTGGAAGAGCCATATGCTGAGTTTTTAATTTAGGAAGGTCATTTCAGATTCATGCTATGAGTTTAAAAATATTTTTTCTTTTAATAAAAGTTTCTGTAGTGCAGTTACAGTAACACAATATCTGATTCTAATGCTATCTTCAGCTCCTAACAATGGATGGGATAGAGGTCCTGCTGCAGTCTATTAGAAGAATTTAATGCCCATTAAAAGGCAAGCAGAGACTTGTATCACTCAATTGTTCGGTGTCATTGTTCCAGTCTCCACAGTGGAGAAACAGCACATTTCCTTTAAGTAAAATATTGCTGGGAACTTACTGCTTCAGCAATTACCTCTGAAACACATTGTTTTCTCAAAGCCATTAACATGTCAGATCATGGCAGTGTTTGACATCCAAACACGCCTTGGAGGGCTGCAATTCAATTTAAGGATCACCTCCTCTGAGCAGGCCAACCTGCAAATTTCACAAAATCTGAGAGAAATTCTCAGGGCACACTTTGATCATGCTGCTTCCTAAATTAAAAACAAAACTGTAAGTGTTAAACATCTTTAACAAGACATTAAACCTCAACCATAATCCAGGATGGGTCCCTTAATGAGTAATGACATATGTTGTGAAGGCAGTTATCTCCTAATGTTCAATGTTCAAGCAGTACAGTGGAATGGCACAGTGTGCAAAAGGGATGTATCATCACTAATGAGAGGATAATTCGAAGCTGCTCTTCTGAGAACCCCAGAGGAGACTTTCCACTGCCGCAGGACAGAGAAGGATGCCATACTCCATTTTATCACACGCTTCAAGGAAGAATGGGAAGTGACAATGTGATAGAACAAAAGCTGAGACAGAGACAGAATATGGGTTTGGACATTGTGAGAGTCTTTGAAAGGGTTACTTTCCTTTACTCCCCCCAAAAATTGTTGGTGCATATATCATATCTCCTTACTCTTTTCCACCCAGCTGACTACTAATGGCCTACTAGACACTGTATGGGGAGTGTGGGATGGGTATAGGGCTGATGAGAATAATGTGCTGCAAAAGGACACGAGGTAGGGGAGTAGCCCAAGAAGCGCTGGGTGAAGGCCATGCTCAAAGGCAGGCAAAGAATGCAACTCTTCTTTTAGTAAAAAAAAAAAAAAGTAGACAACTCTTCAAAATTACATTTTGAAGTTTTCCTCCTCATTCCTTAGCATTTTATTCTTCCAGCATGTTATACTTAGTCATTGCATTGGGAAGACTTTGCAGGGAAACACAAGGTGAAAGAGAGGGGTCTTGCAGATAACAAGCAGATCTTAATGGTAGGAATAGGAAGTCAGGGGCTACACACAGGAACAAAGAAACAGAATTGGGGAGGAGAAGAGGAAAAAGAGCTTGCAGTCACAGCCAGCCCTGGGTTTGATGGCAAGGGCTTTTGTGGGACTGGGGAGAGCAGGGAGTTTTTGACATTTCAGCTGTTAAGTTTGCCTTCTCATTCTAACTGAGAGATGTGCTTGGCCAGGGAGAAAAATTGTGGTGTGATGTGGTCACAGGACAGCCTCTCCTGGCTCCAAGATGAACTGCTGCAAAGTCAGGCAGGTTTCTTATTCCATACTTCTTCTTCCTTCTGTAAGCTGTAACTGAACAGTAGCAATGACTTTTCTCAGTGATAAAAACATTCAAGGCCATCAACTATACAGTATCCTATAGATGATGTTTTCATTTATCTTTGCCACCCCCATCTTCCTCCCCTCACTTAACAGATGAAAGTTTCTATTTATTCTTGACTGTCTGTGACAAGGGAGGTTTAGATTGGATATTAGGAAAAATTCTTAACTGAAAAGGTGGTCAGGCATTGGAACAGTGTGCCCAGAGAAACAGTAGAGTCACCATCTGGAAGTGTTTGAAAGGCATGTGGCTGTGGCTCTTGGCGACAAGGGTTAGTAGTGAAGACAGTGGTGCTGAGAATCTTAGAGGATTTTTCCAGCCTTAATGATTCTATGATTTTGTGTTGATTCTAAGAAAAAACAATGAAATGAAAAAAATTATCAGAATTTAATAAGAAAAGTCACTGATTATAAGCAGAATTAATGGAAAAAGACAACGGGCATGATAATTTTACACACAATTTCTTTGTGTGAAAAACTATTAAAGTTCACAGAACCAATTAATCCCCAGATATTCTATTACTAGTGTTTTCACAGAATTCTAATGAATTTATCTCCTGACCAAAGAGACTAGGATGCACTAAAACAGCTCACTGCTGGTATCTCTAGTCACTAATTCCTTGCTCTGCAAGACAGCTTTGCATATAGAGAAGAGAGATATCAAAAATTCTGCTCTCCCTATCCAACTGAAGGCAGAGGAGCCTCTAACAGGGAAGGAACACATGCCTGGGAAGGGATAGTGGATTCAACCAAAGACAACAGATACTTAAATCAAAGCCTGCCTATGATTTTATGTACTTATGCAAAATTGTCATTCCCTGTCCAGCACCTTTTTTACTTTGGTGTTTTTTTGATTGTTTGATCAGGTATTTTTAAGGCCTATCTTCAGAGATTTAAAAGGAAAGTTGCTGGAGACCACTTGTAAATGCTTCTTGCATTACTGAAAAAGCCTCAATTTGGTGACAGAGTAGTTTTTAATAATAATCATCAATATGAAATGCATAGCTTAGCCCTCCTCCCTTGACCCTTCCCCCCCTGTAAAGACATCTGCAAATTAAGTGAATAACAACCAATTATAGATGTTGCCGTTTGCTGAAGCAGGGGTTACTAGATCCTATCTGATTGTTCCTGCATCTAAATCAAGGGAACTGCTTGCAGAAACACTGATGACTTGACACTACATTGCAAAAGTTATGAAAGGTATCAGAGCTTTGGTGAACCTGTATTGTGTTTATTAAATTGCAGTTGTTACACTTTTTTTTTTTTTAGTGTTTACTAAATTGCAGTTGTTAAAGTTGTAAATCTGCAGCTTCCTGAGCTCTGTAGAGGTCTTTAAGATGAAGCCCAGCTAGTCTGTCCCTGGCAGTGGGCAAGAGGAAGAGCCAAAGAGGCTTACTGTATGGTGATTCTTTTCCCAAATTTTTCCCCATCTTCTAGTATTTAGTGGCCTGGGGGCTTCTTGAGCCCAAGGCTGTGTGTACTGATGTGAGAAGTTCTACAGCTCTCTCTGTTAATTTTGTCCATGATAGTTAAAAACCCAATACCCTGCAGGTTGCTCAGGTACAAGAACAGTGCAAATCAGTCTTTTCCAGCCCCTCTCTGCTGCTCTATCTTGTTTCCACTGATGCCTTTTCCAGGCTTACTCTGTCATTTCTCACCCAAAAGAAGTGTAAGGCCCCTATCTACTATCTACCACTGTCGTTCACAGGTTCATTCCCAGTTCTACCATGTCCTTTTTAGATGGGGTGTCTAAAACTGCGTAACAGTTAATGTGCTGGAGACCATAGACTTATACTCTGTTATAGCAACCTTTTTCCACTCCACTGCCTTTTTCTTTCCCAGCAGTTTCAAGCAATTGACAACTGTCAATTGCTGATTTGACATTTCACAGATGCAGCTAAGATAGCTTCAGCATCTCAGTTCTTGGCAACAGCAAGCAGCACAGAGCACATTTTTAATGTGGAGTTAGGATTTTTTAAACACTAAACTTAACTGAGTTAAAAATGGCAATACGTAGGGTTTGAGGTGACTACATTAAATTCAGACTCCAAACTCAGTTTATTCACCAGAAGGCCTTCACCTCTGTTTTGGTCATTTTGTTGTTTGGGGTTTTTTTTTGTCCTGGTCACCTGATTCCTAGATGACTGCCCTGCTTTAAGCAGGCAAGACTAACCTCTTTTTTCACTGTGTGGTGTACAGCCTTCACCGTCCTCCCAAGCAGAGAAACAGCAGGGGGACTTAAACACTCATGGGGGCAGAAAAAATGACAAGAAAACTATCTTTGTTCCAGGAAGATAGTACGGGGTCACGTTACTATGGCAGCACGAACCATTTCCCCTCATTCTAGCTGGTAGTTCAACTTTGCCCATAGTTTATTCCCTGGGAAGCCTAATCCAGAGTTCAGGCTGGGGGTGGCGGGAATGGGTTTAGAGGTCAACAGCAACGTGACAATGGCCTAGTCAAGAGAAAAGAAAGCTATGATATAGCAGAATCCAAGAGTCAGTTCACCAATCACTGGGGGCTGGCTCGTACAGAGAGGTTATAATTTATGGCCTCACTTTAGCCTAAAGTTCCTGATAAAGCTATTCTGTGCTCAGCATACAGAAAGCCTAAAGCTGAACAATAACAATCATAGTAGAGCAAACAGTAACAGATAAGAAGACAGTGCTGACAAGAAAACTGTGGATCATGTGCCCAGTGCCATGTTGTATTTACTAGCAAAATTACTGTTACATTTACAGGCATCTTAGACTAATGCAGTTATTTTTCCTGAATCATTCCTTACAGTTGTGCATAACATATTAACAGGATATAAATTCTCCACAGAGAGACTGCAAGGAGAGAAGCAGGCGTTTCTGGATAAAGATGTGTGTGTATGCATGCACCTGTGCATACGTAAATTCTCCAATAAAAAGAGACAGGTGTAGATTCTGAAATATTTTAAAAGAGCAAGAGATAAAACTTACATATGAGTTAAAACATTCACTTCATGAATCTTAATAAAAATAAAGAATCATGATTGGTTTTCTTTCACTTGGCAGTCTAGGGAAAAAGAAAAAAAGACAAGAAAGTAAAGAAAATCACTATTAAAACTGGCAAGAAAAAAGGTCTGTGAGATCAAGGTTGCTCAGGTCTCACTGGTTTCAACACTACAATCCTGAGAAATAAGGAAATCTGGAATTTCAACAGCAGCATAGAAATTGCAAATGACTCAGGGAAAGCAATATTTAAGACACCAAAGTGGACAACTGTTTTCTAAATACTCACAGCCATTAGTCCAAACCAAAAGACTTACTTTTCTCTTACACAAGGCTACAGATATTTCCATCATCCAACTAAAAGGTCTGAAATACCTTTTAAGTCCAGCAGCATTTCAAACGATGTAAAGAATTCTACTAATGCCTCAAACACCATAATGGCTTATCCTTAACTAACAGCCCACGGGCAGTGCTCTATTTCTGGGCAAGGGGGAATTGCTACTATGTTACACTAAAAAACGTTTCCAA
This sequence comes from Cephalopterus ornatus, assembly GCA_013396775.1. Lineage (NCBI taxonomy): Eukaryota > Metazoa > Chordata > Aves > Passeriformes > Cotingidae > Cephalopterus > Cephalopterus ornatus. Next base: position 707,090 of record VZRE01002955.1, read on the forward strand.
TTAAGGAGGAAAGTAGTGTAAGACATTCAAGCATTACTTAAATACAGTAAAGAGCTGCCGCTGAAAAGCACTAAATTTATTAAGATAAGACACTGTAGATCTGTCCACTTATGGTGCAACATTGATTTAAAAGACCACTCCAGTCTCACTGGAGCTCAGATACTTAAATGATACTTAGGCCTTTCAGCAGTTCACATTACAAGGACTTCTTCCACCCCCCCCTCAATATTATTCCTTTAATGTGTGACAATAGGGCTCATGTACATGAAACCCCATTGTGTATCCTTAAGCTATCCGTTGTGTAGCTTGAATTAAGCCATTTAACCTCCACAGAAATCCCATAAAGAAAAATCAATCCAGATTCAGCTTTATACTATAGAAACTAAACCATGATTGGTACCTGAGCTAGACAGCCTCAAGTTATATCAGGTACGTCTACATTGTACTGTAATCATTTCTGTGACTGCAGGGTAGACATGTGTAGCCTCTGGAGAATTACTGTCAAGGCCTCAGGAAAAACCTGTCCAAGGCTTTTCTGTAGCAGATAAATGCAATGAGGGATTTTCCCAGAGAGAAAGGTGCAAGTGTGTAAACTGACATAGGTCCTGGAAAAACCTAACATGCACACCTTATTTCCCTATCTGTAATGTGAAAACTAACTAGTCCTGTCCTAGTGTCCTATTAGGAAGGTAGCTGGCAGCTAGAGAGATTTACGAACATAATTCCTCTTGCCCTGCACAAGGCAAGATGCTATGGGATGAAAGCCTTTTCCACAGGAAGCACCACAATTATAAAGGGAAAAGGAGATGCGTCCCTGTTTCAGGCTGCAGCACTGATATTTTTGTTTACAGCACAGTTGCAGTCTTAGACGGTGTAAGACAGTTCTCTGTCATGGTCGTCACTGCAACTCAGTGCACTCTGAGAGGGGGAGGGAGCCTGGAGGGAGGATGGGGTAAGCTGAGCTTTAGTGACCCAAGTCAGTTGTCACCTTCACACGGCATCTTCTTCTTTCATGCTCTTATTTGGAAAAAATAGCATAGTTCGATTGGGAGTGACCTACAGTGATCCACTATTCCAACAGATGTTAGTCATCAGCAAAGACAGAAAAGCAAAGCCTCATTTCACACCACCAGTAAGAAGAGCAAATTGCACTATAGAACTGAAGGTGGGGTGAATAGGTGGATGTTAATAGCAGAGAATTTTCAACTCTAAAGTGCATAATCAAACTAATTGGACCACTGAGTTTACTTAGAATGAAGGAAATACAAACTTCCAAGAAAGACTCCCATTCAAATAATAACTACAGCAATTGACAAATCTAGGATAGCAAAGTAAGTTCTTTAGGACAGACACACTTGTAAGACTAAAATGCATCTTAAGGAGTTAATTGCATAGAGTTTCTAGGTTAGACTTAAATATCTTAGTAGTTATTTAAATATTATGGCTATAGCATTTAATTCAAATGCATGAATTATAAACACTGAAAATCAAAATAGGCAAGAGAGAAAAAAGCATGTCAGTCCTTACTGCCAGATGAAGGCATTCCACAAAATGGTCCTTTTTCCTCAGGTGTTAGGACAGACATCACTTTGCTCAAGAAAGACTGCGAATCCATACATATGCATTTGCAAAATAAAGAAACTATTTTTCTTAATTCTCTATTGGAAGCTGCTAAATAATTTACATTTTTCAAGTAGTAAAACATTGAAACTTCACTTCTTAAGTAAGTTTTATAATTTTCTGTAGTTACTAAATGCATAACAGAAAGATTAAATTGTTTGAAACACTGTCTAAGTAAGTTTAAAATCTCTCTCTGGTCAAGCTATAAAATAAAGATAAATTGTGTAGGTCTGGGGCCAAATTATCTTCAGAAGGATCAGATTTATTTACTAAACATGCAGGATACACAGAAGTCAGCAGGAAGCATTTATTGATTAGCCATCGACAGCAATGTGTCACCCAAGTGCACCATACTATTGATGAGGTTTACTTGGTCAATGTGCATGTCTGAGCTACTGTCTCCCACAAGGGAACAGCACAATGGCTTTTTGGAGAGAAGTGGGACTTGAGAATATAAAGTCATAAAAAGTCTCCCTGACAAAGGGCCCAGGGCAGCTGTGTTCAATTCAGAGACGGAGAGAAGCAGAGATAATCTACTAATCCTGAAGAGAGTAGCATAGAGTGTGCCTGCCACCCAAGCTGAGTTCCAGAAAGATTTCTGTACAGGAAAAGAAGCACCTTTCCCTTCAACATCAGAGGTCATGGGTGTTATTTCATCTGGCATTGGCTGGGAGTAGTAGTTCTTTTCATCATGATGATTCTTTGCCACTGCAAGATGAGTCTGCTGTTTTCTGAGAAGGATTTACTTTCAATTTCTCTCTAATTTCAAGGAATACAGGATTTAGAGGAAATGAAACAATTTGGTACTCTAACAGCCTGCTTTCATCTTTTTGTTGCACTCTGAAGTAATTTTGCTACTTTGCATTTTAATAAGTAAGTTATATCAAAATGATCCATTCTTAAGGATGGGCAAAGCATATCCCTTACCTAGAGGTGTGTTAAAGAACTCACATAAGAACCTGCTTTAGCTGTTGCTCCAAGCCCAACAAAATATTCAAATACTCTACTAAGTTTGATGTAATTAATGGAGAAATCCCTCTTTCTGGTGGGCACTTGTCAGTCCCATTTCTGTGCTACAGTCCCACACAGGCTTAGTTACACAGTAATATTAGGTGTTCCACTTTGAAATCTAAACTTTCTATTCTAAGGCAATCATCTGCCTCTCTCAGGTGGCCTGAGTCAATACCCATCTGTAAAAGCTGTATAGCAGATGTATTCTGTGTAATGAATTAGGACTTATGCAAGACTGTCAGATTGGGCAGCTCACAGGATCACAGAAATATAGAATGACTTGGGTTGGAAGGGACCCCAAAGGTCATTTCATTCCACCCTCTGCCATGACAGGGACACCCACTAGAACAGGTTGTTCCAAGCCCCATCCAACCTGGCTTTGGACACTTCCAGGGATGGGGCAGCTTCCCTGGGCAACCTGTGCCAGGGCCTCACCCACTCTTACAGGGAACAATTTCTTCAAAACATCTAATCTAAATCTCTCCTTTTTTACTTTAAAAGCATTCCCCATTGTCCTGTCCCTATCTGCCTGTGTAAAAAGTTGCTTTCCCTCCTTCTTACAAGCCCTTTTTAAGTACTGACAGGCTGCTATGAGGTCTCCCTGAGCCTTCTCCAGGCTGAACACGCCCAGCTCTCTCAGCCTGTCCTCACAGGAGAGGTCCTCCAGCCCTCTGATCATCTTTGTGGCCCTCATCAAAGACATAGTCATTAGCAGTAAGGACCTTTTTTTCTAGAGAAGTAGCTTACCTTTTCTCCTT
>VZRE01002955.1:710513-807150 GCA_013396775.1 Cephalopterus ornatus
AAAAAGGGTCTTCCTTGCTTTCACCACCTGTAGGCTGTCCTGGCAACTGACCAAGAGTCTTTGCATAAATCAGAGCTGATTACAGTTACTTTCTTCATTAGTACACGGAGTATTGATTAATAATCGGCAATACCCAGAATGTACTGATGCATTTGTAAGGGGCTGAATACATGCTGGATGCCAAAAATGTTTCTAAAAACAAAACTCAAGAGTGCTCACGCTCAACACACAAAGGTCAACAATCTATATCAGAATGTAGTCTTTGTTCTGAAAGGAAGAGAAAATCCTGAGAGTTTCTTTAGTTCCTACAGTACACATTTTCATTTTAAACCCTGGTGGGAGGGTGCAGAGATGTGGCCTACTTTTGTGGCCCCTGTCCCATTCCATACAGATGCTTCAGGCAGAGCTCTCGACACTCGTGACTGCTACAATCACAGGTCCTGTCACCTGGATCTTCTGCACCAACAGCTGGGTTTCAGTCAGCAAGACAAAACACTGTCAGGAGGAGTAACCTGCTTTCTTCTTGCCTGTACTGGACAGATGCAAGAAACTCATTCAATACAGCACACTCTCATTTCATTATGACAATATACATCATCTACCAGCATATTTACTGCTTACAAGGATGGGAGTTTTTCTTGTGGAAAATTGATTTATCTATCAGATAATTAGTAAACTTCAGGAACTGCAAAAACCTCTTAGCAATCAGTTGACATTTAATTAACATACAATAACTGTCTTATTAAATCTCCGTTAAAAACCTGTTAGAATTAATTAAAACCCGTGTATAGGATTCCATGATTCCTAGGGAAACCACATTATAGTTATACAATAAGCTGCCCGGAACAGAGTTGTTGCTTATTTCTGTTGCAGTGAGTTGCTCAAGTTTGAGGTAAGAACAGTACTGTGTTTCAGATTCTAACACTTTATAGTTATCTAAAAACAGGATATGAAAAACATGAATGAAAAAATATGAAATGCTCCAAGACTGTCAGCTGGACTCAGTTAGAAACCCTTTTTTCTTACATATGTGAGTGAAATTCATGTCCCAAGCATGTCCTGAGTCTATAATGGCTCTTGTGTTAAACAGAGCTTTAAAAACCATGATAAACTTCATGCAGAGGGACAAATGAATAGTCCACCATGTTCTTTGTATGTCATCCTAATAAGATTAATTGGAACTAGCTATGGCTTGGTTTAAATTTGTCCCCTTGCCCCCTGAGACCTATTCAGCTGACTTCTGCTAAGGTAGAAGCATCTTCTTCTACATGATCAGATATGCAAAAATTGGATTATACAGAAAACTTCCAAAACACAAGGCAAAATAAATTATACATGTGTTTTTCTTTTACTAAGCCCATTCAAAGATGATCATAAAATAAAACCCCCAACCAATCAATCAAAGGAAAACTTAACCTTTTCCTCTTGCAAGAGACAAAAATGCATTTAGCACTACTGTTTAATCTGCAGTACATGAACAACTTCAAGCAAGTACAAGATCCTTTAAAATGGAAATCCAAACTATGTAATAGCACTCATATCTGTGCACGTTACTCCTTAAAGTAAGTCAAAGTCAGAATAATGTCAGTTCACAGAAAATATGAGCAATAAAACTTTAGAAATCTACCTCCTTGTTGTTGACCTAGCCTTATAGTATTCGGGACTTCTCTTCTACATACAGTAATTTTCTGAACACCTAAGCATATGTATAAAAGTGAAATCAAATGATTGCCTCAGACTTGACAGAACTGCTGAACTAAGAACCATGCACTGTCCTCTATTAAAGGGCATCACCTTGAGAAGATAAAGCTTTGTAAATATTGCTCTAAAAGTATCGTCTGCTATTATCTATTATATATATTTATAGAGGTACAAATAATGATCTTATAAGAATGATGTCACCTAACAACATTTTATGTGACCCTTACAAAACCCAGAAACCAGTACTCTGATTTAACAGAGAAGAAACATGGATTTATCCCTATCAAAGTACTAATGTGTATCTAAAAAAGGATCCTTTTTTTTTTGAAAATAGCAAGGCAGATACTGAAAAGGTAAACAAACCTCTAGTCAGACAGAAAATACTGGGTAAGAGTGAGGGGCAATACTCACAGTAATCTAGGGACATTCAGGTTATAATGAGAGCACATGATGCATTATTTGTGACTTAATTTCAGTCTGAGGTCCCTGAATAATTAACCTGCTTTGTTCATATTCTTGTTCGTATTGTTAAATGTTCATATTCTACTGTTTATGAAGTTGGAATGTGTTCTACAAAATAAATTCACACTGCTTCCAGAGCTGCACAGAGACTGATTTGAAAAATGTTACTCGTTATGATTCTTAAGATTCAAGTATTTTGTTTAAAAGAAAAATTTGCATTGCCATTTTAAAAAAAATGTTGAGAGCAAGTATTATTTCCTAATTATAAAAGAATACAATTTGATATTTTTATATTGACATTATATCCACTTTATTGTTCATAAAAATCTCAAATAAAGCATGTTCTTTTATAAAATTATCTCTATTTAAATATTGAATATGTAGTTTAAAATGAATCATTGCATGATAACAAATGGCAATTAGGTAAAGATTTGAGTGCAGCTAATAATACTGTAAATCATGATCAGTGGTACTCTGCAACTGAAAAGGTACTATGCTTATGTAAACAGAAACTAAGGTAAAGTGTATATGTTTACACATTCAACTTTTCCAGTTGTCCCACAAAGGATATTGAACATTTCTAGCATTCCACTTGGTGTTACTATCCTCTTATATTTTGAACCACACCTTTCTAATTGTCCTGTTTTCTTCATGGCTGCGTCTCTGCAGTACAAACTTGTTTCCCTAACTATTAAAAAATATTACTGCTGCTGGAAATTCATCTGTCATTTTACAAATCTTTTTTAAAGGAAGAAATAATAGGTTGTCTCAGTGAAAGAAAATAACTCTGAAACAAAAATAGTTTGCTCTTTGCTCAAACTGGGACAAACCAAGTAATATTTACCTCTGACATGATAAACAAAAGATCGGAAAGTATTAGAACTAATGGCTCTGTAAATAGGATATTCAGGAGAGAGGAATCCTAGTAGAATTGCAAGAAAATTGTATCCATTTTCAGCTGCCAATTTTTGAGTAATATCTTGATTTTTTAACTCTGTATTTATAGAACTGTGTATGATAGCAGCAACTCTGCCATCAGCATCTTTTACATTATTGCCGGAATTTCTCCTGAAGAGTTATCAACCACCTCCTGCACAGAAACAACTGAGGCAGATTATACAGAGGTCATTTTCAATACCAGCTAGACTTTAAAAAGCAGAGTAAAAGCAAATACAGCAAAAGAGCCCACCTTCCAAAAAGAACACCCAAGTATCCTTAAAAAGCACTCAAGTGAATGGGACCTTGGAAAGAGAAGACTAATTGAGCATTTCAGAATATTCCTTTCTCTCCAGCTGTGGATTAAAGGCAGGGTAAGAACAGCACAGACAAGACAATAGTCTACAGCTATATCAGAATGCACGAGAATCAAAGGCATGCCTGTTGGATACACCTTCTACACACCAAAGCAAGTTATTTTCTAGTAAGGAAAGGAGAAGACAAAGTAGGTTACATCAAAGTACCTTCTGTCTACAAATAAACATTACGGCACAGCAAAAAATCAGCCTAAAGCCTATCTAACCAACCCTGGCTTGGCTAAATACCTGAGCATCAGGGAGGTCAAGGGGAGAATGTACTTCAAACAACTGCAGATACTCAACGAGAAGGGGAAAAATCTTCTGAAATTCTGTCTAATTTATTTGAAGATAAACTCACAGCATGAAATTTCTGAACATTTTCTTCTCAGAAAATCTCTCTGGTGATTAGTGTCCATGAAGGACACTTTTGCGTGGGAAACATGCATTATTTCTGACAACTGCACTGATGCTGCACGTCTTAGCCCTGTCTCCAAATTGAAAACTCACAATGGTGTGAACATGCCCCCTTCTATGTGATCAGCTCTAGGTGGCCCAGTGTACTTCATTTTTCTCTAGTTACTGTATTAAGAAATGTAAGTTGATCAGAGTCTGAGTTTCCGTCTTTCTGGCAATGCTAGATGATTAATAAACGCATGCTCAGAACCAAATGAAACAATATGCAGTTGTGTAAATGTGCAGTTGTGTAATCAACCAATGCAGTTTTGTATTCATCCCGGATGGATACCAGCTCTTTTCACAGCACTATATAATTAGAATTCAACACTAAAGAAAAAAATTTCCCGAATAAAACATACAAAGATTACAATCTAAATACAATGTTGTTAGTTGAAAGAAATGAATGTAGAGTATTGAATGTTCAAAATTGTGTTGAACTAGATAAGCAAATCCCATGTAGACTTTGTTAATGATTCATAATCAGCTAATAAGCTCATCTCTAGTAGAATAATGATCCATGGACCTGTTAGCTCATTTATCACTATGTTTTACAACACCAGCAAAGAAACTAATTAAATCCCAGCATCATTACACAGAATTCCTTTTAATAGAGATACAATGATGCACTAGAGGCTACAGATTACACTGCAAATTGTACCCAGAGATTCTGGACAGCAAGTTTTAATTAACACGTTTGCCAGAAGCTGCTCACTTAAATAATAACTAACTAGGAAACATCTGCACGCTCAAAAACATGGGAGGAAGGAGAGAGTAAGGAAAGGAGCATGATGTGAGGTATTGAAATTGCAGACTTTTTCTAGCAGCAGCAAAAAGCTGTTGCTGTTCACTGACTGCATTCATTATACAACACAAATGGAAAGGCAGAACTCTGGCTCCAGATCAGTGTTGGAGATGCTGGCAGGGGCAGGCGTATCAGGTTATGAAAAAAAAAAATAAAAATCTCTGCAGCACCAGTACTAGCCTAGTGAAGCTGGAGCATCTCTCAGAATATGACAAGGACTGACAAGACAGAGTACAATTTTGCTCATTGCCCAGATGCATCGTTCCCTGATGTGCAAAAAAGAGAAAAGAGTAGAAAGAACTCAAAGGGCAGCACAGAATGAAGAAAGACTGAAATGACTGAATAGTCCAACAGTGGTATTCAAAGGAAAGGTGACTCTAATAGTGGGAAAACAACAGAATGTAATCACTAGTTTCACCTTTTAACCTGAACATCCCGACCTACAGCAAGAAGCACACACAAATTCTGCAGTGAATGTGAGACAAGAAACAGTGTTTGCCAGTGTCTTTCAAATGCACATGTAAAGGAATATGCAGCCCCCAAAATGGTGAGTAGTTTCTATGACTATTGAGAAAGTGAACAAAAAGGCTTTCTACCAAAATATGTCATGCTTTGTTGTTTTTACCTCTTTATTTCTGAGAGCAGTGATTATTCGGTGAAACATAGGTCTATCTGAAAGTGCTTAACAGATCAGGTAAGTCAGAAGATATTTTGACACAGCTTCTAACATGGGACAATGAAAATATGGGCTCTCCACAAGAATAATGATCAGAGAATAGGCAAATTGTTTAATTCCTTTTGGAACCCTACTTTAAGATGGAATGTCTTACCTTTAGGAGGTATCCTTCCCTTTCCAAAACACAAGTAGCCCAGAACTCTGCCTGAGAGTACATATCTAATTTTTAGATGCCCAAATCAAAAGAGATAAACACCATTCCAGTCATCTACAAATCTGGACTATTATAACAAAGAGAAACATTTTTTTTCTCAGTTATATTTCTTCTTTGAAACATAGTTTGAAAATACCTAAAAAAATAAAAAGCTTGTCAGTGTCTCTTTTTCTTTTCAAGTTGAATCAATGTGAAATGAGGAGAAAATAGGAAAACATCTGGTTTTGAGCTGGATCTGTTTTAAAGTTAGTTCTCAAAGGCTTTTGCAGGAATTTATTACTTAGGAGTGTAGTATTCAAAGAAAGTGTCTATCAAATCAACTGGTCATTCCAGCAAAATCACCAACATCTTGTTGTTGATATCTCTGAGATTTTTGTTGTCTGATGAAATGAAATTAAAGACTCTGGTGGTGCCAATTAAAGACGTGAAGGAAGTTAAGTTGGTGTTCCCATATAAAGTGGTAAAATGCAGAGATGGTGTAAATATCAACTAGACCTTACAGTTCTCATTAGTCCCCAAAACCAACTCATTAATACCTGTAGACATAACAAATAAGTAAATCTATCAATATATTAATTTTGTGCAAAACCAGGGCTTCCATCATCATATTTCACACAGTGACAATCAGTTAAATGCACATTCTGCAAGAAATTAATGTAAGACACAGAGCGTCTAAGCCAAAGTGTAGAATGATGCACAGTGAGAAGGTAACGAAGACGCCAGACGTTTCAGTTATGTCTTACAATAGGTTCATGTGAAGTTCAGGTTGCTACGAACTGTCACAGTTGTTTAGCCAACATTAAATTTTATAGAACATATTGATTTAACTTAAAGTGATGTAATTTACTGTTATTTCAGAACTGAGGCTGTCAGTTTGTGGAATCAGACAGAGGCTTCTGGTTATGTAAAGAAAATCTCAGTAGATAATTAAGAGTTAGGGACACACATCCAGGGATGACACAACCCATCACAATGCACAAGTCAGAACATTGACACTGCTGAAGATGTCTGTGTTAGGCCAAGTATCACTTTCCATCATGAGACACTGGAGCTCCAACCACTACCAATCATATTCCGAGTACAGACACATATTTCCTCTATGAATATCTTTACTTACCAGCTATTTTTCATTTGTCTTTCTCCCAGTATCTCTGGACCTTTACTTCATGAACTCTTTTGACAAAAGCCTGTAATTAGATGCTTTACTTGTACGTCTGCTACTTACCACTGATGTCTGTATCTTTTTAACATTACACATTCACCTTTTCCCAGCTTTCAGAGTTTTCAGTTGAGAGCAACAACTTTGGCAACATTGTAAGAAAACTCTACAAAACTATTGAATTAGACAGAAACCAACAGAGCTAATAACAATGCCACTGTTGAAATCAACAGTATGGCCTTGCCCAGAATAGTGGTTTCATTTTTGTTTGCTTTATCCCAGAAACAACACAGCAGGAAGAGAAAGAATTCAAAGATAGCTCACAAAAATGGTGCCAGGCCAGCAAGAATTAACTGCAATGCATAATTAGAATCTGGGTCTGCTTAGTTCAGAAGAAAAAAGATCTCATGCAGTTATACAAAAACCCCGAAACTGCATAGGGAGTAAACAAGAGTTCCCACTTGCTGCATCTTGGAATACAGGCACATTATAAATAAATATGAAAAGCAATTAGTACCTTTATTGCAATCATTAAGAAAAAAGGGAGGTTGGGGAATGAATGAAATTGCACATAAAATTCAGTAGGGCATAACACAAGAGATATTGCTCTAGATAAAGAAAACATCTGCAAATGAAGGGCTGGTAGCACCAGTGATGTGATGACTCAAACATAATTTAGAGACGACAGCCATGCCAGGCAGAATTACTGTTCTAGACAATTGAGATAGATGAGAATCTGGCTTCTAAAACTGTTCTACCTGTTCAGTTTAGGAAAGTGTATGGCAACTCCACATTTGCAGAAAGCATATGTTGTAGCCCTCTCTAGAAGGATCAAGGCATCAGGCTGATACCACTGGTAGCACAAGCCAGACTTTGCCTCCTCGTCCCCATGACTGCAAAAAATCCATACGATGGGTATTTCTGTATATGTCTATAAGCTTCTTCTCTGTGTTCAAATGGAAAAGCATAAATTGGATTTTTGCCATTCTTTGTACAGTGGGATCTATTTTAAATGCATAACGTGTCTTATAAGACATTTTAGAAGTACCACCCACACGTTTTCGGATGGTCTTCTTTAATGTGGGTGATCACAATTTCTACACCTTGTCCACCACCGAGCCTCTTGCAACAGCAAGGGTTCTAGCAACAGTCAGCTTATCATAGAATGAGAGCTAAGTCCTGAATCAAAAGCAAACATAGTCATTCTGCATCACTTTAACACTATGTACTCCAGCAGTAATAGAAAAAAAGTGTTCAAGCAACACTGTGACCTTACTGCCCCCTATTCTGAAGCTTAGAAAATTACAACATTCCTTTACCCATACATTCAGCAGGTTGAATGAATGGTTCTGCAGGATAGGAAAGAACTCCCCTGAAAAGGAAACGTCAGTAGAAATGAGATTTTTCATAGTTCCATAAAATTGTCATTCCTATATGCTATCTGTATTCCCTGCTGTAGAGGCTTATGGCCACTTTACGCAGAAAGCACTGTGGGGAATTAGTTAATTTTTATCCTGAACTAGTCTTTGTAAGTCTTTGGAAAAAAAAGTTAGCAACATCTTAATACAACCAGCAAAATAAAAGCCCAAAAATTATACATTATCCCATATTGCTTCTCCCCCCAGGCCTTCCCAAATAAATATCTCCCAGCATGTCAGCTGCATCTGTCATTTCTTTTTTTCTAATGCTGTGGGCCCCTCTCTACCATCAGGTCACGTGGCCAAAAGGTAACAGGTCAGTACATGCTGCAGCAAAGGCATAATCCAAACAGTTTCACTGAGAATATACAGGACTATTTCTTTTGAACTACTGAGTGCTCTACATGTTTGAGGAATTGAGGGTGCTCAGTTGCTCACACAGCAAGAGTAAGATTCAAGATCTCAAGGTCCATACTGTGTAACAGAACTGGATATTCATACACGCAACCACACACTCGAACTATTTCAACCTATTTCAATTTCCCTGCCAGCTTATTGGACTCCATCTGGGGAACTGATTAGTTTATTCTCTTTGTTATTAGAGGAAACAATAACCCCAAATTTAGCTATTGTTTATTCTTTACATTCCAACAAAATTGTTATGAACACAGTGTTATGAGAGGAGAAGTAGCTCAGTTTTATTAAACATATCCTTCTGGGTGGAAAAAAGAACTACCAACTTACCAAACAGCCCTTTCCCAAAAAAAAGCATTTGAGTCCAGCACCCGCCTCTTTTTTTTGTCTACAATAGAATCCTTAGCCTCTAACCAGTGTCTGTGAAATAAATGAACAATCTCAAAACATCCTGGCAATTGCTCAGCCCCTGCCTGTATGAGTACCAACACCAGGAGAGCATACATAAGAGCCAACAGGTGCATTTGATAGTGTGATTAATTAGAATAACCTTGGCATTATGGGGTTATTTCTTTGTAAGTGTATTTCCTTTAAGGTACTTCAGACCCCAGTGTGACAATTCTTCAGCCATAGTTTTCTTTTTGTACTGTCCAAACTACACCAAGTGGAGGGATATCAATATTGTTGATTCTACAGCCAGTTAACAGACACAGAAGATTTATTGACTTCCACAAATCACTGTAGCAGCAACTGATTTTTTATTCACATTGAATTGTTTATTTTTAAAATTAAAAATTTTTTAAATTAAAAAAAATTAAAAATAGCTTTTGAACAATTTTTTTTTTTTTTTCACAAAATCTAAGAACCTTTTTTAAACACATAAACCAGAGATATTTCTCACATCCACTTCCTCCATCAAAAAGGTCTTTAAGTACAACTCAATCCTAGTGAACAATCCTAATTCACAATTAATTCAATTAATGCCGAAGTGATTAGAATGCTTGTAAGAATGCGTCATTTTGGGGATGAACAATGACATTACTTTCCTTCTAGAAGTTTTCTTTATTTTCTATTTCAGAGTTTTTTCTCATAATGCAAATATCCCTCCCTTTCTCTGCTTCCAGGCTCATATATTTTGCCTACATTTCTTACATACAAAATTTCCTATGCCAGTTATTCCACGAGGAAGAACTTCCCAAATAAAGTAAAGCAGAAACAAATTACTTTTCTTATATCAAAACATATTAGGCAGACCTCACAGCCTCTTTGTTGGATTTTAAAGGGGACTCTGCAGGAACAATGAAGCTTAGGTTTTGAGCAAAGGTAATTTTGAAAGGTGGAATCATAGCTTATGAAACTCTCCAGAGAATTTTCTTGATGTAAAGCTAAGAAGACTTTATTGTGGTAATTTCTTAGGAACTGGCCTCATTCCAAGTTGGATTTTAAACACAGATTATAAAGCAAACACCATCCCCCACAAGTATTAAGAAAGAAGAAAATAACAGAGCGGGGGCTGCAGAAATGGTCTCTATTGTGGGACAAAACCCTGTCAATCAAGCAGGTTGACAGGCATCAGAGATTGACAGACAGGCCCTCTCTCCTGACTTCAGTTATCTGGGGGAATGGGAAAAGTGTCTGCAAGAACATGTTAAATTGCCAAAGTCATTACCAGTCACCAATTACCAAAGAAAAGATAACACGGTGTATTTTAGAAAAATCGATGCAACAACATGCATTTCAATAAAGTGAGTTTTTCAGAACTTTAGAAAACAAAATGAACTATTTAGGGAATACATGATGGTTTTTTCATAGAATACCAAGCACTTTACTATGCCAGCCGGCTTTGGAGATTCATCACTATTCTCCCTATCTTTTGTATTGGGGCCAGAGGTCAACCAACAAATATTTCCTTTTGTCTCTTCTTAGGCTTAACGTACAGAAAAGAAGTAATCTCTGTATCCCAATGATTAATTCTAGGTTCGATCCTTGGAAAAGCTATAATCCAGAAGCCATTTTGGTTCTCAAGTGCATTTAGTTTAGTTGCAAGAGTAAATTCTATTATGTGTTAATAAATTACTAAAAAAAGACCAAAGCACCTTGATGTTTACTGCCAGGTTTGACTTTTTCATTCACCCAGGCTGAAAAGGCCTCTTATGAGTTGTGTTTGACCCACTGCATTGCCTTCAGACAGGCTGCCTAAGCTTGGAATACCACATTTCTCTCACATCACTCTATTGAAAATTTTTCTGCAGTCATGACCTAAATCAAGTGAAATGAAATTTATTCTGACACAAAAAATTAAGAAGCCTGCAACTAGGGCTTTGAGAAAATAAAGTCTCTGCTGTGATGGAAGGAGGCAGATCCCTTGTTTTTGTCACCTTCCTTCCACCAGCACACCCAAGAAAAAAGCAGGACAACCCTTTTAAATATAAATAAAAGTGTTCACTTACTGTGAATTTAAATATACTTGCCTTCAGATTTTCCAGACTTTCATAACAGTAATCAAATATCACTGCAAATATGTGGAGCACATAAAGTTAATTATTCTTTTTTTTTAGACTGCTGCCCACTTATTTTTTTCTGAATTATTCCAAGTGCTTTCCATCCTTTAATTTAGCTGGCATTAGGTGGCTCACTTTCAGGAGCTGCTTCACTTTCAGTGGAAACAAAAGGAGGTTTTCTATTACTGCTGTTCCAGCTGTGATCTGCAAGAACATGATTATAGTCTACACTGGATCCCCAGACAGCACTGAATTCAAATGGGTCCTCTTAGGCATCATCTCTGTCTCCCACTGTGTCCAACAACCACAACATACCCCAGATCACCTTCTGCACTCTCCGTTATGGCCCATGGAGGAAAGGATGGAAACTGCTGCTCCAGTATTTATTTGCATACCTCTTGGATACCTTCTCAGGATTGTGGTGACTTCTATTAATTTTTCTGACTTATGTAACTTTTGTGGTTTTTTTAAAGAAGAAGAATTACCCTGGAATCCAGTTTGATGATCCCACATGCATCTTATACCCTTAAATTCCTGCAGCTCTCTCAAGTGGGCCTTTTGGACACCATACAGTAAGGAACTTAACACTTCACCTCAAGAGCCACTTGTATCCATGTGTGTCACATATCAGACCATATCTCTGTGCTTTCATTGAATCATGGAATTGTAAATTGAGTTAGCTTGGAACGGAAGGGACCTCTGGAGGTCATCTAGACCCAACCTCAGCTCAAAGCAGGTCTAATCAGATCAGCTTGCTCAGGGATCTCTCTAATCAAGTCTTACAAACACCTCCAAGGATGAAAATTTACCCATGGGGTTAGGAAAAAAAAAAAAAGATATTTTTACTGTATCTAGGTGGAATGTCCCATGTTCTAACTTGTGTCCATTGTCTCTCATGCTATTGCTGTGCACCCCTAGTAAGAGTCTGTCTCTGCCTTCTCTTAGCTCGATTCACTAGTATTAGGACAAAAATATACTTTTAGAGTGAAGGAGGGGAAAAAATCCAAGAAGACTGCAAACATCTTGTGAAGACCTCTCAGAATATACAACTCAAGAGCTCAAAATTATTTAACTAGCTAAATTAATTAGCTGGATCACAGATGAGGTAACATAAATGCTCTCATATTTCTAACAGTAACATTGTACAGATGTGCTTTCAGAAGAACATGAGCATTAGTTCTCCTTAACACCAGAAAAATGCCTCTACAGAGAGCACCTAAATCCTGCTGAAGGTCTATTTTGTTGGCTTAACCCTGTACAGGTCATCTCTAGCAGAAAGATGTCCCAAGAATTTTATGATCTTGAGTTGACCAGCTCCTTAGACATGTATGACCCTGATCTTCAAAGAGGAAGCCATCCTCTGATAATCAGTATTAAAGGTGAACAAATGCCAAACCCAACACCTACTTATCACAGCGTAACAATAAGGAGATATCAATCCTGAAAATGCTTTCTACTGGTATTTTTCTTAACTTCCATTACACCTCTATTTTTAATGAAACTTACATGGAATAGAGACTAATTTTCAGCAGCATGTCTGCACAGTGCCTTTGAAGGAACACTCTAAGCAGCCACACTTTAGCTGAGAACATTCAGTAGCTCCTGGCTTTAAAGGGACCCATATTTAGCAGAGTATTTCAAACTTGTAGCATAACCTTTGCCAACATTTTACACTTACTTGGAAGATCTTAAGTCTTCATAGCTAGGCAGGCTGACATTTATCTACCTCTGCCTTTCTGTAGAACCCTCACACCAGATAATGTGATCAAATCAAAACTACTTTCCATATAATTATAAAACATAACAGCCCACAGCAAAAAGTGTAAAACCTCCAAAGTACCTCAAAGTGAATTAATTTCTATTACTAGTGAAAGAAGAACCACTTAATGCATCTTTTCTTATTTAAAATTACCATTGACAGCAACTCCCTTTTTTTTTATTCTTGGAAAATGCTGCTACAATGCCAGGTTACAATTTATGGCAAAAAGAAAAGAGTTATGATGCTCTGTTAAATCATTCAGCGATGCATTACATACTTAGTTAATCCTTCTGGTTGTGAAAATTTAGGGCTAAATGGTGCCACTGTGTTCAGTAATTAATTATTTTGTTTCATTTATGGATACTTCATCTATATTGTTGAGCAATAATGCAACTTAATGAACAGCAAATGCACAAGTCCACGCGGCAACCATGTAATCAATATAAATGAGCAACAGGAGATAACTGAATGCCTGGCAACATCAGAAGTAAAATTTTTTATTAATGTAGAAGGCAACTCCTGGCTCCCAGACGTTCTGATCTCTCTGACAAAACAAAGTTTATTTAGAATTTTCTGCATGTTCTCTTCTTACAGCAAATCCCTATATCTCTACTGAAAACAGCAGGCCTGGAGTCTCATCTGCCAATCTGCCCATTCTTAAAAAGGAGATCTGGTACATCGAACATGGTTCCAAGTAAAACAGCTAGGGTGCCTAAACAAGATTTGCTTCCAGGCTTTAAAGAGAAAGGACTTTTCAGATATGTATGAAAAACAGAACCCACAATTCCATTCACAGCAATGGCAGAGGAGAACTCCTCTTAGAATTTTAGATTTTTTTCATTCCTGAAACAGACTTTTCCACTTTCAGAAAATAAAGATTGGATTCCAGTGTCATGTGAACCACGACTGAACATCACATTGAGGCATAAGACCATTGACATGCATGACTCTTTAAGCTGACCATAAATGCAAGTCTTCAGCACTCCACCTCAGTACACCGCCACCATCAAGAAGACTTAAACCTGTGTTCAGAAGCAGCTTCTGACTGAGAAGCTGGCTAGCAAGAGTTGGTTTTGCTGGTAGAGAACAGCTCTGAGTGTGGCCTCAATTTAAAGGGCATGCTTCCTTACTACTTCATATGAAAAATTCATTCCAAGAATTTAACAAAAATTATAAACCAGGAAAAAAATCAATCTAAAAGTTGTGGTTGCAGCTGTCTAAACTGCAGCATTACCTCATCTGGAAGAACCATGCTATACAGAAAGAACCAAGGGAATGATCTTTTCTGGAGTGGGGACCTACTAGAAGTAGCTCGCTTCATTAATGTACACCTCATTAATGTACACAATTTCATATTTCCTTTATTTAGATATACAATTTTATATTTTTCAAGACAACCTCCTCTGCCATGTGCTTCTCAAATTTGTAGCAAAGGAAAATACCCCTTTATTTAGATTTAGATGTTAAGAAACAAACTTTATAAAATTTTTTGGTTTAAATTGATTACCTTCTACTGGCGGGACCCTCCCCAGTGGCTCAGGGTCACATTTCAAAGCTACCTGATGTCTCCAGAATTGGGATCTGATGTCTCTGTAGGATGTCTCAGTGAGTATTTATTAACAAGACTGGAGAAAGCAGCCTCTATATTAATCATCTTCTGTCAAAAAAGAGAAGGCCAGCAAGCAACCTGTGGAGTAGATCAATAGATTTGACTTTCTTTATTCATTTAGAAATGTTTAAGTCAACTTTCCCCAGTAGTAATTAATAAGAAGCTTGTCCACTGTTCTCAGTGGCAGCAGAGTTTTTGAGTTCTACATGATGTTCTTTAATGCAAAAATCACAAAAAGAGAGTCCATAAGGTAGGGAGTCTAGACCATGTGTCTATCACTCATGTCCTCAGACAATTAACTTTGGCTAAAATGAATATTTCACAATTGTTATCAATTTACAACTAATTTTAGAAAGTGTAATTAAAACAAAAATTTTGTTATTTTCTGCTCTTTTTTTTCTGTTGCTCTGTTGTAATAAAGGCCCAGTCTGGACCATGACAAAGACTGTGTGCTCTGCAAACCCAGATGGGAAATGCAGAAGGAAGATAAATGAAGAAAACCTAAACAAACAAAACCCTTAAAAACCTGAACTAACACAGAAGATAACCAGCAGATTCACTCTGCAAGATGAGTCTGGCAGGACAGAGGAAGTTTATGTTGGAATTTCAGATTTAATCCATTCCTAAGCAGGAAGAGTAATCACTTTGGCCTTAACCTCAGCTTTGAAAGCATAGTTCTGCATACATGCTGTTTCAACATTTCTGGGTTGCAATTCAGCATCAAATAATCAATATTCAAGCCTGTTCCCCTTGCAGCCTCCCTGACACACCAGACTGAATGCCACCTTCTACAAGAGCGCTGACACCATTTGAAATTGAAGAACAAATTTTGCATATCTCCAGGTCTCAAAGAACATTTTTGTGCAATACAGATGCTATGTTGAGAATTTTTGCAAGTTCTTGGTATATGCACGTCTGGTTCCATCCTTTCAATAGGTGTTTCTTCCTTCCTAGGTTTCCTGAATAGGAACAAGGATGCAGTGCAGTAAATGCTACACATACATGAAAATTCACACAGTGATAAAATTTACCATGTAAAGAAACATTTGTATGGTTAAAGTAATAGTATTATTGTTTTAGCAGACTTTTTGAGCAGATTTTCTCAACTTCTGGTGCAGCAGAGCTGCCCTGATCAGAGATCCAACATTTTCTGCTATTTTAAAACTGCTATTTTATATTATACCGTATTTTTATATTCCTATTTTAATACCATGATAGGTATACTGTTTTGTAACAGCTGACATGTACTGGAGTCAATCTGCAAATATAATTCCATGAAAAAGTACTTGCTCTTCATTCAGATAAGCTCTCTGCTACCTAGAACACTGCTGTAAATGCCCAAACCTCAACTAGGAGTTCATTAGCAAAATTTCTGTATAACAGAAGTATACCTGAAAATATATTTAGGCAGGTGTAAAACAGACAGAATTTATCATCTCTTTTTCAGTAAAAACTTCCCAAACATACACAGAAAATTAATCATAAGAGAATAAGACTCGTTCTATTTTACTGCAAATTCTACTTCAAAGTTTTCAGGTCTTTTTATGTCCTCATTTTGTGACATAAGTGCATTTCCCAGATAAAAAAGATTATGAAGTAATTAAAGATGGCAAAAATCAAGGTTTACAGGGAGAATCTAGAGAGAGGTACAGTGGCAGTTACGTTTTTTGTGTTCATTGAGCACATACAGAGCTTAGAAAAAAAAATCAACAAGACCAGGCTAAGCTGTGGCTTCCTCTGGAGATGTACCCAGGCTGCATTTTTTTCCCCACCCACTTTGGTTTTTCTAGTAGCGCTGAAGGTACCTGTGACAGTTCTGTGAAGTGCATGACAAAATTAAACAGATTCTTCTAGAGTGAAACAGAAACTGGAGGACCCAGATGTCTTTTGTGTAGGTGCATGTCTGCAGCTAACTCTGCCTTAGAAGATCCCCTCCCAGTCTGGTTTGACTCTGGCTCCCACTCAGCCAACTGAAAGGCTCCCAGTAGTCTCTATAAAACACTACAGGTCTCTGGACTAGCTGTTGCCACCCATCCTGGGACAACACTCAGCCTTCTTATGGAGGACAAACACAGCTCACCATGGTCAAGTCACAATTACCAGTCTTGTCACAACTAAACTTTGACAACATCAGTGACTAGTACAGGGGTGTCTGCAGAATATTCAATTTTGTATTCACCTTTTCTAAAGTCACAAGAATTCCCACATGTCGCTACAGTTCAGAAGAGAACTACTATAACTCTTCGCACAACAGTGCTTAACACAAGGTCTCTGACTACTCCACCCTTGCTCAATCTGCAGGAGCTCCTGTGTATGTGATGCTGCCCCATGGCTCCCCTCAGCAGCATGGAAATAGTTAAGGTCACAACAGAGTGCTGCTATGTAAAGGAGAAATTTCCCTGTCCTTGCCTAAGTGAATGTCTGGGATTAAACTGACAGCCCACCTTAGTGATGGTGGAATAATTGGTTGTTCAGCTCTGTCCTTGTCAAGCTCTGACAGTTCTGCAGATGTCCTGCTCGGCTCTCCAAAGGTTAGCCTCAGTTGAAGCTGGTGTTCATTAATCATTCCTTCCTGACAGGACTCAGAGGAGACCACATCTGCCACTCTGTTCCCCTCAGTCCCTGACGCATCCAGCTTGTGTGTAATCACTGCTGGTTTTCTTCAGAGGATACCTGATAAGGGAATATACATTTAACTACGAAACTCATGGTGTTGTCTTCTTTCTTGGTAATTCTTTCAGTGAAGGGCCAGTAATATGAATTTGGTGTCTTTGTCCAAGACGCTCTTGTAGAAAAAGAGTGAACTGTGGACTGGATGTACAAGAAGTACGCAGTATCACATTCTTCTTATAGTGTTTGTAATGCCTTCATATTACAATAATTTTCAATATAGTGGCATACTCACACTGAAGATGGAATGACATGATATTGCAATAACCTTGCACACGTACATGGTAGCTGCAAACAGCACCTGACTTAGAGGGAGTGGGGAAAAACACACCATGAACTATCCCACTGAGAAGCTGGGAAAAGAAAAGCCTCAATGCCTTCTTCTTATCTGGTCAATTTTTCCAACCACTGGCTCTCTATGGACTATAACAGTTGCTTCACTGCCTGTTTGTGGACACCGTGAGTGAAAAATCCTGTCAGCAGCTCTGCTTTAACCCAGGTGAACTGGATAATCTTCAGAAGTTCACACAGGACTAATTTTGTTGGAGTATTCTGACTGCTTTTACCAGAACCTGTAAGAGTCACCCATGATTAGTATGCAGTTTAGAAAAATCAGAGAACTACTCAGATAATTCCCAGCAATTTCAAGTATACTGCAAGATTTCAAGAGTACATCCTACAGTTAGACAAAAACACAAATATATTACTTATGACTCTTGAGTAAATTGAAATAACCATCAGGACACAGACAGCCAGTGTATTATAGTTGACAAGATTGTGTAAGAAATGAAATAATTACCCACTTCACAAACTTATTACAAGATTGCCCACTGACTTTTCTTGGGGTGCTGGTGCTCATATGTGAGCAATGCAGGAATCATTTCAAATAATTGATTAACTGTCTAGTCCACGAAGTTCAAAAAGGAACAAACAAGGACATTAAGCGATTAGCATTCTTCCATTTAATTTGCAAATCCTATCTTCACAGCTAAAAAGCCAAATGCCTCAGGCTCCAAACCAGGCACACAGATCCCAACAAGCTTGACAGTTGAAAGAAGGTGTTACAGAGGCAGGTAACTGACATGTTGGATTAAAGCAATCAACACATTGACCATTAATCACGACTGAAGGCTTTACAGTGCGCTTGGAGAATGGCAGTGGGCCTGTTCCAGAAGGGAGGAGCAGTGATGCTGAATTTCAAACTGCTGAGCCAACCCTCTATTGTGATTTGGTTAACCCAAGCTGTTATAGCTGCAGATCTTCAGTTAAATCCAGTAACTTTTGGATGTAGACAAAAAGAGAAAAATCTAAGTAATGGATCACCTTTCAAGTTCCACAATGCTGACTTTACTAGGGAAGCCTAAGTAATCAAACCCAGTCTAAATGATGTACTCATAACCAGAATCCTCATCATGTATAGCTGTTCTCCCACTGCTCAGCTGACAATGATACTTTGTGGTGCTGCCTCCAATGGATATATCAAATTTAACAATATCTGAGGAGCAGGGGAAGGTATAACTACGTGCAAACCATTCTAATTCTCTGTAGGACTGGGAGTGTTTGTCAGTCACTGAGAGACAGATGCTTCATTGCTAAATGGCAATAACAGCATAGAAACTATTAACAGTTCTACCAGCCATGCCAATGGCCTCATGGGTGGGCACTGCAAAAGGACACATAAAAAGAACCTTATAGTTTAAGGGACTAAAACATTGAAACACATGAGGACCAATTCCATTGCTTTAGGAATTATTTTCTCATTCCTGTTTTCCTTATGCATTACAGTAGTACCAGCTAATGAGGCACTCAAATGCAAAACAGAAACTTGGGCAATGACTACTGGTTTGAGAAAAATTTTGAAACCGAAGGAACAGATCCAGTAGAATATGGCTACAATTTTGTCCATAAGCTTTAAGCAATAGTCAGACTTAAAGTCTTCACTATGCTCCATGTGCATGTATAACCAAAAGACCTCCTCCTCACAAAGGATTTTCCTTGAACCTACTGAGAGCCACAACAAATGATTAAATGAGTAAGGCATACTTTTAAGTCAGTAAAAATTGCATTTCTGTCATGATTTAACAAGGATTCTACAGGCTACTGAATTACTAGAGCGGCTGCATTAGGTTATCTAGTATTCCAGCACAAAATATTGTCATTTATTTGTGTATTCTCAGTGGCAGCTAAGAAAACTAGGAACATTATTTCTTGTTTGGAAAATCAGCCTTGTCCCTTGCCTTTCTATTCCCTGTATTTATGCTCCCTCACCTCACCACATACTTCACTTATCAGTAAAATGGACTTGCAACACTGACATATCTGAAGAACTCTTTTAAATCAGACTACAGACAAGTAGAAATATCTGTAAGTTTTTACTTTTTTATTGTGCTCCCTCTGCTGGCTCTAAAAAAAAGTACTGTTGGAAAATATTTCCAGAACTACACTGATGCCCCAGTATTTCAGATCAAGTTTTTTAAAATTCAGAGGAAGAGACTTCTGGGTTTTTCCAAAGACAAAGAAGGACAATACCAAGAGCAAGGTGCTACCTAATGCTTAGGAAAACTGCAAACAGCTGGGGAAACAACGCTCTTCTGCAGAGCAGCAGAAACTTACTCCACACAGGTCAGAGATTTAAGACAGCCCAGCATGCAGGAGAGAGAGACTCCTCTGGCACCTGTGATCTCTGTATAGATAAGAGTTGTATGGATCAAGACGCCAAATGGTGTTAAGTGAAGAAAAAGGAAAACAAATATCTCTCTGATATGGTGTTCCTTTAAACCTTAATTGTATGGCCTGTGGAAAGCAGCACTATGAAAAAGTATACAGTGGCATTGCCACTAATACAATTAAAATCACTGTGATGCAAGTAAAATACAGGATGTTATCTCTTATGTTCCATACCTACATTTTATCCTTTACCCAGTTCTATCTTCTGAAAATATGTGTAGGTCTGTAAAAATAAAACAAAACACACCTTTAGGTATTCGCAAGAGCTACTGCCTCGATACACTGGCAAGACCTGGCATGTTTAGGCATAC
Source organism: Cephalopterus ornatus (assembly GCA_013396775.1). Taxonomy (NCBI): domain Eukaryota; kingdom Metazoa; phylum Chordata; class Aves; order Passeriformes; family Cotingidae; genus Cephalopterus; species Cephalopterus ornatus. The sequence continues at coordinate 730,688 of VZRE01002955.1, forward strand.
ACCATCCTGTCACAAAATAAATAACACTTGGCCAAAGACTCATTTCAGTGTAAAATTACATATTAGGACAGAATGAGCAAACTTGCCATACTCAAAAAGCTGTCTCCTTGCTGGTAAATACAGTTAAAGCTTTTAAGTCCATTTAGAGAAATCAGATGTCAGGAATTTTTATCTAGGGATTAAGGATTTTTATCTAGGGATGTGGAGGTTTTCCCCCTCTAGTAAAAATGCCAGTTTCATAATGCCCTCCCCTTTCCTCCAATTTCACTTAGCTATACAGATAGGCATCACAGTCTTCATGCAGAGCTGTCACTTACTTACTTTGGTGATTATACATATTACCCTCAAATGTCCCAGAGCATCAGCTGAGTGAATTCAAATTATATCTGTTAAAGTAAACTGCAACGCATGAAACTAATTTCTCAAAATACAGAAATTATACAGCAACAAGCTCATGGGGCACACTTTGTGTTGAAAGGGATCTATATTAAGTAGGTTTAATAACGTATTGTATTATTCCTACAGTTCCCCTCGTACAGGGACATTCAACTGCACAAGGCCCTTCAGCAGTCTGATCTACTTTGGACCATCTCAGAGCAGTGGGTTGGACCAGATAACCTTCAGAGGTCCCTTCCCACCTATTTTAAACAGTTTTTTGTTGAAAATTTAGCCTGAGAAGATTTGGAATTTTTGCCAATATGCATTGCTAAAAACTGCAAATCTGCTTCTTATGTTGAATGGCAGAATTTTTTCTTCCCAGACAAGTCCTCTGTTTTTCAAATTTTATGGAAGACAGTATGGTTTTTATAGCTTCTAACATGGGAACTGGTTACTGAATTTCTATGAAAATAAACCTGATCTGACATTCAAAGGGGGATTAGACATAATCCAAATTACAATTTTTTTGATGGCTATCTAACATCTTGTCTGTGCAAAAATGTCATACATTAATGGCTTGGAAACCATGACAACACCACCTCTCTAGAGCTCGCACAAGCTCAATCAAGTCATAATCAAGGATTTCCTTACATGATTGTCTATTATCTCCTTCTCAGTTAGAGATGCACATTATAGGAGTGAAAAGATCAGAGTGGAATCGCCAGCATTAATTACATGCTAGACTAGATCTGTCTTCCTTCAGGAGCTGTCAAAAAGAATTTGGAGTACCTGTAGGACATTCAGAGTAGTCCTGTATTGATTCTGCACAGGCTGTAAACCAAAATAAAAAGGATTAGCACAAGTCAGTGTTACTGAAAATATATTAAGTTCTTCATATTTGATTAAAGAGAAAGTCTATTCAACTCTGCAAACACAGATGCATTCCATAATACCTACTATGTCCTTCCAGTGATGAGAAGGTACCTAAAATTATAGCACAAGTGAAATGTGCTTATCATGAGGAAAAAGGTTTCAAACTAGGTAATTCCTGTGTATATTTATTAGAATAAAGGCTTGTTAATAGAAGCACAGTCATTTTAAGCCTGAAGAGAAGTCCATTTTTTTTGTGTAAGACAATCTGGGACGGCACAACCTCATTGTGATAACAAATTAATTACAACACTTTCTCACCTAAAATATTTTATCTATTAAATGAAGTAAAAATATAATGTGAATAAAACTAAAAGAAATAATATACACTTTATTTTTAGTGGGAACATTCTGTTTTACATATGATATCTCATAAACCTTGATGAAGGTATCAGAAACATGTGAGAGTTCTATTTTTAACTTTACAAAATACCAAGCATTTTAGAAGAAAAATTTATTTACAAAAATCAAATAATCCAGTGACTGTTCTGAGTAATTCACTCTGTCTATATTAAAAACCTTAAACCTCCAGAAAATTCCAAGATGCACTCGTTAACTTGTCTTTCTTCCACATGTGAAAATCCTGACTCGTAAAATTTGGGCTTTGGAGGGTGTATCCTGTCACTCCAGAAATACTGTGTTAGCATTCAAGACAGAAGTCCTTCCACTCTGCAACAAGGTAGAGACACACACAGAAATCCTGGGCTCTCACATTTGAGTAGAAATGCTTCCTACCTTTTTCTGTTCATATAAAAAGCAGTCATGCAGTTAAACTTCCTAAAAAGAAGAGATTACATCAGCTCCTTCCCCATCCTATGCAACCACTGATTAAATGACTCAAATTTATGATCCTGCTTCCAGAGGCTTTCCCAGTTTTGCCTCTTCTTTTCAGTCCTTGCATCTCAAACTTTTCAGGTACTGAAAAGTTTTTCCTCATCTACCTATTCAAAACAAGCAAAAAGGTAAAAGTTTGTCCAGTTCTAGAATTTCCTCTCCATGGATACACTGATGAGATTAGGCATTTGAGAAGGAACAAAAGCTAATTGTTACCTCACATTCCTCTGTCATTGAAGTCCCCTGAGAATGACCAGGGGAACAAGGACACTCCTGCCCTCAGACCCCACAGAGAGCCATGTGCTTTCTTGCTCCTCCAATGCCTGAGACAAGATATTACACAGCACAGCATCAACATTAAGACAGAGCACAGAACAACAAATAGAAAGAAGGACAGGTTGGAAAAGAAAAGTTGGAAAAGAAAATAAAAAGTTTTTAAATTATTTGAAATCTGTGATTAAGAAAATGGGCAGTGAAAAAAAAAATTTCTTGCTTCTCAGCTCGAACAGCGGTGATGAGATCAGCCCTGTGTAACATTGTGCACACCAACACAGAAAAGAAATAGCTGCTACTGGAAAACTGCCTGCTATGAATATTGAATTAATGTGCCAAAAATTAGTTTATGTGGACGAGACTTAACACACTACTTAGTGGAGAAGGGAAGCTTCAGAATTGTTTGGTATGTTCATGAGGACATACCTGCAGAATTCTTTTAAAAAAGAGAGAGCAGGCACTGACACACTGCTGCTTTTCTGAGGATAGTAATTGGACTACAGCTAGGCCTCTCAAAAGACATTCATCCATAAGTGCAGAGCTGAGAGGAAAAAAAATCTGGAAACCTGAAAGAATTTTTTAATACTTACAAAAAACATATCAGTAACTAGATGTACTACTTCTCTGTGAACATACTGGTAAACACTGCCACATTTTCCCCCATTTTTAAATAAAAACTTGAACTTTTGTTTTATTAGATGATGATCTAACCAGGAGAACTACTATCACAAAAATCTTTTACAAAAATTGAACTAAAATAAACCAATAAAATAGTCACCTTGGGTGAAAAACACCTGACTGACACTGAGAGTGTTATAACCATTAATTGGAAAAATCTGAAAGTACTATATAGATAAAGCATTACATTAAGATACAGAGCTGTATTTCTCACTCTTATGTGCTTGCAAAAATGTCCCAAAGAAACTTCTTGTCTACATCAAGCTGATGATCAGGCAGCACACTGTATGACTGGTCAATTTTTAAAAGGTACTGCCAGGGCTTTAAACTGACAGGAACCAATCCAAGTCAGAAGCTGCATTCATAAACCTGAGTAAAAAGAAACAATTTCAGGAAGCATTTGGTTTCTCTGAGCGTGGAGGGACACAGTGCAGAACTGCATCTCAGAATTGTTCTGTATCCTGGCAAGAAGTTTCGGGACATTTGGAGAGTGAAACCGAATACAATCAGGAAACCTGGTGGTACTGTTACATAAACAAGCTTACTATGGTTTAAATAAATAATCACATATTCTACACGCTGCAAACTGTATTTGCAAGTGGAGCATGTGTTGGCCACCAAGCACTGACCATGCTGTCACAAATTTCAATTCACATCACAATTTCACGATGATGATACCATAGAATACATTACTTTCCCACAGAATATCAACTGGATAACAACTTTTACCAAAAGTAAAAGTTTTTGGTTAGCAAAACTAGCAGCATAGGTGTGCTCAGCAGACTGCGTATGAGCTGCAAGATTACTGCTGCTGCACGTGTTTTCCTTTAACATAAAAAATTGCAGGTTTGATGTTTGGTTTTAGCTATTTATCAAATGAAAAATTCACCTTAGTGCTATAGAGTTCAGTTTTCCAAAGATAAAACCTACAACAAGAAATGGGTGCCTAAAGAAAGCAAAGCAAAGCAGAAGTATATAAAGAAAAAATCATTAGGTCCCCATTAAATTCCATTCAAATGAGCCTACAAATTAAGAAAGATCAGTGGATTCATAAAAGGGATTGCTATAACCTTCAGCGATGCATCCCTTTAAATTTAAGTGAAATTACCTCCACGACTTCTGGGATAACTGATTATTATACCTCACCCCAACAACCATTACCTCATCACAGAGGTTCCTACAAGCTCCCTCATACCAATGGGTGTTACAACTGCCAGAAAATCCCCCTGATTGCATGAGCATCTTTAGACAAATCCTTTCCAGGCTTTGGTTAAAATCTTCCGTGCATGGCTGACAAGTTTGCTCTAAAACAGGCAAAGACCATCCCCAGCACTCTTCCCTCCAGGCTGCCCTGCCTGCTCAGTACCCGCCCCTTCTCAGGAGCTGTTTGAGTGGCTAGAGTTGGCAGTAATTGCTGCTGACAGTGTTTGGAGCCTTGCCTCCCCGCCAGAGACAAATCTTTCATTCATGAAGAAGTGCTTGTTAGGCCAGTGCTGGACTCCAAACCCGCTTAATTAAATTTTAAAAAAAAAGATGCTTAGCTCTGGTGGGAAATTTGCACACAAAGGCCTGTGCCTGAGCCATTCCCCCCACCACTTTATCTCTCAAACAGTTTTGCAACACAACAGGGTCTCTCTCCCCCATCCCTTTCCTTCCAGCCACTGCAAAGGCAGTGGTGACCCTTATTAAAAGACCAGTTTGTTATGGAATGTTTTCCCCATGATTCACTAACAGGGCTTTTCTCCTCATCAATCAAGAGCTTATAAGTGCTGTGTAAGGGTTCTGCAAGGGCCGATGGCTTCAACAGTTTCAAAAGTAAAGAGTTTAAATAGGTACATGGAAAAAGCCTCCTTTGAGCAGTTATGTAAACAGTCCCAATGCAATTTAAAACCCTTCACGCTGAAACTGTCAAGTCTGATTCTTTTATTTAATAGTATTCACACACCCCTTTCTGCATACACCTACTGAACAATACTGGGTCAGATACTCAGGAAAGTGATGGCAAACACAGTTCAGGGCTGTGGAACAGTAAGTGGGAGTAAAAAGATAAACAAACAAGCTGTTTTGTGAAGAGGGAGTTCAGGAAATGGAGTGAGAACCGAACAGAATACTTGAACAGATTTGGCTTTGGCCTAATCTGGCAATTTTTGGTCTTTGTCTTGGCTTTCAAATTAATATGATTTGTTGTTGTTGTTTGGTTTAGTTTTGTTTGCTTGTTTGTTTGTTTTAACATCCATTTAATTTTAAGCCTTTTGGGGCAGCGGCCACAGGTCAATCTGAATCTAAGATCAGAAATTACTTTTTTATCATGAATATTTGAGATTACTCTTTTGTGACCTGTGTAAATCAAGTAAACATTTTCAAAAAAAGAAACTCTGGAAATGATTTTTCATCTCATGGCCTGTATTCTAGGCTACCAAAATTTGTTTTTTACATGTGGCACCGTCATTCAAGCTGCTAATTCTACTCCATTTCTATTTGGAAATAAGTCCACAAGTACAATAATGTTTTAAAGACAATGAGAACTCAGCAGAAAAATGCATGTATTTGCAAACCTACATGAGGGTAAATTGCTTACCATATTGATCCTACACTTTCACACAAGAAAACAGGGATTATCCAAAGCTGCCTGAAGTCTCCAAAGTCACTTCTTTTAAGTGATATTTCAATAGACCTTTAAACACATCCCAAGATGAGGTGTTTATTACATTCTGATCAATGCATAGACTACTAGTCACATTAATAATATATTTTAACAGTTCCTTCCACAGGGATTTGTAACATTTGTCACCAAAGTTTTCCAAAATAGCAGTTTTGGGTAGTTGAAAAGTATGCTTCTATTAAACACCTAGAAAAATGAGCGGGATGTTTCATACTTTGTAAATGAATATTTCAATTTTCATAATGCTAGTTTTCAGATGCTCAATACTGTATAATGTCCAGCAAAAAAGGAAGCAAATAGGCTTTATGAATTGATTCCATCAAAGACAGAGTAATGTTCTTCCTTGATTCTTCATTAAAATTGAATAGTGTTAAAATTATTCGTTTATATCATGCCTTTTGTACATACAATTCACGTTTGTTGAGCAGAAGCTGAAAGCATAGATTTGTCCATCAGTCCTATTCTATATCTCATCTCACTTAGACTAAGTACACACACACAAACGATCACTGTGTATTTCCCAGAGGCAAATGAGGTTGTGAACATTCAGGTATGTTAAGATTTACTGACACTATTAGTTATAATTGTGAAGCATATTGCATAAATTATAGCATATTACAAAATCAAGCAGGTTTCAGTCTAGAAACCTCCTTTTAATTTAGATAACAACATAGAATATTACTTTATACTCTAAGATCAATTTTTAATTCACAGATTCAAGAGTTAAAACTAACTACTGTAAAAAAAAATTTTGACACTAAACTGAAAACCCTCTGGAAATCTCTGTGAAGAATTTCCATTCACAGATGATCCTGGAGGGAGTTTTGTGCATTCTCACAGAGTGCACAAATGACAAGTTGAAGCAACATGGGAGCGACCACAAGGAAAAAGACAGAACACACAGAACTGCCAAACTCTCAGAGAGCCAAATTTAAATCCTATTCTATTTAAACAAATGCAGCCTTGACAACAGCAGGTCTGATGATAAAATCAGGAGTGCAGAACACATTGTCTAACCCAAGTGTCAAAACCATCTTTTACTAAAATGTAAATAGAATCTGAATTTGTTTTTCTCCTCCTCACTTGCAACTTGCTGTGATGTGGATAGAGTTGTATACCTCAAAGATCAAATGCATTGTGTAAGAGAAGGAAGAGGCCAAAAACCCCCAAACTATTTTGACAAGAACATTTCTGTGGTAAAAATTGATTTTTTGTGTCCATGAAAAATATATGTTAATTTTAAAAGTATATGTTTATCTTTTAAAAGGTGTCTGTGAGTGTCTGTGTGTCTGTGGGAGGAAAAATACCTCCCTCTGACAATTCAGAGAAAGATAAAGAGTCCCAAAATCTTTCTTGACAATATCTTTCAAATATGTGAGGAACAACTGCAAAACTGAGTCTCCCCCCAAAGCACATAACCAAAACCATGAATTAATATTTTGTTAAGATAATTCAGCCTAGGTTTTGTTACACTGTCTGTGCATTACAGAAATGCATATCTCAAGTGAGATGGAAGCAGACATAAAAGAGAGAAGGTTTCCCCCCACTCTTCAGTTTGTTTGAAAGCACAGGAACCATATCTGTCCTTTGGTCACAGCAGAACAAATGCTACACACCAATGTTTTTTATGCCAGAATCACAAGCTGCAGAAAAACAGGCTCCATTGTCTTTGTAGCATTCATTTCTTCCATTGGTGTTCATCTGATGATGGAATCCCAGAATGGTTTGGGTTGAAAGAGACCTTAAATGTCATCTAGTTCTGCCCCCTGCCGTGGGCAGAGACACCTTCCACTAGCCCAGGTTGCTCCAAGCCCCATCCAACCGGGCCTTGGATGCTTTCAGGGATGGGGGAACCACAGCTTCTCTGGGTAACCTGTGCCAGGGCCTCCTCACCCTCCCAGGGAAGAGTTTCTTCCTAACATCCAATCTATTCCTACCCTCCGTCAGTTATATCACTTATTATTCACTTATATCCCTTACTGTGATTTACTTCCTCTCCAGTTTGGGAATCTTAAATTGCTAATTGTAGCATTTTCACATAAAGAATGGCTTCTTACCTTCCCACAGAGTATGTAGAATTCCCAGAAACCAGACAAGATATACTATCATATCTTTAAAGTGGTTGGCTGGTAGTGATTTCATAAACATTTTTGTCCCTAAAAAACAAAACAAACCCCTAATGTCACATTACTAATAAAAAGCTTTTGCCCATGGCCCCCAACAATATGATCATCTATTATAATATTTGATATATGATATAATTGATATTGATATATAATTGATATAATTGATACAGTCCTGAAAGTGACCCACTTAAAATTATTAAAAAGATATGGTGTTTATTTTTGCTGTCCATAAAACAGGAAACAGCCTTTTGGATACGCAAACTGATCAGAAGTAATTAAAGTGATTGGCGCCTACTGAAAAACAATCTTTTGTGTTTAAGGGAGTTGAATGCAAAAACTAATGAGGTCAATTTAATATGCTTGTGAAAAAAGCATCAGCTGTCAATGCAACTTACAACAATGCTGGTACTAATCCCCTTTTCTCAGAAAATCATTTAAATTTTCCTCAGCAAACTAGAAAATCTCAAGAGTCAACCAGTGCTGATAAATGCCGAATGATTAACATAAATAAAAGCTTGTGTCCATTTATAGTAACAATAAACATGGCATTTTATTAACTATAAGGTTTTCAATTTGTTATGAACAATTAGTTGACCATCACAGCATTGGCTTCATAAGCCCTATCCAAGACTCACAGTTCCAGAAGATAACCTGCAAATATCTGACCTTAAGGAAAAGATAAAATGTAACCATGTATAATGACATTAGCAATTTAACTAAGCAGGTTTGACCTCTTCGCTCAAAAATCTATACCTAGAAACTGTTGAATGTTTAAATGTTTACATTCTTCTTTTCTAGTGGTTAAGACCCTCCAACCACCTCAAAATACTACTCATGTCTTTTCTGTGCAATCTCTCCTGCTTCTACATAATAATAAAAAAGGAAATTCTAAAAGTAAAGGTGAAAACGAAACTTTTATTCTAATAAAGACTCAGATTCAGATATTGCTGTCATGCCAGTTTAAGTGAAGAATTTGTCTTGAAGTGATATCGTGGGCCTGTGATGTCATGAAACAACTGTAAAAGTTCAGTTTGGCGTATTGTAAGCATTTCTTTAATTCTGTGTTTCCATTTATTACATCAGGGCTATAGTGTCTGCAGTAAGCTGCAAATAGAGAAGTATTTCAAGTACTCTCAGAGCCACTAGCAAATATCTGTGGGTTCTTATCGAGATGGTTGGAAGTCTTGAAAACAAAAAAAAAGGCAAAACACCCTACTGTGGAAAAGGGAGTCCCAAGCTTTGGTACGCACAGGCCTTTTGATGCTGCTTCACATAATATGCATGCTGCAAAACCAGGGTGCAGACAAGTTCAGAAATCCCAATTCTAGCAGTTCCCAGTAGCTCACTACCAGGTAATCCACAGAAGGTTTACTTGGTAACACTACTCCATTTTGCAAAGGATTTTCAATATCAACTATACTGAGTGGCCAGAAAAATACCATGGGGATAAACTGACCTCCTGACACTCAGAATGAAATCCTGACACTGTTCACATTACTAGATGCTCTAGTACTACACAACAGTTGAAGAAATCTTCCTCCATCCTTATTTCAAAATGTGATATACTACACCAATCTGAAACAAAACAAGAAAAACACAGAGCCAGATATTTAGTACTATGAGGGGGAGAGGGTGTCTTGTCTGAATGAAAACAATTCCAATCACCAGCAAGATTTTTTAAATACTAAATAAAAACTTTTTATTTACTTTGATTCACCCCCCTCCTTTACTAAAATAAGGATAAAATCAACATTTTAATAGTGGGCATGGTTCCTACTTTGTAAGAACTGTGGTACATTATTTTGCTTGTGAAGGTGCCACGGCTAGTCTTGTAAACTTCCATACTCTTCTGATTTACATATTTATTGGATTGTTATCTTAAAAGAAAGTTTAAAACATACTTCAACCACCCAAAACAACCCCTTAAGAGTCTGAAGCAAATCAGAAAGGAAGGTTTAATTCTCAGTTCCTGCTAGGTGGAAGAAGACATAACAATTAAATCCCAGGAAAGGATATCATGGTTTGTTATTAAGAAAAAACTCTGTGAGAAAAGTGATTAAATACTGGAAAAGATACCCAAGAAAAACTGACCATCAGAGCTGCTTTTAAAAACACATTAGTCAGGGACAGTTTAAGACATAATTGACAAACTTGGGGCAGAGGAATGGGTGAGATGTTCTCTAGCAACACTTTCAGTTTTCCCTTGTATGATGTGAAGATTCAGATTCTTTTGAACATTGATGCACACAAATAACAGGGAGCAGCTCTCCACAAGTCCCAACAATACAAAAAACCCAGCAGGAGATACTACTCAGGGGTCAAACATGGGCATGTCAGGAAACACTGAGTTCATAAGCACTCTGGCTGACTAAGCAAATACCCTTGTAGTGTATTCTTTATATATAACTGGTTCTACATTCACAGCAATGCTAAGGGCATCTGCCACTGGTACTTAAGGCCTTTAAGACCTTTGTAGTTCGAGGCCAGAGAAAGCCACTTTCCCCCCGGGTTCCTGTGGAGTAACAGTGACACCCAGTGACAAGTTTTACAGTAACTTCCTGTGAGCATCCAGAAAATACCAGTCTTCCGTTTAAAAGTAAAGGACACAGTGAGTTTGTTTGTCACTTACACGTGTCCTTTGCATTCTTCCCGTGGAGCCTGGGCAGGGAGTGCTCTGCTGCATCCTCTGCATGACCAAGAGTTGAACAGCAAACCCTTCCTCAGCACCATCCCTTTGTGCTGTCTGACCTGAAATAGCTTAGCAGGAAATATGAAACATGCAGACCACAATTACTGCTAACCCCAGAAAAGTTAATACACATAAATAATTTTAACAAGCCTTGATAAGTCAGAAGCATTTTATAAAGAGCTCAATTAAATACGGTCCTATACTCTATGCAACTCTAACAGGTGACATAGTCAGGAAGCAAATATGTCTCAATGTAGAAGCATGCAGACCTAAATTTAAATTTGATACTCCCTTTACCAATGTAGGCACCATTCCACATTTGCAAGATACTTCCTTACAATAACCGTAAGCACAACCTTTTTGAGGACCTGGCACAACAAAAGCCTGATCTTCACCTCCAGCACGTTATATACCAATAACATACCATGTTATTGTATTTTCACTACCTTTTCAAAGCTTTCAATTTCAGAATTGATTTTAGCAAATACTCTCTTACTTGAAATTACTGGTTAGGTAATTTGGATTATTTGGATGAATAATTGCAAAGCTATAGGTTGCCTGCAGCCTCTGAATTTGTCTTGACTCACTGGTTACCACAGCTAAAAAGTTAACCAAGCACAACTACTGCTCATTACCCTAACTCAGAAAAATCTTGATCTTGGATCTGTTTTCTGGATGCTTTCACCATCACATTGCAAACAGACCTGTGTGATACATTCCCACTGACAAAGGCATGTTTTGTAAAGAAGGCAACTGAAAACAGCAGGTATCCCACTCACTGTGCCTTCCCTGATCACCCATGGGAACAGGTTTACTACAGCATGGCAGAGGGCCAGAGAAACTATCACTGCAGAATACAGATAAGCAGTCCTCTTCTGTACCATAATTAGCAAGAAATAATTTTCTAGATGTCACTTTACTTCCAACACCTCTTTTAGTGCTGCCTTGCAACTTCTGGAATTTGTGAAAAATCTTTGCAGAACTGTGCCCTAAATGTCTGCTTATAAGTTTAAAACTAATATAACTATTCCTTCTTGATCTTTAATTAATTATAAGGCAAAGGAACAGCCAGAGTGACAACAGTTAGGACGTTATTTTCAAGGTGATATTAGTAAAAATTCAATTAATGTAGTACTCACGAAGAAAAGATTAAAGAGGAAAGGAAGATTCCAGACAAGCTCTGGTCCTACAGAGGTTAGCAAGAATAGCAAGTTCAAAGCCAAGGATGGTTAAAGCACAGAGATATGAGTCTCTATATTTGTCTCTGGTAGTGGTCAAAGACTGGAACAGGTTTATGAGAAATACTGTGCAGTCTGCATCTGTAGAGATACTTAACACCTGACTGGACACAGTCCCTCGGCTACCTTCCCTAGGTGACCCTGCTTGCGTAAGAGGTTGGGCTACATGAACTCAAGAAGACCCTTCCAACCTAAACGATTCTGTGAATCCTTTACAACTCTGTAGTGTATGAGAGCTTTAAATGAATAGTGAATAACAAGACATCAATACGACAAGGTAAGGGATAACCTACCCAACCTTGTGCAACTCTTATAAGGCCCAGCTGGTAGTGCTTTGACTGAGTTTGATGACAGAAAACTATTTTGACTTCAGACCCACAGCAGTACTTTAAACAACCAAGATGGTCACTCTTTCAGACACTACAAAGCAGTGTGTTAGTTTAGCAGCAACATATGATCTCAGTGAAAGGTGTATGACACTTGAGTCAAAGTCATTAGTATGTGTATCCTACATTATGAGCAAAACTCATAATGGTGTTTCAGAGAAGAACAAACCTCCCAGAACACGGCATTAATAGTAACCATTTCTCATGAAGGTGCAGAGATAGTTTCTAGGCCTTAGGGGAAATGCCATGTGTGCTTTTCATGAGGGTAAAGAACAGTCCCAGAGCAACAGAACAGACAAGGGCTCCAATTCAGATAGGGGTGACTGGAAAGAACTGGACAAAGTCCAATAAATGCCAAGAACCTGTCACTGCTCATAAAGCATAAGGCAACTGGGAGACTGGTAATTTCCTCAAAAATGGTCCAGGAGTTGGACAAAGCAGTGTCACTAACCCAAGAGTTACAAGGAGTCTGGCACTGGATCAATATACCCAGGCAGAGAGACTGCAGTCATACTCACAGTGAATCAAGACATAGAATGAAACATTAACTAAAGCCTAAAGCCTTGCCCTCTGTAGGGACACAGTGCAGTAACTGTCATGTAATTGTGTCCATGATGGATGAAGGAAGTAGTTACATGAATCAAAGCACAATCATTTGGCTCCAGAAAGCATGATTTGCATGAATAAAATAAAATGATTGCATGCTTTGGAAATTAAAGGCCTTCTTTACTTATTATACTGCAAAAGCTAATTATAGTTACTGAAGACTTTTGCTATTTGCTCATAATAAGCACCTCAGTGCAGCATAATTAAAATGACTGTCAGCTCATCGGTGTTGACACACATTAATAAGGACCATTTCCAAGTCTGTGAACCCATGCAAAAAAACAGTTGAGTTGAATCACACATGCAGGTTGCCCTCCTGCAAGCCAGAAATGCTCAACTGCCTTTGCAAAACATGCCTTTCTCAGTAGGAATGTATCACGCAGGGCTTTTCACTCATACCATGAGAAGAGTAATCTTTTACTGCTGTTCCGAAATTGCGATCAACACAGAAAGCATTCACTGACTCACTGGCCAAACAATATTTCAGGCCCATCCTGTGTGCCCCAGCAGTGGCAGCAGCCATGAGCCCCTGCTATGTTGCAAGCCTGTGGCCAAGAGCCACTCATGGCAGGTAGATACAGCCCAAACAGACACTCACATCCAGGCACCACAACAGCAGAGCAATGCTGACAGCAAAGAGGGTCTGAGGCAACATTGCAGACCTTAGAGAGAAGAAACTCCTGGTAGGCACTGCCTGCAAATATTAATTCAAGGACTGAAGCAGGAACAAAATTCAACTTTGGGTGTTCAATGATTTTCCTCCTTAAGCACAATGCTTTCAAAATTATTTGGCCCACAAAAGCCGAGAAAGTGCATCAATTTTAATTCTTCAATCATGGCTGTAACAGTTACTCATTTGAGATTCTGAGATGAAAATAAAACAAAGGAGCAGATTGTCCTTTTGCCTAGACTACAAGAATTTCGAATCTGTAAGAAGCCAATTATGAATTCTGTCTTCCTCTTTTCTCTTTGAGGATTCAATAAAATCATAAATCCCTACAGACATATGCACTGGAGTTGCAGTAAAGTTCCCTTCCACAAGATCAAGAATTCTAATAAAAGACATAAACTCCCCTTCAACCTTGAATCATAGTGGCAGTTTTTCAGTGCCCGTATCACTGCATTGTTAAAATTGAAAATATTCTACTGCAAACCTGTCTAGACTTCACATTATTTATCAGGCTGCTGCTTTATTTTGAAGGTAGGTTTATTTTCTTCTTCAATATTTTTCGGCAATTTAAAAAGTCTGCTAAAGTAAAAGGTATGGCACTTTTGGAAAGGAGTGATGCCGTAATTTTTAAAAGCACAAGCAGCATGCCATAGAATCACTCAGGTAGGAGTCTACCTCAGGCCAAACTGTAAAAGTTTACGTTACATACTGAAAACAGTAACACAGGAGCTGTTCACCTGTAATTGGGGTTTTTTCCAAGATGCATTTTATGCACCTGTTTCCCTCTGCCATGAATGTTACAAAATAAACTACTAATCTGTACTTTCAAAGTAATAGTTTTCCAGAATTTCACCACTTTATGAACAACACCAGTTCACATGTGAAGCAACTCTTGAACGTGCAAATCCTTTTTTTTTTTAAATCCTACAGAACAATAGCATAACTATCTGATGCACCATGAATTTACAAATCCAAAGGGCTCATCTCAGCTAGAAAGCATAGTAATAACAGAACTTACTCTCTTATTAGGGGGTGAGGGGAAGCTGAGATGTGATCTCGTAAAATTATGTGTCAAAATTAATCCACAACTATTTTTTTTCATATTTTTAACTCAAATAATCTCACAGAATTATGGGTTTCTCTTTATTGTCTGGCATCATATGTCGTATCAACTGTAAAAAAATAAGAAGACATATCAACATAGTTATATCTCCATAGTGCAATAACACAATGGTGTTTAATAAATTATTCAGCTGTCTGTGTAATTTTAGTGGTTCATCCATATAGAATTCAGGGAAGCTAAATAAATAAGAATACCCATTAAATCAGTACATCACATACAAATTGACGTTATTTTCTACCTAAAGAAAAAGGATATCATGCTATGAAAACATCCTGAAAGGAGCTTTTTCCTCTCAGAGCTGTTATTAATAATATCCTATGATTTCTTCATAGGTAGCAATTTCAATGTAAGAAACAACTGTACTTTACGCATGTGGAATGTAGTGTCTATTTCACTACACAAATTTAACTACATGAAAATCAATAACAGCAAAACCCTCAGTTAACTAGCAATGAAGGCAGAGAGGTCTCTTTTCGAATACTGATAAAAAATAAAAGAATATTCACTAGGACACCTTTACTAAGACTGTAACATTTTCTAATACTGCTTTTCACTTTCTTACCATGCCTGGGTCTTTAATGAAATCCAGTGGGAGCAACAAAACAAAATGCCTCCCAAAAGCTGCTCTCCTGCTCCTGCCAAATGCACAAACAACACGGTACTGGCTTTTCCCAGGCAGGGTCATCACTTAGTTTGTTATTCTACACTGGGGGCAACTGCCCTAACGTGAAAAACTCACCCCGTGATTTCTATAGTGAGATTCAAAACTATGGTTCTCAACTGCTTTGTCATCTTTAACTGAATAAGATGGCACTGAGGATCAAATGGAAATCTCTTGAAAGCAACAGAATCATGAAATTAAAGCTGGAGCTTGTTGAGCCACTCCAGTCCTTTAATACATGAGCTTTTTTGAAGATACTTTTACGCCCTGCACTTTCTGAGAGAGAAACTAACTCTGAGGATAATATTAACTGTTTAAAACCACTGTAATACATAATTAAAAGCACTGGCAAAAACAAACCATCACTTATTTTGCAATTTTCTTTGAAATTGTATCTAATTCTTTTTGTTTGGTGGGTGGGGTGGGAACTTTTCAATAGGATTAACACCTCCACATTGCTTTAAGCAAGGAATAAAGCTGCAACACATTATTCATCACCACACAGGCCTACCCTTCAAATTAATGTTCTTATTTAACAGCTTACATTCCATTTTAATTGAGACAAGAATGGGTGTCAAGGAAAAAAAAACAGAGGTCTGTCCTGTAACAAATTCTGGACTTGAGTAACATCAGATTTACCAGCTCCTACACCAGCAGTGTGAGTGAGGCTTACACTACTTCCAATTGCCTCTCCTTACCCAACTCCACAATGTCCACTCCTGACAGATGCACTTAGTAGGTTTTCTAAAAATTGGTGTAGGTTGTTTGGCTTCCCAAACACATTTGAGCTTGTTGCTCAGTTCATCATCTCCTTTCTACACCCTCAAATGAAAAAATATGGACAGTGGAAGAGAGGAAAGTAGTGCGTCAGATGAAGCCTCTACTTCAAAGAAATTATGAAAAGACAATGGCCATCATATTAAAGATAATTCCATAAAAGAGGACTGCCTGTTTCTTGCCACATTCCTTTTTTCTC
Source organism: Cephalopterus ornatus (assembly GCA_013396775.1). Classification (NCBI taxonomy): domain Eukaryota; kingdom Metazoa; phylum Chordata; class Aves; order Passeriformes; family Cotingidae; genus Cephalopterus; species Cephalopterus ornatus. The sequence goes on from VZRE01002955.1 coordinate 746,918, forward strand.
ACTTCAGACTGACTGACTGTATGATCAGACTTAGAACTCTCATTTCATTTAACTTTACTGCTCAAAATTCATAGCAAAAATTTTTTGCAACATTAATGGTTTACTGGAGTAAAAGCTATTCAGACTTGCTCTCCTGTCATGGCATATAATGTCTTCTGTCCTAGCAGCAATGAAAGAGGTAGATTTGAAAAAATAAGCAGCTGCAGCTCTGTCACCTTTCAGAGAATAAAGCCAAAGAGCACCAGCTTAGCTTGCACAACAGCAACAAAATCACTGCGCAGTTATAAAAAAAGAGGTGAAAATGTATCTGTTATCTGTCTCTAATGCACAGTGACAGCCAAACACAAACATATTTTCAAGGGTATTGTGAGCACTGCCAGGAAAATCTGTGTGTCCAGATAGATACAACTGTCTAACAACAAATATTTTGTTAGCCTCACCCACAGGAGGCTTCCACAAGAGTTTCACAGTATTTATCATTTGCTAGTCTGTTACCATACAGGCCAACAGAGAAAACATATATTCCCTACTTTCCACTATATTGCCACACAGCTAAAAATGAGGCAAAAAATGTCCAAAAATTAGTTAACAAAAAAACACTGCTGGCAACAAGATTAAGAATTTTCTACAACAGTGATTCACCTTCACATCTGGATGACTTGTGTGCTCACTTACCCCTTTTGGACACTCTTGCTATGGTGTTTTTGCTCTACCATAATCATTAACCTTACATCCAATTCTCTTAATGTGCTTCTGGAAACAATTTATACAGCAAACAAACACACAGTTTTTCTCCTCATCTTCGGTCAGACAAGTGCCGAAAAGACTGTAAGTGAGAAACCTTTTCTTGCTTAAGTGTAATATTGAAGATTATACCCAAGTATGATATTGAAGCAGAATCTAACTAGAATGATAGAACAGAAAGTTGCCTATTATTAAAAAGAGAAAGAAGCTTCACCATTTTTTCTCCTGACTTCCTAAGAGATATAACAGCAACGGTTAGCCTTATGTTTCGTATTTCAGCCCAGACACGATGGCCAGATTTCCTTCCCAGGAAGAAATTTCACAGTGCAAAAATCCTGCCTTGTGGATCATATCAGTGGCTGTTGTAAAGCCATTTGTTGTGACATACGGTTGCATGCACAACATGCCAAGCCCTGCCCCATGTGATTACTCAATGCTGCAGCACAGAGCCAAAAGCAGTAGCATGAGAAGATGCAGGGAGGAATTTATGCCTGGGGACACACTCAGTCCCCAAAACACCCAGAGTAATCAATCTCATGCTGAATTGGACAAAAGGGTACTGTCACAGCAAGCTGCTCACTGGAAACAGAGAAGAGAGAAAGTAATCTGTGAAGGAAAAGCATAAATGGATTTGCAAGCGCTCAGGAAAAATTCTTTCCATATAAGTCAGCAATCCCTTTGGTAACCAAGACTTCCACTTCCAATAATTTTCAGGAAATTTAATAATATATAATTTAAGTAAAATGAGATTACATTAAAAGTGGTACAAATCAAACTTTCACAACTATGAGCATAGAGAATCCATCAGCTCTGTGTCACTGGTGTTACTAATGTTATTACACAATAAAAGTGCAAACAGATTTGTTGAAAAACAATTCAAAATGCAAAACCAAAAGTCCAGTTTAATTTCAATTCTAGTATTTTAACAAATACCATGTCTCAATTTTTTGAGTCCTATTTGTAGAAGAAATGGTAAGAATAATTATCAACATGTTAAGAAAACCTTGGAAATAAACCTCCAAATACATTAGGATTCTCATGCTTAGTTTTCCTTAAAGAAGTATCATTCATGTCAGGCAGTACAATCTCACTCATGGAAAAAATTTATGAGAGAATAGATGATCTGGAAAGTGGAAATTAAACACAAGGACTTGTTGCTAAGATGGGTGTCTCTGTCCAAGTGGCAAAACATGGAAATCTCCAGGAAAACCTTAGCTTGGACCCGAAAACATTTCAGCAGATAACTGGAACGCTGAAGAAGACAGATTGCAATGAAAACCCCAAACCACACAATGACCATAAATAAAGATGCACTGGAAATATCTGTCCAGAACGCTGATAATCAAAATATTGATTGTAAATGACCAAGTAGCCTGGGCAGCCATGAGCATGCGGAGCAGGACATCATTTTGTGGCACTGGCATCCTTTCGCAGATGAACTAAACATCAGCGGACAAGATGATGAAAATCAGGAGTTCATTATCATTTTCTTGTGGTTTCCCAAAGAGCTTGTCTATATCAAATCCTCACAGAACCCTGGCACATATAGCAGTATAGTAAAAAATAACATCTCAACACGAGAGATTGGTAGACCTTTCAATAGTTAGGCCTTTCAGCAGGTCTTACATCAGAGATTTACTAAACCTTTGGCCCCTACCATCTTATCCTTAGCACTACAGTGAAAGTGTAACTCTACAGATTTCAGTTCTGTCCAAACCTGTTGGCAATACAGCTGAAGCACAGGACATTATCTGCAGGGAAGAATGGCTGCTTTCTGCAGAATAACAGTGTACATCTCTGAAAAATGTTTTGTTTTAGTTAAGACAGACATCTAGTTAGGGCATTAGTGCTTCCTATGATTTAACTATATATTTAGGCCACTGGTTATTGCCTCAAACTCCAAGAACCAATTTCTCAATCACCACCACGTGCTCTTTAAGCAGTGATGGATCAGAATAAAAATCGTATCTCAAAATCTCTTTAGATAGAGTGACCCTGAGGAGTGTAGACATTTCAAAAACACTTCAAGAATAAAACTACAGCAGATATAAACATTATATAATTTCTAATACTAATTTACTGGTTATTGCTGAGGTACTGGACTTTATGCTATTCTTGAGCTACTCGAGGTAACACAAGAAGTCCATGGCCTACAGCAGTACATAGTGCTCTTCTGGAGGCAATATCTGCTGTTTGTATTTCCAGATAGATAGATAGATTGCACTTGCACAATTTCTGTCAGGGTGGATTTAGGTTGGATATCAGGAAAAGGGTCTTCCCCCAGAGGGTGGTCAGGCACTGAACAGGCTCCCCAGGGCAGTGGTCATGGCCCCAAGGCTGCCAGAGCTCAAGGAGCATTTGGACAACACTCTCAGGGACAGGACAGGATTGATGGGTTGTCCTGTGCAGGGCCAGGAGTTGGACTCAGTGATCCTGATAGGTCCCTTCCAACTCAGCATCTGTTCTAAACGCCAAATCATCAAATACCAGAGGAATACCAACATGTATTTAATATATATGAAGTGATGCGGAGAAATATAATAAGCACCTCAAGGAAAGAAACAAGCATAGCCAGAGAACTGAGAAAGAACAGGAACTATTTCTAATTTCAAAAATTCCAGCATAAGATCAATCTGAAGAAGACACTTAAGCAAATATAATATATACTCACAGTTTATCTAATCTACCCAGTGAATTCTGAGCTGCAAGGTGTAATTTTTAAAAATTATCTTTCCCCTGTTAAATACACCAAACATGTCTAATGTGAAAGTAGTCTACATTTAAATTGATAAATTAAAAGGAGAAGGTTGGGGGTTTTTTAAGTACAATAAGTTTGCATGATGATCCAGTTTTATCACTGGCACCAAATGTATCCAGCCCAGACATTAGTAGAGAAATGCATAAAACTCCCTGCAATGGTGACGGTCAATGGTGACTTGGATCCCCAAGTGTGAACGGCTACCGCAGACTTCAGGAAGTGTCTGTCACAACTCATTTGTTTTGATGTCCATTAGGAAACCCTCCTGGGGTTAAACAGTATGCAGATACAAGACAGTTTCACCTCCACTGGAAGGGTTTTAAAAATGAAATTAGACATTTTTTGAGGCAAAATCTTTTGCAGTTAACTCCCCAGTTCTGCACATATTCCTATAGAATCTGTGGCCAAAGGAACCTCCTCTAAACCATTTCCCATCACCTCCCCTGATCTGTCAACTTCAATTGGGCTTTTCTTGCAGCACTAGTTGTCCTATACTGAGAGGATAACAAACAAACAACTCAACTCATCCTTCTAGATTTATAACTGCAATCTGAAAATCGGTATTTAGTATTTAATCTACTTGCTTAAAAGTCTGAACTGTTTCACCATACAGTATTCACTACTGAACATTTCAGACTACTGTGCCTTACCCATTTCCATCATTTATCCAATACATAAAATCGTTGGAGCTATCATTTGTTTTTAACTGTTTTATTTTTAAATAACCTTGCAATTGGAAGTGAAATAAATTGAATTTTGCCAAATGGTATTGTTCAACAATCTTCTCTCCTACGAGGGCATTTTAACCAAAAACCTTGAAAAGCATCTTGTTAGTTTGAGATATAAAGCAGTCAGAAAAGAAACCAAACAAAAAGTCCATGAGACCATATAACCACTCATCAAAGGTCTTGCAGAAAAAAATTTAAAAAAAGAGGAAGAGCTAAATGTAAATAGAGTAGATCAAAAATACTCAAAAGGCAACTTGAACTCTCAAACTGTCCTTATTTGTCTTCAGTTTATGGGGACTTGCCAACAACCTGGAGCAACTGGTATATTAAACCTCGCACAGGAGAAAGGCCCAAACATACTAACTGTAAATTTCCTGTCAGATGCTTTCATTCCCTAGCGCAAATAACATGATTTCCTCGACCCTCACCTTTTATTTGCCATTACTCAAAGGGAAATGACTCATGACTGTGAGGGACAGCACTGCTATACACAACAAAATTTGTGTCAAATGTTTTAACTGAGGAAATATTCTCAGGTTTTCATTTGATGGAAAAGGAATTCAAGTCTTACTATTGGATCCTTATTACATTACTATTTTCTAATTTACTTTCGTGTAACAACTATGGAAAAGATCACTGTGTCCCTCTGTGAGTAGAGAGAAAAATCAAAACCTTGTTTTCTCAAAGGTGATCTATTGTTGCTCTTACCCAGATTGTTACCAATTGTCTTAGACTTGCATCACTCATTTGCCCTTTTCCCTTCTGTTTGTTTTGTTTTGGTTTTGTTTTGCTTAGTTTTATTTTGTTTTGGTTTGTTGCAAGAGAGAACAGGGCTTTTTACTCAGAGCAACTTGTCCACAACCCACTCTGGCTTCTCTGAAGTTCCCAGATGAGCACTATGGTACACACTCTGATTTGGCAGGTTCCGAAGACTTGTTGTTACCACAGATTGCTTTCTATAAATTCTAGGGAAGTTTTTAAACTATCAGCCAATGCCTAGGGGAAGGAAGTATTCCAGGTTTCATGTCTCTGCAATCCATTCACGTAAGAGTAGTTGCTGACTACTAATACAAACAAGCTCTGAGAGTAACAGATGACTAATTTTCTGTTAAACGCATGTTCTTACAAACCAAATCTATACAAGTGAGCAAGAAAGTATCACAACTGATGGTACAAAGCAATAGGCAATTGCTGTCAAATCATATCTACATTTAGCACTCAGCAGCCAGAGAGTAGCTTTTCAATTCTCCGTTACTTTCCTCAGCAGATACTGGTGCAGGCAATGGAAGAAATGATAAGGATTGCCTTCATAATGTAATGGTCACTATTATGGCTACTTATTTCAGGTGTCTTTACCATGGAATGCTAGTAAATAAGTAGACAGAAAATGACATAAGATACAAAGCCAGCGTTTGAACATAAAACTGCAGAGAAATAGGCTTCCTATGCATTTCTGCTGCCACGACACCTTGTGAATGAAAAGAACTCCCTCCTACATTAAAATGTACCTGTTAAGTCATTTCTAACTCTTAACAAAAGTTTTTCCTGAGTACTCCTGAACTACAAGAAAAGATCAGATGAAGGACAAACAATACCACAATACTCACTAGAATTATGAAAAGCAATCTTCCATGAGTTATGTTCTACTCTTTATTGTACTTCTGTTCCACTACTGACAGTCCCTTTCAAAAGAAATATCACAATATCACAAGAAATATCAAAACTCTATGATGAAACACAAACATCTTCACACAGTGCCAACAAGCCACACAACCATCAAAAAGCAATAGATCAAAACGTTTAATTTTATGACTGTGCCTCTCTTTTACAGTACAGATAGTTCAGCCTATGGTATGACAGATACAATTTTTATGCTTTTATAAATTTTGGGCACATATTAATAAGAGATTTCCTTCTCAGCAATATTTGAGAAGTAAGAAGATTTTTCTGCTTATGGAAAATAAAAAAAATCATTGTGCAGTTACCTGTTTTGATAAGCATTTCAAATACTAACAGCAAGAATTAATAAAAAAGAAGAAAGAGAAGAAATGGTATTTCAAAACTTCAGCAGCTTGGCAAATTGAAGCATCAGAAGCCATAAAACAGATGGTGAGTTTATAAAGAACATGTCTGCATGAGCCATACAATGACTCTGCTATGGCACTGGTCAACAGATTTCTGTTTCTGCTTATCCCAGTACCAACATTTGTGGTCCAGCAACCAGAACACAACTTTTAATGGGTAGATTCAAAGAACTGATTTCCAGCCAAATGTTAATACAGAAGAAATGGACCCTCAAAATTACTTTGAAGAAAAGACTTGTCCTGAAGTAGCAATATTAAATTAAATGTTGTGTATTAGAAAACTGCACTAAATCAGAAAATAAGGATTTTTAGCCTCACTGATAAGAAATAAATTCTCTTAGCAAATGTTTATGTTCATGTTAACTAGCAGGACTTGGTTTTGCTTACAGCCATTGACTGTGAGGCCATTTAAAGTTTCCTGATGGATCAGATATCTGTTACGTACACAGATATCAAATTCCTCATACCTCAAAAAAAGGGAGACCAACATATTCAGGACCAATTCACATCCTATTCACCTAATATTTGCTGGACTTGAACTTAAGTAAGTAACACAGTTGGAGCAATGGTAAATATTAAAATTACTGAAGCAGAGAAAAAAGCATTAGCAGCAGTACGGAAATCAGAAGGGAAGCAAAGGTGACTAATACTGAATGAAAATGGGTTTGTATGTGGGATACAGTCATTACAACAGGGACATAAGTGACATAAACGATAAAGGGACACATGTAAAGGGAGAGGTACAATGGGAAATCATGAGATAGTAGGTCATGCTGAACAAATCTGATTAACTTCTGTGAAAAACTCTCAATAAGAACTGATGGGACAGAGTAACAGACATAATGTATTTAGACTTCAAGATAGCTTATAATACTTCACAGTAGAAAAATCTCAGTTAAAAGGTCAGTAAATACAGTGCAGATAAACATGGAAATTCTAAACTGAATTAAAAATGAGGTCACTAAGAAACAGCAGATAGGTAAAGAAACAGATCAAACACTGACAGCTGCTCAAACGACTAAATGTTTGGCCCTCTCTTACTTAGACAGGGTACCAAAGATAAACAAAGGAACTTCTGAAGAAATTAAAGCTGTGAACATAAAATATTGAATTGGAAGGAAGGTTTAGTAATGCAGGTGATATGGTCGAAGTCCCAACAACCTGCTTACAATTCAAAACTAGATGATTTTACTTGCTGTTAAATATACTCTTCCATTGTTGAAATCCTGGGCTAAGAGTAGACAATACAATAAGACTTGCAAGAGACCCTGAAAGAAGAGTAGGAAAGACTGGAAAATGTTGCTGTAGCTTGAGAGAAAGTAGCAACATTCTGTCTCTAGGCAAGTCCTGTCAACATGCGTTTCTTGTTTTGTAACTTCATGATTTTAAGCTTCACCAACTGGAATTTGCTCTTTATATCCTTTTAGAAGCAATTTAGTAGGGATGTTTGCAAGGAAAAAAGATCTTTGATCACAAGGAAGGCTGTGCTTATGTGAAAATGCCATTGCATGAAGAGAAATTAACTGAGTATTCTCATATTGACAGTTATAATGAGATGCTTTTCATTAGAAGAAGCAAAGAGTCTTTCAGGCCCTTCACTTACCTACCAGTTTGTTTTACTAAACTCCTCTCTATTGCCTTCCTTTTAGGTCATAAGCTGCGACAGTAGCTGCCTCCTTAAACAAAACAAGCCAACAACACAAAACTAATTTGTAACAGTGGGATCCAGACTGTAGACTTCAAATTGAAGACATAAATGAACAACCTTTAGGGAGCTCCATAAATTTAATAATGCATTTCATACACCTTTGGATACAATGGCTCTGACACAGTCCAAATCAAACACAAGGTAAATTTTTGAGGGTCAGATTATGCAGGCATTTAAACACGTGCACCCCATGAAACAATGGATTTCAAAGAAGACAGATGATAGTGAATTAGAAGACAGTCATGTAGCAACTCTACCATCTTGAATTTGGTAAAAGAATGCTTCCATTATCAGAACACAAAAGCATTTTCTTCATGATATTGCAAATGTAGACCTTAACATTTGATTCATATAGTCCATTGAAATCCTCAACAGATGGCACTGAAATGACAAACAGTGGCATAAGATAATGGTAGGAAAAACCTTCGAATTGTCCAACTAACTTGCTTAGTTTTTCTTTCATAATATTCTGAGACATTAATCCAGGCCTCTCCTTGCATTTTTCAACACTTGACATTCTTCATTTTCAAAGTGCTCTTGTGAACTGAGGAAATGCTAGACATTTGCCCCAACTCCAATTCAAATTGTATTGTGCATTATTCTACTTGTGGATATGAATCCTTCTAAAATTAAAAAAAAAAAAAAGACATCCTCTTTTCTATAGAGATGTTCAATACTTTTTACTTTCAGAGTCTGCCCATCTTCTAGAACTGTTTTCAAGCAATGTCCTGTTAACAGTGTTAAAGAAGTTACTGTGTACTTGAGCAGTTGTTACTACCATCTTCTTTTCAAAGTGCAGCAGGGCTGGGCAGCAGAATCAGAGGAAGCTGGAGGTAGGAGACTGTCTGATGTTCCGCCAGGTGATAACTGACCATTAATCTTACTGTAGAGTCTGAAATAAGCCAAGAAGAAACTACTTCTTAACACTAGTGACCCTCTGAGTCAAAAAAACCCACATAAACAGTCCCCAGTGAGAAGAAGACAGAGAGACAATAAATCATTTGACATAACCAATCAAATTTCTCTCATTTAAGACTCAGAGTAAGAAAATTCCCTGCAAGTTAAACTCAAGGAATCCTGAACTCTTGGATAGAATGATTAGGGCAGTAGTTTTTTTGTCTTTGTTCATATAAGCTACAAACATTTAATTAAACTGTTTCCATCACCCAAGAACATTTAAGTATGTCAAGGCTGTTGTTTCCAGCATTATAAGGACTATGCAACATTCTCAGATTATCACTGTGTTCCGTAACCCCTTGTCAGACGAAATCAAAAGCCAGCTTTAAACCAGAGGTTCATGTAGAAATTGCCCAGCCTGTCACTGTGTGCACACTCTGAACATCTCCACTGTTAATAACGGAAAACTGGAGAAGTAACAGAAAGAACCACCCAGTACATTTGTATATAAATAATGCCAGTCTTATCAAACTCTCTTTCTATAACCCTAAGCCCTGTTTTCCCTGTAAATTTTTGGTTCTAGCCACAGTCTCTTCAGATTGTTAAACAACTACTGTTCAAAGTTGAACCCACCGCCCAAATATGTCCAATGTCTGCAAGAAGCATCATCTACATTTTGAAGTTACATTACAGCAATTTCAGTCATTCTGAGACTCAGCACTCAATATCTTATTGTCTGATACTCGGAGCTGCTGTGAATTAGTAGTACATATTCACTCCTCAACAGCTTGTCCTCCATCGCATTTATTTGAAGGTAGAGATCCAAAGAAATGATTCAGCAGCCAGACAACATTCCTTGACATATGGTCTTCTAAAATAGGGATCACATATCATTTATTGATGTAAGGCCCAAATTACTGATCTTCCAGACAGCAGAAACCAACTGATGACTAGGCTCACCTTCAGGCTAGCCTGATTAGCAAAACTGAAAATTTCACGAGATCAGTCTCTTATCTAGGTGAAAGTGATCCATAAACTTTCCATAGCTTTCTACAGACAGACAAGATCGTTTTGCCTTCAATAGCAAAGAATGATAGAAACACAGGTAAGAACTTAAAAGAATTCAGCCATGTGACCTGGAGCACAGAGAAGTCACCACAGGTAGAAATGAGAAGAGAGGTACAAGTAACATAATAAATTCAGCTATTGTTGTAAGGAATATTAGAACTGACAGAGCACACACAGAAACTAGCACTATCGCTAAAAGGCAAAGTCAGATCAAGATACCAGCATAGCAACTACAAGCACATGTACACAGCAACCCCTTTTTATCACTATTAACTCTCCTTATTTGGTTTAGAATTCAACTGGTTGCCAGCTTCTCATCAAAATGAAGGCTGTTTAATATTTTTTGCAAAGCAAAAAGGACATATGCCACAACTGTACACTGAACTATACACACAGGAATAGAAAAAAGGGAAGCACTGCTTGTTCCTGCAGAAAAGAGTTCCATCTCGTTGTGGTACATCCAAGGACATGTGCAGGGTTCAATTCAGTTTGAGGCTCCCTGTTATAATATCACAGATGGCAAGCCCACTTACATACACTCTCTTGGCACATTATAAGGCTACAGGTTTGCCTTTATCTCACATGAACTAAAAATTGAATGTTATTAGATTAGTGCAGGCCTCCACAAGGATGACAAGTCAAGTTGTAAAGCCTTCAATGTTTTCTATAGTAAGGCCTTAGCTGGAATATCCAAAATTAACCTGTGGGTACCATACTTAACATACTCATGTATAAACTAAGTACAGACAACAGAAAAGGAAAAAGCACAAGCAGATATGTAGAACACAAGATACGGTGGGAAAAATTGAAAACACTGGAACACAAAATCTAGAGAAGACATAGTGGGAAAAAACATGATAGCAAGTATTCAAATGTGTAAAAGGCTAGTACATAAAGGGATACAAGCTCTTCCCCATTTAACATAGCAGGAATTTGAACAAGGCAAAACATAAATGGCTCAGATCATAGCATGGGAAATAAGATTCAATACTATGGAAAACTTTCTAAGGCTATAACAGGGAAGTATGGGATTAGACTACCTGTGGAAATTACAAAATCTTTGTCTTTTTAGTTTTAAGTGCTTTGAGCATCCAGAATTACAGGTAGCCAGAACTGACAAGAATTCCAGGCAAACAAAAATTTGTATCATTTGCTAGAAAAAACAGTGAGGCACACTTGCAACTCAAGTTAAATAACCTTCATGCATAATTTCAATGAAAATTCAGTATTAGATATAAATTCATTTAGTTGGTTTTTTATGGTTTTTAATTGCATATTATGAAGCTAGGACAACGCCAACTAAGGTTTTACGGAGAAGACAGTAAAAAAGCTCTGTATTTGCTGTAATACTTAGAGACACGAAGCCCTCCTGATCATGCAAGTGTAGGGGCAACTTCAGCAGGACTTGCAAAATAACCAGCTTCCCACTTGTAAAATAGAGTGAGAAAGAAATGTTCACCTAGATTTTTCAGTTTCTGCAACTATGCACCCACATGCTTCAGTTTCTACTCCACCGTACCCACCTGGGAATTGTATTTCATTAAAGCACTGGCCTAAAGACTGGCTCCCTCTAGTGCAAACTGCCAGTAATCTAATCCTGTAATGTAAACACCACACTCCAACTGGTTTTCTTAAATTATGCATTCTCAGATACCAGACCTCTTGTTTGATATTTCAGTAGTTAATAATCTTGCACTGAATACAACATCTGTGATCAGCCTTACTTTGTGTCATAAATACAGATTATGTTCAATTAAATGATTTTTACTTCTCAGTAGGGATTTGACTTCTAGAGTTCCCTTCCAACTAGAAAGGGCATGTTCTTTTAACAGAAATACACCTACATATAATCAAAACAGCTGCCTATAGGTAACAGGCCATAAATACGATGCTCTTTTAAATGACAGAATTTATATTCTTGGTGGGTTTTTTGATCCTGTTCCAGCACGGATAGTTCTGCATGCTGGAGAATGCATACAGAAAATAGTGATTTCTGATAGTCATCTATGTCAGTACAGTTGTCGACAGCTAAAGATTGAGTAGCCTGCCAGAGATTTGAGCATAGCTAGTGGATTTTACATGCAACAAATTTCAACAAAGATCTCAACAGGAACCACTTCTGACCTTACAGAGACATGGGCTTCATCCAGTTGTTCTAGCACACTCAAGCAAGAATGAACAGGGCACTCATTTTCTCAAGGTATTGACAAGGCCAAATATCCATCTCTTCCTTTCCCAAAAGGAATTACCATCTATTCCCTTCCTCTACATAAATTAACTGCTGATTTGACTGGGGTTTAGTTTTTGGTTTACATGTTTACTCTCCACATTAACTACGTCTCCCAGGACAAAGAGCCTTAAGAATGAGAGTTCCTAGGCAGACAAAGCTTTTTGCTCTCTCTATAGAGAGAGTTTACCCCATAAGACATAATAAATTGAGTATTTCTTCTATCAGAATAACTTTAATGCCATTAACACCAATTCTTAGACATTTCTGTAATACATTTCAGTGCTTGAACTCTGACTATCCATGATTCATACTACAGTTTACAAATGCCAAAAGTAACGAATGAAAACAAAAACAAAGGTCTGGTGCTTGTAATCCAAAGTCATACAGAAACCCACTTCATTTAACAATTAAGAAAAAAAATAAATGAAGCTCACAACATACTAGATAGACATCAGTCAGCAAACGTAATTTGAGAATTACAGGATAGTCTGAAGTGTATTTCCTAGTTTTTATAATGCAGAAGGAGTTTCTCCTTCATGCCTTGGAATTCTACATAAGAAAGTTTCCTTTAGATATTCATACTGACTACTTTTTTTTTGTTTTGTTCGCTTCCCCCCGCTTTGCCTTTCTTTCTTCAAACTACTGAGATGCCATAATACGGGAAGCTGTGGAGAGCCAGGACTGTGCCAAAAGTCAGAAAAGCTCCAGCAGATCATGCAATAGTATTGATGAGTCTTGCAGTTTTATTTACTAGGGCTCCAAGTCTATTCACAAATGATAACTATCTTGGTCAAAAAGCATTTGTGGTCAAAACGCCAACTTTGAACAAGACTGGTACAAAAGTTCTTGCTGCACTCAGCATATGCCAAGAAGCCAGGAATAAATATGGCTATGACAACAAAAAGGTGGGGACATTACTGCCACATAAAAAGAGGACTTGTACCTAATAATGACAGCAGAAAACCCTTTCCTTCTGACTTTTCAGACCAACAATAATGTTTAAGAATACGAAAGTAGTACCTTAAGAAACAGAATGGAAGCACTTGTGGAATATTTGATTCCAGGTTCACTGGATCAGAAGTAGCTCCACTTTACTACTTGTAGTTACATGGAGCACAAAAATGCCAGAATTGCTCAAAGTTTAATTTTAAAAAAGGTTTCTGAGCTACACAATGAGTCATATCTTAACAAACCAGCCTGAAGGCTACTGTAAGCTGCTCTCATATCAGATGTTCAAGTAGAAACCTTATTAGCCATTAGCCAAAATTTCTAAATGCATTTTAAAGTAATAAACAAACAAACAAACACATAAATAAAAAGACACATCATCTTCCAGTACATATTGGAAGCTTCTATAACTTGTTTTGTATCTCAGCTGTGCTTCTCCTGCTTTAGTTTGAGTGAACTGCACCAGAAGAGCCCTTGGACCATGTATTTGTTAAATAGCGGCACCTCCAGGAGCTTTTTATAGTGACAGGGAAGGTGAAATGCTCTGTTCAGTCCCTACTGCTGAGGTAGTTGAGAAACACAGAGAGTGGCAGCACATCTTGTGAAGACTTAAAATCCTCCACTAAACATCCTGCTTCTATTTGACAATACAGGCAGAGAGCTTTTGCTTTATCACACTTGTCACACCAATCACTAACACACGGCAGAACAGCCTGCGCTTCTTCACAAGACAAAGGATGGCTCAGTATCACACAGATATCTGCAAAGCTGAGTGACAGGATCCAGGACACAGGCACGGATGTGATCCAGCAAAGACAATGTGCAGAGGCAGGTGTGTGAAAATGCACAGAGACCAAATACCATGTGTGTTCCCACTTAAAAATACCCAGTGCAGAGTCTGGCACCCTCCTCTGTTAAAGCACTGCACTCAGTGGTAAGCCAGGAGCAGTGTCTCCAGCAAGTACTGACAAATAGTATCTTTGCAAGTCTTGTAAGTCTGCAAAGGGGTTACTCCAGTTCTGCTGCTGCTGGTAGTGCCTAGCTCTTCAATACAGCACTACCACTTCCATTCAAATATCCAGTACCAAATTCTCATTGTCTGTGTAATTTCTAAACTAATAGAGATGGGGATTTAACTACAGTGTTGTTGGGGTACTAGCCTGAAAAGGGCCTAGAGGACACAAGCATGATCTTTTTAGCTCTATCAGTTATTCAGACAAGATGATATCAAACTGTAGCCCTTAGAAATAGCTCAGATTAGCTTTTTAAAAGCCCACAAATGGCTTTTATTAGCAGTGCCCCACTAAGAACTCTGCCAAGAGAGCCCACAAACACACAGATTGGTGCTGGCTTAGACTTTCAGAGCTTAATTAATGATTTCTTTCTTTTTCTTTTTATTTAGACATGTTTTCCTCTCCAGCTAATCCCTACATGTAGGGATGTCGTGCAAAAAGAAATATTTGGGGTAAAGATACCTGAATCCTCAAAGTAATAGATTAGGTGCTTTAATATTTCCTTAAGTGGAAATATTACAACCTAACACAGAAAACGCAGAAAGGTAAGATTTTGACTGCAGTCCTATGACCTTAAACATAGTGTTTCCTAGTTCTACTATGTCAATATTTATATGAAATCAGCAAACAAAACTATTTCAGTAGTAAGATTTTTCTCCGTCCTCACTAATAGTACAGAACTATGTATACAGTTAAAGAAAGGTACTGCTTGGGTTTAAAGTGCCAAATGTATCACTCATGCCTACAAGATTATAGATCTTTCCCATTAATAGACTGTGATTAAAATATCACAGCACTTTTGCAGTCAACGATAAAATATTCCACTAATACAATTTTATGTTGGACATAATGGGGTCTCCAGCATAGATCACGAACACTGAAATAAAAGACGGTTTCAGCCAAATACTAAATCATTTGGTAAGGGGCAGAGGGAGAAAAGGAGAGTTAGATGAGCAACAAGGGAAGAAGAACTGACACTTTGGAAATAAACCATTAAGCAACTACTTTATGAGTAGAAATGCAAAAAAGTTCAGAGTTTAATTAAACTTCTTACTCTTTCCATTACATTGCTATAAAATTCTTCCAACCTTAGTACAATGCAATTAAATAAACTTAAAGGCCACATAAAATAAAATTTCAATTAAAGATGCCATTTCTGAGTCAATTCACAAATATAAAGGCAGACCACTTAATTAAATTACAAAAATATGCAAAAAATGCCTTTGTCCAAACATACACACCTCTGAGTATGAATAACTAGCAGAGCAACGACAGAAAAGAGATTGTGTTCACAGTAAATGGCACCCTGATACAAAGATTCATACAAAAACTTTTCTGAATTGTGACAGTGGTGCAGGAAACCAAAAAACAAGCAAATAAACAAAAAACACCACCAAAATAAAACCCACAAACCAAATCAAAACCAACGAACCAAAAATAGGAAAAAATTGCAATCTCAGCTAAAATTCTTATTCAATCTGATGGGAAACAGAGCTTGTACTTTAGGTTATGCAAACATTTCATTTTTGCTCTTTTTGATATATACTTCTAAAATTCGGTGGATCATCCTTAGTTGTGGCTTCTCTCTATTTGAGCTCCACTTTGCTGCCTCTCCCCTTCCCTTCAGTAGCTTGCCAGTGATTTATTGCCTCCTAAACATCAGTCAGGCAGACGTACATTTCTTCTCTGCCCTCTCCGTACATTCTGCCCCTGGCTCACCTCCATGGACCGAATCTCAGGAGCACCTTACACCTTACTGCCTCTTGTGCCAATTTTATGCCTCTCTCTGTCCTCAAAAGCTGTAGCTATGTAACAGCTATTTGGCTGGATTGTTTCCCAACCAGTGACTTGCTCTGCACTAAACTTTTCCAGAAGTACCCCAGGAGTTATGCGAGCATAGGGACCTTAGTAGCTACTCTACAAGGGGCATGTTTGCTTCAATAAAGGAGTGATCTTCAACTCTGATCTCAGTGAAAACACACCATGTTGTGTGTTTGCCATTGTAGCTCATACTTTGTCTTTCATAGTTTTCAGTAATAATATTTCTTTCAGTCACCATTTTTTTTTTGATGTAGTGATAGGCTTGTCTTAGCAAAAAAAAAAAAAAAAACAAACCTACATAATTTTTTTCTTGGATAGTTTGTAAAGTCAGAAGATCCTGTTTCAAGAGACTACTGCCACTGGAGGTCACTATCTCCTGGAACAAGAAAAGAATATGGTCCAAAATATAACTCCAATCCCAAACAAATACATGTCTCAGAACACAAAGTACTCCCAGGAATTCTGATCGATGGGTGGGTACACAGCAGCAAATGTAAAAGGAGCTACTGTGCAGACAAAGAACAGGTTGCTCTGCATATCTAATATTGACTGCATTTTCTAGAGAGCTGTTCAAGATGCCAGGAGGGAGACTATGTCCACCTCTAACTTTGACTTGGTAAGTCTGTCTACGTAAGTGTGATATGAAAAGAAAAACCCTTAATACAGCTGCTTAATTGTCAGTAGCAGCTGGAGTTGATGTAACCCACATTATTTGTGTTTTCTGGCTACTTACAGCACCAGACAAACAGCAACTAAAATATGAATACCCAGACAGCTAAAAAGTCTGTTCAGGATCTGAGCATAAAGGGTCAGCAGTCTATTCCATTCTGAATGATTCTATGCTTTTACTTCTCTTTTCCCTCTTTTCCTTGCCTAAGAATTGGAGGGGAAAAGCTAACGTGAATACCTTTCACAAATACTGTCAATTCTATGTCATATTTCTTCTTGTTCTTATTAAGGTATGCATGAAACTTTAAGTGCAACTGCTTTCTCAGAGAGCCCAAACCCAATCAAAACATCTCTTCCATGCTTTACCTAAGGATGTATTACTGTGCAGTGCCACAGCCAGGATATGAAGCTAAATGTATTCTTACTTTTATAAAGCAGTTTAGTGTGTCTATAATCATAACAAATTTTATCTATTTATGTTCTCAGTAAGTCAAAACTGAAAAAGTACTAAGAACTGAATTCCTGTTTTACAAGATTCATGGTAATGCACAGAAATTGAAGCAAGAATTCTTAACATGTTTATTAGTAATTCCAAAAGAGGAATTACTTTCAGCTTTCAGCAGACTGGCAAAGAAAGCACCCATGTGAATTAAAATGACCATATAGCATGTTTCTGAAAGAAAACTGCTGATGAATCTCCATGGTTTCAATACCAAAGTCTGAGTACTAACAAGAAAGATCACAGAATAGTAAGGAAAACCAAAGGAAATCCTATTTCTAATAAAATAAAAAATTAATTGAGGAAAAAATAATGCCAAAAAGTGCCAAACCCAGCTAGGGAACTATAACACATGATGCCTCAAGTTCATTACAGTAGGGGTAATGTTTGAAACATACATCTATAAGTAGTACTGATGGACACAGGACATTTATTTTAGTTTTGCAGTAACAGTTCTCTAAGACTCCGCAAGATCTCCCTCTCCAGATTATCTTCAAACATATCTGAGTGAAAGGGCAAACAGAAATTTGAAAAAGATGATTGCTTCCTTTGTGGGGAATACAGTTACCCTATGAGACAGGGACATATATGAATTCTGATTTGCAATCATTTCCACTATTTATGAGGTCACTGGACTTGCTCCTGCTGAGCTCAATTTAGCAAGAGCTCTGGCTAGAGCAGCGCAGAGGATATTACAATCACATTGACTTGGTGATGTCCAAACTACCACAAATGCGTAACTCAAAACTGTAAACAGGCGGAAAACTAAGCATATTTCAGTATACAGACAGATTAAAAAGCCAAGATGTAAATACAAATTAAATAATGGCCTTAAAGGCATCATTAATTATGAACAACAAAAAAAAAGTATGCAGCTCATGCACTTAGGCAGGCATACTGAAGTCAACAAGAATTCCAGAAGGAAATGAAAAGCTTCCATTCAAAACAAACAAAAATTCTACAAAACAGCAATGGAAATCCACCTCTCCTTTAGTCACAGAAAGAAGAAACACTTTCACCATCACCAACCCATTTTTCAAGTACACTGAGCACCACACCACTGAATGACTTGCATTATTCACATTTCAGTCTCCTTTTCTCCTACAAGGATTGTCTAACGATCCCTGCAATCAGGAGAAAGTCAATGGCTATAAATGCAGAATCTTCCGTAAGATTTTTCCTCTTTAATTTATGCACATCTAAGCAAACCTAATAAAATAGACCTAAATATTTCATCCCCTTTCTTATAATTTATAATTTTTTGTCATCCTTTAACTGATGATTTATGTAAATTAATAAATTACATGTTCTTCTTTCTGGTAAAATCATCTCTACAGGGATTTAAAATTTGCTACTTCCTAACTTAAACAATCTAGTATTTGGACTGAAAGATCTTTAATACATGTTGTACATTCCTCTATTTTCATGTTTAGGAAACTTCCTTAGCTCTTCATGTCCCAGACTTTGGCAGAAACTTGTCCATCAAAACAGTGATAGCAATGGAAATGGAATCAAAATGTTCCACCTAGTGATGTTCACTTATTCTTTTTTCAAGTGTAATCTTTAGTTTCACTACACTTACGTATTTTTTATTGGTGTTTGCACTGAAAAGAAACAATGTGCATTTTAAAAGAACTGTGAAGGCTGCTGCAGATGAAGTTGAGAATAATGTGCCTTTTCTTCCTGGAAAGCCAGCCTATTGGAAAAAACCCATTCCAGTAATTTACTTTAGCCCTAAGTATAAATAACTGAAATCAAGGTGCCTGTGCTGTTATTTTTTTCTGATATTTTTGACACCAGTGCGCTGAGCTTTATGGCATTCTCAGTTTCAGCAGTAGTGAGTTCCCACTAGGTATAGTCATAATACTCCTTAATATTTTCATTTTGATGTAATTTGCGTCCCCAGCTTTTTAAATATCCGCTCTGTAATAATGTTAAATTTCAGGGGTCACTCCACCAAGGAGTATATTAAAGCCTATAAAACTCATTTCCAAAGCTCAAATATCAAACTGTGATCAGGTTAGGAGGGCAGCATCTGTGAATATTTCATCTTTTATCATGCTGATAATAAGGAGATGACAGAGGCACATTATTACAATGAGAGAATTGCTCATTTCAGCCCTGGCTGCTGGAAGCAGGGTCTGCACTGTGCGTTACTCAATAAAATCAATTCTTATATGAAAAGCAAGTTTACTGAGCCACCACTGTGTCTTATTTGATTGTAATGAATAATATATGGACACAAGAGCTTGTGTATCTGGTAGGGAGAGGGAAAGGAAAAGGTTTAAGTTTGAAGTGGCACTTCAGTGTAGACAATAATTTATCAAAATGGTATTTTATTGTTCAGAAGTGATGCTATGGGACTGCTGTCTGTTAGACTTATAATTGTGATAACAAATTTTAAAGGTCCACTAATAGAAGGATACTAGTCTACATGGAACAGTGTAAAACAATTTCCATCTTGCAGTTGCTTATTTCTGCTCAACAAATAACGACCAACTAGCATGACAGTTTAAGGATGACAAAATTTCTGCTGCAGTCTCTTGTATCTTGACTTTTTTTGGCCACATTTCACACTACTCTCAACCTAAAGAAGAAATATTTGAGAAAAAACTAGTCCATCTTATCATCTGTGAGATGCAAAACACTCCTCTGAAAAAGTAGCAGCATCAAACCTATTCTAAGGGGGAAATAAGAAAAAAAAGCTGACATCCTTTTATCTCTTGGATCATATACTATTACTATTTTTGCTTAAATATATTTATGGCATTTGAAAACAGCTTCCTACGAGCAGAAATTTAGATAATTTCACAGAGCAACACATAGGATTTTTGCAAATTTGGTAAATTTAACTGTTAGTACTGTCTTATCTCCCCCAAACTTGTTTTATTCAAACGTTTGTTTCATGACTAAGATGTCAAATTGAATCAGCTTCAGACCTTTTCAGCTACGAACATTAAAAAAAAATAAATAAAATCCACCCCAAAATATCCAAATACTAAAGAAAAAAACCCAAAAAATATTTTTAAAATCATCAAATCCCCAGCAGTTTTGTGCATATTTACACATAAAACTCTGTATATTATTCATCATCTGAAATTCACATTTCCTGGTATTATGGGCAGTTCTGTTAGATCTTCTTTTAAAATAATACGTTACATATGAAAACAACTTTACAGGCAATTTTTTTATTACACATTTAAATTCTCACATCATGAAAACCAAACCAACCTTTTACATCACTGAGTGTCGTAAGTGCAGTATCTAAGGCTAGGTTTAGAAAAGTAGATAATTTGCTGGAAGCTTTTTTCATAGCAGCATTTCTAGCTAAATGTTCACATGCTTCCCATTTACTCAGCTCTTATCCAGCTATTTGAAATGAGGCAAAGAGCTCCTGGATTCACATTTTCCACACTTCACAAATCTGGCAGACTCACCTCTGCTACAGTTACACATCAACCTCTGTGTTATGAAGTACAAGTTATGACTTCGATCTAAGGAGTAAGGATTTTTCAGGCAATTCTAGTTTTCAGGAAATGTTAAAAAGCATTATGTTACTGATTTTTTTCCCTTTCTTTAATTTTTTTTTTTAAAGCATCTCAGTACTAAAACCTCATATTCCCACTAAAGGTGAGAATTACTGTGAACTGCAGCTTTAAATCAATGCCTTAAAGGCAAAGAAGTCTCAGTATAACCAATTATTTATTATTAGTAACAACATTAAAAGGGGCCATTTCTTTTCTTAACTTCTGGGAACAAATGGCCCTCATCACAAAAATAATATACCATGCTGTGATAATGACCTATCATTTTGGCACTTGTAATCCAAGTTGTGTTTGATCCAATCCCTTGCTGTAAAACATATTTAACTCATTTGCATCTAAATATTTATTCTGCCTGCCTTCATTTCTTTCCCTTCACTTACACACACCACCAAGTTCAGTAGGATTTCATGGGTTTTGTTTGGTTGGTTTTTAGTTATTATTATTTTTATTCTAAGTTTTTCAAACTCTCCCCTCCTTTTTTTTTTTCTTGGGTGGGGAGAGGGAAGGGGTGCAGTTAGACAAGTGAAAAAACATTCCCACCTTCTCAGAAAGAGAATTAAGGAAATGATTGAATTCAAGAATCAGGAATATCAGGAAGATTCCCAAAGTTTACACACAGACACTCCAATTCAATAAATGCAGACTAATGCTCGTAAAAATACAAAAGAAACCACTTAGATTGCAGGAACTTCAGGAGGTCATCTATTCAAAACTCCAGCTTTGTACAGAGCCAACTTTAAAGTGCAATCACATTGCCCAAATGTTTTCTGGGATGGTTTTGATGGGGATGCCACAGGTTCCCTGGGCAACCTAAGTGCCTACCCACTAATTCTGCTAAAAAATCTACTCAACACCTGGACTACTGACATCTAATGGGATGCACCTTTCTCAGAGGGGAAAACGCGTTCTAGCAGAGGAGCCAGTGGGTCTCATTGACAGAGCTTTAAACCAGCTCAAAATGGAGGTGACAAAACCAGGTTCACCAGTGATGAGCGATGGGATGGTGTACCAAAACTTGAGAAAGGAATACTCATGGGATCCTCAATCTGCCTCACCAGGTATTGGCTACAATATACCACACCTACAACGTGTCTACATCAATGCAGGCAGCATGAGGAACAAACAAGAGGAGCTTGAAGCTTTGGCCCAGTCCCAGAGATTTGACATCACTGGCATACGTGAAAGCTGGTGGGATGAGACCTGTGACAGCAGTGCCCTGTTGGGCGCTTACAGGATCTTCAGGAGGGACAGCAGGGCAGATTTTAAATCTGATGGTCTGGGATTTGTTGTTTGCCGTAAAAGATCACAACTTCCTAGTGGGGTTCTCTCCCTACCCTAAAACTCTTTAAAAATACATCATTTGATGTTAGAATTATGCATACAAAATTTCAAGTCTACTTTTATTAAAAAGTTAATTTCATAGCAATTACATCTTAACAATGAAGACATTTCCAGCACCAGGGAAGCTTACTTTTAGCAAAACATATGTTGCAACAGCAATGTTTTCTTCCTTTCCTCAAAATGTCCCTCAAAGTACAGGTCCTCTAAGACATGAAAATAATTCACAGAATCAGTCAGATTGGAAAGGACCACAGTGAGTCATCTGGTCCAACCTTCCTGTTCAAGCAGGGTCATCCTAGAGCAATTTCCTTTCCATTTTACTCCTGTTCTTTGAATTCCCCTTAATGCAATGTAATCACAGTGGCCCCCAATAATGATCAAAATGAAAAAAATGAAAAAAAAAAAAAAAGGGTAGCTTCACATTGATTCAATAATTTGACCTATAAAATAGCGTAATTAGCCATTTGAAATTATATTCTTACTTTTATCTTTCATTACAACACAGAAAGATTCACTATTAATGCTCAAAGCGACACTTACTAGTGAGTATATAACCTTAAATACTTGATTAAAAAGTGCTATTTCCATTTTTAGAAGGTATTAGTGTAGTCAGTAGATTTTAAAGGGCTTGTTAATGGCTCACTGTTTTCATTCATCATCAAAATTAAAGTAATACTTAGGAGATGTGTTTTATTAAGTGAAGAAATACACTTATTCAGCTGTAACAGCGCACTTGCAAGTGATATTTGCTCCTTAAAGTAAATTTTGATATTCAATGGTTATAATGGTCTTATTAATGGAATAATAACTATGTGAATATTATTAGCACACCTTAGATGATGGAATGGCTGCCTGTCATGGTTTAGGAATGGTATTCTCCAATTTAGTGCTCCCACTGAAACCTCTGGCAGCTGAAAAGGAGAACTGGAAGCACAAAAGGCAAAAATCACGAGTTGAGATCAGAACATTTTACTTGCAAAATAAGACAGTACTAATCCTACATGCTGTAGAGCTAGAATATTTTTTTTCTGTTTAGAGATTTGACCTTTTTTTTAGCTTCCGATTTAACAAGTGGTGTTGGTTAAAAGACAATCACCACTCTCTAGAGACAATTTTAGAGAAGACAATCTGCAGGCTGTCCTAGTCAGTTTGCCATGTATCAAAAGCAGGCTGCTTCCACTTACGTCTTTCAAGATACCTATAATTTGGTACATCATTTATGCACAGATGCACAACACCATCCAGAAAGCACAAGAGTTTGGATACAAATTTTGACAGGAGCAGACTTAGCTCTTCTTAGGGTCCTTGGCCTTGTCATTCCTACTGCCATAAAATCACATACATTAAAAGCAGGCATAAGGACATTTTGCTTCAGTTCATATCAATGTGACAGACATTTAAGCCTAGTCAATCAATAGTCTGGATATAATCAGTGTAGGTCAGTGTTTAAAACCACAAGTTTAACTTGGAGAAGATAATCTATGGAGCAAATGAAAGTATGACTTCATATTTTCACTGAAAGGTGAATTGAAGGTAAGAATAAAAAAACATACAAAGAAAGTAAAATTATCCTACTGAACAAAGTGCTGTGTAGCTTTCTTCACCATGTTCCTTAAGTTTTTTTTTTAAAAAATCTGAAAGCAGAAACATTTCATCAATAGTCACAGGTTTAAGTTCTCAATGCTGCTTTTCCATCCGAGGTAGCAGAACTTGTCTCAAACTTAACAATTTGTTATTGTTTTCCTTCCCCAGTATTATCAACATTATTCTGCAAATAAACAGAGGCATTTGCACTATATATGACCTATACGTTTCTGAAAGAGCTTGCATTAATGCACCTCTCACAATAACAACAACAAATGTCATACAGCCGAATTTTGATTGCTTGTATAACTACAATAATATGTTTTAAGCAGGTTACAGGAGGTTTTCAATTTCATTTTGCATTACTAGCAACCAAACAATATTTTCCAGTTTATTTTGACTAAAAGTGAAAAGCCAGAAAATGAAAACACAGAGCAATTAACATGATAAACTTAGAATTCTATGCTAAAGAAGGAGAGACTATCTGAAGCTAAAGATCTTATTCCCAAATAAAGTTCAGAGCAGACAAACAGGTGGAGAAATAGCTTTATATATTGTTTTCTCTGATGTGAGAGAAAGCTGAATTTTTTCTTTCAGATTTTGGCATTCAAATTTAAGTACCAATAAGGTTCAGCTTCAGGGCTAATGAAAGTGTGTCACGTACCCGAAGTCCCTATGCTAGTGAATGCCAGGTAAAAATATCTCTTATAATCACACTGGACATCATAATGAAGCCTGGACACAAGGTTTTTCATCTGATCCTGTAGAACAAAAATTACAGTAAGCAAGATGTAGAGTAGGGTGCAACAGAAAATATGAAGCACAGCTCCACATTTTAAATAGACTTTCGAGGTACCTATAGGCAAAATAGCTTTGTATAAGCCACCTTGATAGTACATAATGTAAATGAGGAAGCTAAAATTATATCACTCATGTATGTGAACTATAAAACTGTTGATAAATAAGCAATTTTATATAGAAAAGTAAATATACTTGTTGATAACACAAAACAGTGATCCCTTGCATTCCCCTGCCTTTGTCATTACTCTTCAAATGATTGTCAGCATCAATTCACAGACTCAGTTACAGCAGGACTTTCCACCAACTTTGTCTAGCATTTTAAATCAGTATTTTAAATGGAAAACAGTAGTGAATTAAACTCTAGCTTTCTAACATAAACGAGTAATCCAACAGCCAAAACATATTCTGCAGAGAATACCTAAATCAATTAAACTTTAACTGCTTTTTAAAACAAAGTCTTTTAGATGCTAATGGCCATTGTTTTCTCACTTAGTAAGTAAAATTTTGTGTCACAAAAAGGTTAGATGATTGCAAAGATTTAACTGAATGTCTAAAAGAAAGGGAAATGTTTCTTTAAAAAGCTAAGATAGACCTCTTACCACATTCCTACAGCAAAATGTCCTGTAACAATAGAGCTGTGATTTGCTGAAATTAAAATGCTATTATGGTGGAATTAGACCTTCAATATTTTTAGCAGCTTAAATAGGCCTGCATTTTTAAAGGACATCTGATAACAGATAATTACATTTCATCTTACAGAAACTGAGTTGTTTTCTGAAGGAAAAATACTTTTCTTTTTTTCCATAGAGGTTAAAGCATAGCCATCATTAGTAGCAGCAATAGGCTTTAGGTGCCTACTTCAGCTTGGGGGATATATATTAGCATATAAATAGTTGGTGGCTGCTTGATTCTACCTATTTTATGTTTCATTGTGGCATCAGAATGCACTTAGCAAGAAACCTGGGGGGTAGGGGAGGCAGGAAGATATGTGCTGTGAGGGAGGACTTCTGTAATATGGGGGTTCTATAGAGGGGGCATTTTTTGCTATTAAAAAAAATCCCCTGTTCCTATGTACCGAGTTTTCTTCATATTTACTGTATCATTTCTATAGTCTAATTAATGAGTTCTACAGAGCAATCTGACACTCTTAGAAGAAGGTGCATTGATTTAAGCACCAGCTCTTTTCTGAGAATATGGTAATAAGTCAAAGTAGTGCATATATATATGTAGTGCCTATATATATATAGTGCATAAATATAATTGTTTATTTATTTTATATTTACATTAAATGTGTCTCCAATAATTTTTACCCTTTTTATTGATGGAAAATAATGGAAAAGCAAGGTATCATTATTACCCTGCCAACACTACTTTCATGCAATACATTTCCTCTTGGGAGGCAGGCAGGGAAGGAAAGCCATGAGCATTCCCTGTCCTCTGTTTCAGACTGACCTTCAAGATTTACTGCTTTAAAATGTTAATCATCATGAGTGACATTTCTTATGTCACTAAGTGGATTGTAACAGCCAAGGAGGAGTGACTGAAGCTAGAGCAGAGGTGAGCGGGTGGCTCCTCCAGGAGAGCTGTGAGGGCACACTTAACTTCAGTCAATGCATTCTTATGAGGGAGGTGAGGAAGTGAAACCAGCCTGCATTGAACCACAGCATGCAACTGGTCCAACAGCATCTCTCAGCCTCCTGCTAGCTCAGGCTCGCAACAAACCAGAATATCAGGCAAGACGACACGACCACCCTAGAATCAGAAGCACATTGCGCCCAACCCAGAACTGGCACACTGCTCCTTCACAATCACCCCAAGGATGTCACAGGAAAGTGCACCTGACTATGAAGCTGCAACAGACATTTGCATTCAGGCAATTTCAGGGAATTAAAGCATTACCCAGGAAACGTCATTAGGGTATATCAGCTTGAGCAGGTAACAGCATAAAAATAAGATGGTCACCATGAAAAAGTAACTAACTTCTGATACTACACAGTCTAAGCTCTGAACTTTTCAGACCCCCTCAGTAATCACACGTAATACAGGACAGAAGAGAGCCATATCCTTCTGAAGAAGGACCTGCCACTGGTAGGACCTAAAACTCTATTAGGGTCTGGCATTGGGGTAATTGAATCCCACCGTTCATATCTATGTGTTTTGAAAATAGGAACTATACATACATATCCTGCGTGCTATTAATGCATACTCATTTCTAACAAAGCACATTTGCCATGTTCCAAAAGGTCTGGTACAATTAGAAAGCAGCCAATATTGTGGGCAACGCTTTCATGGATGCAACTTTTGAACATTCTGCCTGCAAATACTAAGTAAGCCCTTCTAATCAAAGCTTAGAGTCTTCATTCTTCACCTTCCCTCTTAATTTTGGCCTTTAGCAAAGTCTCCACTCATTCAGCTACAAAACAATTAGGTCCACAAATGGCAAAATAAAATACGTAATTTCTGGCACCTCAAGTACCAATATTTCAAATGCTGGTTGAAAAAGTACAATAAGAGATTTTTAGATTGGGCTGATTAAAATTATCATTAGAAGTGTTAGTATTTAATTATAAACAAAACACTGGAAGAAATTAAATACCAGTCCTGTCAATTTAAAAATTACCATCTCAGTTAATCAAGTCAAAGAAAGGTCAAAGACCTCTATCTTCTAACAAAAACAATTCCTGATTCATTACATTAGTAAAAAATTTTAGATTGCAGAAATGTGATATAATCCTACTATTCTATCTGCATCATTATAATTTTTAAATATGTTATTTCATCTCCATGACCTCTACATTACAGTTTATATTGAATGAGACAGGACCAATGACTTGCAAATGAAATCAGAATCATAACCAGGCACTTCAGATGTCTCTTCTCGATTAAAAGGGCTGGTAAAAAGAATTATTTTTTTAAAGTAGTAAAGTCTACTTTTACAGCTTTTAAGTCACTCAACCAGAACTAAAATATTTGTACAGTAAAGGCCGAAAGACGGAAGGAAGATCATAAAATCTACTAGTTCTTAAAATAGCTTAACGTCCCAATATTACAGGGGTTCAAGAAACAGAAATCCAGAATATCAGAAATCTTATCTGCTAAATAACACAAGGCTTGTCTATTATAAACATGAAAATGGTGATGGTTTTGTCTTCAAGAAGCCTTGTGAGCTTAACAGTTAATCAGTTAACAACTGGTTAGTTCACATAACATTGGGAACATCACTGTTTTTCTGAGTAGCTCCAAATTTCTAGCCTGCATTGACATACTAATGAAGAACAATAGAGCCATGCACTTGCCTTTGACAGCTGTACCAAGAGAGTTTAAGGGACAAAACTAATCAACCAACCAGAAACACAACAACAGTGAAAAAAAACAACATCAGACATAATGTAGATTTCTGTTTCCCAGTCAGAGAATATTTTTCATATATAAACACTCTGTGCCTTCCAAAAATCTGTAATAATTAATACCATAATTACTTTCATATAGTTTATGTAAAAATATCCCTGGCAGTCAGACAAACATTGGCCTAATGACTGGAAATACAAAAGTCCCACAAGAACAAGGACTGAATGAAAATATATATTGTCAGTATGACAGTGCTTCTAATTAACACAAAGCTTAACATAACTGTGAAGCAAATTTTGCAGACAGAGTTATGTTGGCTTATGATCTATCTGTAACCACTTAATTAGACAAGAAAACTGAATGGAAACTGAACAAGGGCAATCATAGGCACTCTTTTTCAAAGGAACACACTTTCAGAGGTGCCACCACACAAAGGCTGAAGTGTTTGTGTGTGGCAGAAGAACCCAAGGAGGCATAAACACGGCAGCCATTGTATATCATAAATCAGGCTCCTCTTAGGTCAATAGTGTGCTTTTCCTGTTTTAGATGAGACAATCTTTCCCTGCATGGGAAAGCTAACAATAGGGGAGGTGTCTTTGAAGTGATTCATGTGCATCTTTATGTTCAATTACAGCAGCTTTGCTGCAGGTCCTCTCCCTTCCATCTCACAGAAAAATCTAACATGTCTTACCTTAAAACACAGAGGATTTTAACAGGCATTCCCAATTCATCTGACTGGGTAAATAAACTATTCTTCTTTTGCTCTCATCCTGATCAATAAAAACATTAGTCTGAAAGTGATTCCTTCCCGAGACAGAGTTAAGAGGCTACAGATTTCACAACTGATTCTATTATGCAGCCATGTACTTTTTGCAAGTGTAAGCATTTGAAGAAAATACACCTTGGATCAGGAACATTTTTATTTTGAAGAGTTACCAAAAAATCCTCGCAAAATATTTTTAAAAAATTCTAAATATTTGTAGGCTGCAGCATCTGTCCTTAAAACCCTTAGATCCATACTCCAGCTATAAGCAAGCCAAGGAAAAGCACTAACTGCTCGGATACTTCTGAATTTCTGAATTGTCTTAAGCAAAACTTAATGACTCTATGTGAACTATCTGCTTTACTTCCAAATATACTACTTGAAATCATACAACCAAAACTGAAAATCCTTCTCTTCAATGAAAATCTAATATTGTGTCTGTAAACATGAAAAAAAAAGATTTTTGTAAAAGCAATGTGCCACTAAGTTATCTTTAGAAACTGTATCTTCATAAAAAGTTATACAAATATACAAAAGCAATAAAAGCTGGCAAATATTAGTATTAATGCATTTAAGAATACGTATATATTCTTTTCAGACCATTTAGTGTTGTTCTAATAATTTCTATTCTCTTAATGCTTTCTCCTGTATGAAACAACAAAGTACAAATATTACCATGTGATCACACATCATGGAAGATCAGTGAAGAATGGAAGTTGATTTCTGCCACAAATCCGCCTACAGAGCTGATCCTCCTCACCAGAGTTCTCATTTTCTGAAACCCTACCTTGACAAGTGAAGCACAGATACAATACTGCTTGGCATCTCAAGCTAGGAAAGAATGAAATTCCACTAATACTTAAATGCTTTTCAAATCAATACTTAGTGTCTTGAAGAAATAAGATTGGAAACAGCTTCACCACATGCATGTATTAGAAGGGCAAATTATGGTGAAGCTGGTCCACTTGTCTGGCTGCCTCTCAATTTAAACGGAGCCATTTCATATGTTCGCTGTTATGGTGATTTTCTTTACCATAGGCTTATTTCCACTCTCCACATAAAATAACTCATTAAACTTAATTTGAGAAAACAATCTAAAGGCACAGACCAATATAAAGAACAACAATAAAATGTGTTTTAAAGAGACAAAATCAGAGGAGAAAAACCATGCAAGCGATGAACCAAGCTATCACTCAGCTCCCCAAAATATATAAATGCTATAGCTGTATTTCTATAGATTCACCCTCACATAAGTTGGCACTTTAAAATAATAACAACAACAACAATAATAAAAATAATTTAGGAAATCAATTCTACACAGAGTTAGGTAATTTAACACTGTTCTGACTGTAGAAAAAACTACCTGATCTGCTTCTTCCTATTGGGAGGTAACTCAATATTGTATTGCAAAAGCAACCCAGAAACATATTTCACATTCTGTTAACTGACTGAGGGGGAAATGTACTGCCAAGATAGGCAAGTCTCGTGAGTTCAAAAACATCTGTAATCATAATTAAATGATAAAGTGCTGGTAGCATCTGTTTCCTCACATCCCTGCAGGGCTTATGTGTAGCATTTGAGGTGATCTCAGCATACTGGCCAAAAGGGTTAATTATTGTACAATCTGAAGGAGGAAAAAGTAACATTCCAAGGGGAAAGTACTACTGAGGAAATGTACATTACTGAATCAATGGCCATCAACTGAAGAACAGATTCACAGCAGGCTGCTAATGGTGAGATAAAGATTACAGCTTGCTGGCTCAGAAGTAATAATAATGCTGAGGTAGCACACACTAGAATGGATGTGTAAACAAAAAAAGAGAAGGAAACAAAATTATGAAGATGGAAAAAAACCTCTCAGTTGATACTTATTCATTCAACTAAGTACTTCCAAGTTATGTGAGTCAAACATAGCGGGGGGGGACGACTTCTTTTAACAGAGCAGGGGTTTTTCCTCCTCTCCTTCAAAACTGTATCTAGAGAGGTCTGTGTTGCAAAGCAGTCCATAAAACTTAAGGGGTTTTAAAGGGTTATGTTCACAGGGCCAGACACATGTATTCCATTATAACTGTTGAACTTATAAAAATGTGTCACTTTGAATTGTGAAGATGAAGTATAACACAGTGAGATATGTTCAGTTTCCTAATGCCTTAAGAATATTTTGTTCACCGTATAGTTATCACACACTCATTTCTGCAAGGCATGCTGCTTCTTGTACATGTCAGCTGAACTGACAGCAGCCCTACTCAGACAACTGATGTTCCTCCTGCTGTGCTAGCAAACAGACACTCAACAAGACTTGACTTTCACTGCTAAGAGGCATGAACAGTGAACTTTACAAATGAAGCCTCAGACTGAAAGTATGTGTTCAAAGAGCCCAAAGCTTCAGTCTCCAAGTTGTAGTCTCTGCCCCTCAGCTTGATCAAAGCAGCTCTCTCAGTTGGCCTTGTTCTTTCCGGATCTTTAATTCAAATTGTGAATCAAGGAAAGATTTGAAATGGGAAAAGACACGTGAACTGACCACTGACAGTCCAAAATAAAACATTCTGGAAAATCAACACAGTTTAATGAAAGGGTAATGTGATTTTCCCCCTTAAAATAGACACAACAAATTTGCCTTAGTTTTCAAATATTATAAGAGCTTTTTCTTACAGATTTTACAGTAACTGAAATAACTTTGTATGCTGAACTTTATTTCTCTACAGTACTATTGCATTTTCTTGTTAATTTACCTAAATAATGACTTGGAAGGCAAGCAGGGACACTCTAAAGTGCTATTTCCCAGAACTGGATGACAGCAATTGTGCACTCACATCTACCATTACTTAAAATAACCGGAGCCTGATGACTGACAAGTCATTCATAAAACAAAACAAAAGAATAACCAAGAAGTTGGACCATGGAAGTCCTTTTCAAATGCCAGCATTCACTTCTACCCTTTAGATATGTACTTTCTTGATGTTTATGATAATCAAAAAAGTCATTACCCATTGGTACTGTAGGACACTCATGTTATGTAAGAAAGAACTTTCTCACCATGGTTCTAATGGCATATGGTGCAAGACTTATTCTGAAAAATCTATCAGGAGAAAGCAGCACAGCATTCCTGATCCCTCAAGGAAGATCTCTATTATGCCTAGTAGCTCTAAGGAAATTTGAGTAAATTCTTTAGTCAAAACCCTTCACTAAGAAATGTATAAAGACATGCTGGGATTTTTTTTTTTTTTTTGGTCAGTAATTATTTGAAATGGCTACCACTAAAAGGGAAAAAGTACATTAATAAGTGTTCGTGTCTTATAGATACCTTCAGAGCACAAAATACAGAGAAACAGAAAATTAGATGCTGCTATTTACCACAGTGTAAAGCAGGAGCAACTCAGAGGAATCTAGTGCAGATATTCAAGTGTAAGCTGTTTTAAGTTTGGAAGTGAATAGAGCTGTATCAGAAGGGCAGAGGGAGTGTGACAATGATACCTTTCCTTTCAATAAGGTTTTTGAGATTCATAAACAACAGTAGTCATGCCTCCCTGCCCAACGATTGTTTTCATCTGGTTAATTAACTGCAAACAAATTCAGCAGAAGAATTAAGATCCAAAGTTCTATCCAATTTAATTTTAAAAACCCCAACAAAACAAAATCCAGCCCAAAAAATAAAAACCAAAACCCACAACCTAACAAAAATCCACAAACAAGAAAAGACAGGCCCCCAAAAACTAACGGCTAAATAGAGGGAAAACATTCAAATTGTTGCCCCCATTGAAGTAAACTCTCCACTGTAAACCCAATAATTGCCCATCTTTTGGCAGCAAATCTATATAGGGGTTCTTTGCATTTGATCATGATACTGTTCCGCCACAGCCTATTAGTAGTTAAATGCTGTAAGGAAGAGCTTAGAGCACTCAGAACTAGGTATCACCAGTAAGAAGAGAGGACTATCTGCTCACGTATTGACTTGCTAGGAACTTAGCTACTCTTGGGTGTAAGTCCTTTCCTACAGGATTCAAATTAAAAACAAACAAAAAAGAATATTCATGAACACTGCCAAGATAGACTTCTCAAAATTAATGATTCTGTCAAACAGCATGGCAGCCTCTGCCTTCTCACATATGAATAATAAGAATAAAATATAAAAGCTTCTGCAAATCTTTTGCAATAGGTTAGAAAATTAAAAACCTACATGATATGATTTTCAAAGATGGTGAAAAATCTCACACAATCAGCTAAATTAGTACGAGAAAAAACATGAACAAACTTTTTTGACAACAAATCCAAAACTAGGTAAGATGTAAACAAGATTTTAGAAAGAAAAAAATTATAGAAGTTAGGCAAGTTATTTAGTTTTGCCTCTGATTCACTTGCATTTTTGCTAAGAAAGTAGCATTGGGGTTAGCTTTACGTTGTTATAAATATAGACCAAATAAGTGTCAGTGTACAACAGATCACTTGCATAACTGCAGAAATGTCAGAAAGTGTGATTCTATCAAACTGTTTGATTTACACACATAAAACAACTCAAAAGTAATTTTAAACTGGCTTCTTTGAAAAATATACTTCAACATCATGTCAAGCTATGCTGTAATTTAACTAACATCTGAACCCTCAAAAGCCTAATCTCACTTTTCAAATAATAATGTGCTTAATTTCCTTACGCTTTAACTCTAAAGAACCACATAGCAAAAGGGTTAGTCAATTCACTCTTCATTTTATGAAAAGGAATCAGAACTAGAGGAACCAGCAATAGAAAAGACTTTTCAGAGGGAAACTGCAAACCATAAAATCAGGCATGAACAAAAAGCCTTTCGTTGTTATAATTGGCATTTGACAATACTGCAACAGTATTTGAACACATTAATATCTCCACACATATTTTGGAAAGAAGCTATTCTAAAATACAATTTGCAGATGCTTAAATCCAGAGTAAATGAATGCCCACCAAAAGGGAGCACAGTGATGTTGGAACACTCTACCTTGAGCTTTGTAATGGCTCATCCATATGGAACAGTTCCACTGAAACTAGTAGGTTCCTTAGACTACTATGCATTTCCTTCCTGGCCTGACAGGAGCAGCAGCAGAGATTTCAGCACCACCATTTAGCAAGAGAACAATAACAAAGATGGAAGCTATCCAGCCTCTCTACAGAAAAACTTTCTATTCTGACTGAATCCTGTCCCATTTCTTTAGCCATCACAATACACAACCTGTACATGAAGATCAGCTGATCACTTAAAAACAACACATAAACTCATTAAATTAAAAAAAAAGCAAACTCAAATTTTAAGCATTGTATCTATCACTATAAAACATAATAAGGGTTATTGTGAAAACAAGCAAAGACAATATCTCTTCTAGTGTTTTGTTCATTCTACATTTGATCGCTTTCTATCCAGCCAGGCATATCCAAAATGTATAGCTCTGAAAACATGGAGAGGCATTCAAAATAAGAAGGGAAACAGGAACAAAATAGATCTCCTCTACGTAGGATACAACATTTGATTAACAAAAGACCTCACCGTAGAGCGTTACAAACCAGTGCAAAAATACCATCCTTAAAATACGAGAAGCATCCACTATAAAGAACTACTAGAGCATCTGTGGGAGTTTGTTGGAACAGCAACTCTATACTTTCATGTGGTCCCATATGCCAGACAGAAGATAGTTGGCAATTATGAATGGAACACAGAATTTCTTTTTTTATGTGTGGTAGAGTAAGAACTACTTCCTGTTAAATGGAAATGCCTTGGTATCTAATGTTCCACAACAGCAATTTTATATAGGGTTTGGATAAACATATTCTGATTATTCTAATGTGACTTAGAAGAAAATAAAACAAAATAAAAACTGAAAGGAATTATACTCTTAAATCTTCCCAGACCTTGAAGGTTGCTAGTATTACGCTAAGAAATAAGACCCCCAAAAATTTAATGCTATTTGCACTTATTTTCATAGAACAAATAATCTATAATTAGGTACAGTGATGAAATGAACATGTTAAGCATGCTACAACACATTTTCTAACATGCATCTACCTTACAGAATGCAGGATAAATTTGGATTGTCTTTGTTGTTTTAAGCGCAATTTTACATTAGAATTCATAGTTATCCATTTACTGCATGTTATTAAAATCTAGGAAACATGGATTACTATCTCTGTCAAAAACAACCTACATTTCTACTACAATATTGCAAATCTGAAGGGATAATACCACAGACTTATAAGACATTTCCAAATATTTTTTTTCTGCATTTGGAAACATAAAAAGTGCAACATTATTACATGAACATTCAAAATATCAATATACAGAGAAAGCAATGCAATATTTCTTCTTTCCCAACAAACAAAAAGAAAGATTAATTAGATATAGCTATGTCTACTGGTCTACAGCGTATCATTCAGCCACAGATAGGTGAAGTTATCTCACTGTGTGTGAATCTCTACAGTACCACTGGAAAAAAAAACCCCGCAGTTAAGAAAACAACTGGCTAATAATATATTTAAAACCCCACCTGACATGATAAATGAAAGAGAATAAATGTATACAGTGAGTGAAACTTCCAGGGAACAGGGGGAGACTTCAACACTTCTGCTGACAGTGACTTTCCTGTCAGTGGCCTGTCTCTCTTGGAGGCAGCTGTCAATCACAGCCCATCCCTCTCTCCCAGAGGAGTTCATTGTGCCTGCAGACAGTTGTGGAATAACTGCTCCTGGGCGTCAGAGCGGCAGATGGAGTGTATCTGTCAATCATTGTCACTAATTATTAACTTCTGTCACTCAGAGCAAGGCAACACATCTCCGCCTGATCCTCTGTGATTTGATCTGCTATGCCACCTCAGAGACAGACAGTTCAACCTTTCATTATGTGTCACACACACTGCTCTGCTGGGTCAGCCCTCCTGACTCAGGGCTCCAGCAGGATTCTATTTTAGCCACTGAACATTACAGGGAGAAGCTAGAATGAAGGACACACTCTGCCTTCAAAACGCAGCGGTCACTCATTTTCTGTAAATATTTTGAAGCTAGAGAAGCAAAAAAATACCAGTCTCCTAAGTTTCAAACCAAGGGAAGAAAAAGCATCTAAATTTAAGCCAAGTAACTCAGATTTTCACAGGATAAACTGCCCCTTCTAATTTACTAAAATAGTAGTTATCTTATCTCGAAAGACATACCCTGAAAAGAGGTATGTCTTTCTAACTTTCTAACTTTCTAACTAAGCAAACTAACCTTACTAGTAAGGTTAAGGTGGGGGGCAGGCCAGATAATAAGGATCATGCCTTCCTTTTTTGTTGGCCTGAAAAATTACTAGAAATTATAATCAGTGATTTCCAATTGGTCTTATGCTTGCCTGCATTTTCTATCTTGGCATTATGGCCACTTCTATTAAAATTCCATGCAACAACATTGGCCATGTTCACTAAAGGAAAAGGATCAGTAACTGAAATATATTGCTGAAGGAAAAGCACAGTCTGTCTTTTTTTATGTTTTCAAGTATTCACTTGATATACCTCTAGAAATTCTACTTAGTCAAATCCAGTGCAGTATCCCAAGGTTGATCGATAACATTTATTATACAGAGTTTATGATACAGAAGAAATCATAACAACTTCAGTAGTTAAAATTCCATTAATCCAAGAGGCTCCTGACACTTTTTAGAAAAACAGAAGACTTCATAATTTTTCTTCAAGCATCTCTGTTTTGGGAAAAGTCTTATGCACAGACCTATTTAAATAAACACACCTCTCTGTCAGCTCAATTCCTTTCCATCTCCATTGTTTATAGTATTGGCAAAGTCATTAACAATGAAGAGATGAATTCAGGCATAAAAAGTGGCGCGGATTTTTTAAAAAGTACCACTGCTATATTCCATTCGATTGCATTCTAGTATAACAACATGTAAAAGTATGGATATCAAAAAGGGATTCAAGCCACAGATACAGATTAGGGGAAAAAATCTTGGGAAAGAATGCTTTCAAGAAAGACTTAGGGAAGCACTGCAATTTAAGCTTCCTTTGTGGTGTTGTGGAAAAATGGATGAAGGCAGTAAGTGGGTGCATGTAAGAGTAGAGAAGACAAGATGAAACTAATCTATTATTGCAGTTTGCATCCGTGAATCAAAACAGGTGGAATGCAAGGTGTTTTGGTGTTCCCATTTAAAAGGAGTAACAAAGAACTGCAGAAAGAATTTTACCATTACAAGAGACTTGCAGAATTCAGTACTTTATGTTTATGAAAACACTTGGGAGAATTAGCTTTATCGTCAAGTATAAGAATCATCATGGAAAGAAAGTGACAAACATTCTGCCAGCTTTTGAAGACTGGTCTGAAAAGAAAGGAAACAGAACTAAGCAAATAATTCAGACATAGGGTGAAAAAACCTAAATGCCCTCCATCAGCACTTTTTAACAGTAGAGATGATCCATTTAAACACTGGATTGTCCACAATCTCATGATAGTTTTGAACATTTTCCTCTCCAGACAAACCAATTTAGCTGAGTACAGTGCATTTTTAGAAAAGTTAACGGGTTCAAGAAGGCATTAATGGTTGAAATACAGTATTAGCCTCTCCCATTTCCATTATTATCTGTCCTTAAGTTTCCTAAAAAGTTAAACTTCAAATTTTAAAAATTTAGGTAGCTCAGAACCGGTAAGATTTTGTTCTCATCTTCAATTCTATTAACTCCTTTATCCAATACCACTTAGCCTGACTATATCTTAATAACTAGCTATGCCACTTTATTTCCTTTGCTTTGAATTAAAAAAAAAAAGCAGCTGATAAAGTTTAAATCTTGAAGGCTTTTCCATACCAAAGGATACAGATCCCAGCCAGCTCCAGGTTCAGTGCCTCTGTCCCTCCCAATAAAAAAACAACCAGCAAGCAAGCAAAAAAAAAAAATTATACTAGACTTATTTACATATTTGCTTTTAAATACTCATTGCCGTTCTGATAGCTCTGTTTAAGATCCTTACCCACTTCGCTCGGAATACTTCTGATTCAAACACAAATCAAACTTCCAATGGGTAAACGAAAGAATAACAAGAAAAATATAGTTGAGAAGGGGAACCATCATTAGAAATTGCATAGCAAACCAATATTCCAAATTTATTTCCTCACGCATGCCCATTGAAAAGAACATGCATTTCAGTGCCTCTAATAATAAGGACATTTTTCACTGGAAAACAGGAACAAAAAGAGACCATGAGACAATTTCTATTTCTCTGGTTTAGACCATGACCATCTGCTGTCACTACAGGTCAAAGAACATTTCATTTCCTTTCATAACCTTTGACAGCAAGAATCACTAACAGAATTTTAGTTGAAGAAACTTTTATAAAATATTACAAATCAAATAAATTGCATCAACACATTTGAACCTCTAAGTGCAACACAGTGGAAAACACAATACTTCTTTATTATATCAGCTGTCTAGTCATATATAAATCATCTATAACTAAAACCAAAAGTATTGAGAGTACTATTTATCCAGAGTTAGCAAAAGGAATTATCTGACAGCTGAAAATGAAAAACCACTAATGAGCATTACAATGTATTGCAAACTTCAAACAATGTGATTAAGGAAACTTTTGCAATAATAACGAGTGTATCTGATTCTATTTTACCTTCCTAACAAAATCCCTCTGGGATTTCTTACTCTGTTATACAATAACTAAACTGGAATATTATGTTAAACAAGCCTCACATTCCAGCTGTATTCAGTATATATTTAAAACTAAGAGATAATGTTCTTTGACCATATTGTCCTTCACTAAAGCATTCATATTTTCACTCAACGTATTTGCCCAAAGCAATAAATAGAGAAGAAGGAAAGTCTAAAAGCCCTAGTGCTTTGGCCATTTAGATACTTAAGACATGCACTGTAAACATATTTAAACCGTCATTTATAAACATATTTTTAAGACATGAAACAAGGAATTCTTCAGAAAGACTGAATAGAAAATTCGGGTAGGGAATACAGTGAAAAGATGGTAGAAAATAGTACATTTACCATTTCTCCTGCTATGAGAAGCCAGTAGCAAACCAAACAACAAAACAAACAAACAAAAGCCTGCAGTGTAATCCTTCACAAAAAAACAACAATGAAAGGAAAACAGCAGCACAGACAACAATTACATTGTCTACACTGTTCTCTTAATGATAGAGAATTGAAACCAATGCAGAGAAACAGAAATCAAGCAAGATGTGTCCAGGAAGAATGTGCAGATAAGAAAGAGCAAAATTTGTCGTTCAGGTTATGTGCTATGGTCAGCAGAGGTCAGATTCTATCAACTAACCAAAACATTACCAAGATACGGAAATTAGATCAGATGATTGTCACTAAAGTGCAAGGTTTGACAGCAGCTTCACATCATTTACCTAGAAAACACCATACATGACAGATACTGTATTCCCAACTTATACAGAATTACAGTTTCTTTGTATTTGCATTAAGCCTAGTTTTAAAACTGTATTTATGTTCCTTATTTAACTCTACTTAGGGCACTATCTGTGATGAACAAAATATTCCATTAACTTCTTTTACTTGGTACTATCAACATGCCATTTGAACCAGCAGTTTCACTATATTGAAAGCAGAGACAATAACTAAAAGTCTTTAAAGTCAAAGTCCTTGAATTTAAAGTTTTCCATAAATTTTTTCAGTACGTGTATTGAAATCTGCAAATGACTGGCAAGTATTCTAGCCGTAGAGCTTACGAATTACTATTTCACACTCAGTAAGTCCAAATGCACAAATAATTTCCAGTCAAGTACAATGCCCTGGTAAGTAGCCATTCCAAAGCATGATAAAATTTTCAAACTAAACAAAAGTACATACATACAGAAATAACATTTTCCAAACTCCAAACCATTAAAATTATTCCCCAATACTATTTAAATACTTTAGGTTCAGACTTGTATGCATCTGGATCAGCATATGCAATCCATTTGCTTCTACAGAGTTATAATGCAATGATGCAAATTCATAAAAACACATTCAAATCTAGGTCTTCATCTTGGTCATATTTCAAACCCAGCCACAGGGATTTAAAGTCATAGTTCTGTATAACCGCTGTTTATGTCAAAGAGGTTGTCACAGGAATATACGAGGGTGAAAGTTTATCCAACATTTCAAATTCATTTCAGCCAGACGAGGCAAACCAAAGCCTCAGACACTCCCTCCTATCTCTAGTTTAATCACATCTCAACCTATAGTTCTTTCTTTCAAAGCATTTCTGAATTCAGTAAATTTCAAATATAGTCAATAAAGGAAAAGAGATGGCAAAAGCATGTGTCTTGACCACTTGGTTTAGAAAACAATGCACTCAGTCTCGACAGTTTATGTTTCCAAGTTGAACAATTAAAAACTCCAGAAACCCATAACTGTTGTTCCTAACCTCATTGTGAGCATAAATAAGTTTTATTTGTTTGGTCATGTACACAGGCATAGAGAACCACACGTTCTCCTCTCATATCTTCAGAAAAATGAAATACAAAACTCTTAAGAACCATTTGGCAATAAATTTATAAGTGGGACCTATCACCCTAATTCCCAAATGCCCTACTCATTTGCCAGTCAGCTTTGAAGGGTACCCAAATTCCCTGTGTATCTAAGTTTCCACAGGGCAAATTCCTACTGCACTTGATCTCCTGCCTATAAATACTGGGTATAAGTGAACCTTCCTCTTCCTTTCTTCTTTATGAAAAAAAGACTAACCTGCCTTGGTTGTTTAATGAAGTCAGACATCCAAATGTTTACCGAAGTGGAATATTAAGCCTATCATTTTCTTTGGTATTTTCTATTTGCTAGTTAAAGCCATTTAGCAAACAGGCTGTTGCAGAGCCCAGTTTTGGTCAAGTGGCATTTTCTTTATATAGTACAATGAAAATAGGATGTTTAAGATTGGACTCCCTATGTCAAAATAAAGAAATGCAAGGTAAATTTTTCCAGCACCATCACCAAAAAAAAAAAAAAGGACAGAATATTGTGTTGTGCCAGAATATGTAAGATATGAGAACTATGATGCTGAAATAACAGCCTACTGTGAACCCAGCTATTTTGGCTTTCTCAGGCCTTGGTCTTCTCTTCCCTGAAGGCCTCCTGTGCTTCCATTTAACATCAAATTTTGCTCTCTTTATGAACAGTTACAGATCCAGACAGATAACTAACACACATGGTAAAGAACATAAAGCCACTGGAACACTGTTCAAACTTCAAGAGGCTTTTAGATATTACGATAAAGAATCTGCAGTGTTATGAAGTGACCAAGGATGAATACCTTTATCACTACAAAAGAGGAGCTGTGTGGCAGTCACATTATGCAAAGATACTGAAACAATCAGGAATAGAAAATGAGCACAAGGTAGAAAATTTTTAGAATTAGGCTAATATTATAATTCCTGTGCTGTCACTGGAGAGCAGCACCAGAAGAATATTCATTCTAGCAATGCCTTTGCTAGGCTGATAAGAAAATATCATTCTAATGTTGAAAATTAACATTCTGACCTGTCCAAGTCAGAGAAATAATTTAAAAAACAAAATGTCAGATTTGTAACTGTTCCAAAAGGACATTTTTTTATTCCCCAGAGAACTAAGGCTGATAATAATGATATAATTTTTGTTATTGCAACAACAACAACATTTCATACCGAATAAGCTGGGATGCTTTGTGCCCTCACAGAAATGCATGGAACTCGATAGTCTGAATGTTTGATTCTGAATGTGTCTGTCAGGAAACAAACGCGAACCTTCAGCAGCCTGATTAGTTCCACAGTCACTCCAACGAGCTATCAGCTTCCCAGCGTGAAGTTCTCCTGCATCACTGCTCCAAGCCTCTAGGCAAAGGATTCTAATAATGAGTCACAGTGCCGTGACTGAGGCCACACTTCTGCTCTAGTGAGCTGCTTGCTGAGAGTGGCTGCACACTCCCTCATTATAATTTTACAGCTTTTTTTTTTTCGTTTCTCTTTTTTTTTAAATTTCATTTGTTCTTTTGTATTCCTTTTCCTTGCTCCAAATGCTTGGTGCATTGCCGTGAGAGAACTTAATGCTACCAGCAGCACATAAGCCATATGCTTATGTTTAATAACCTTCTCATGTGAGGTAGTCATAAAACTTAAGACAAGGCAGAGTAGTAAGTGGAAGAAAAAGTTAAGATACAGACTTCTATCACATCCTCATAAATAGATGTTATCACATCCTAATAAATAGGATGTCACATTCTCCTTCCAACCAACAGAGGTTACTTTTTGTCCCTAAGAGAGTTCTGTGATACAATTCTGCGTAAAATTACAGTTAACTTATTCACTAATAAATTCATGTATTCCATCATCAGCTAGGCTAAGTTGACAGACTTTATTAAAGCACAGTAATATCATGGAAATTGTGATCTTAACACAAGCACATGTGATGGATACCAATTATTTTGCTTTTTTTTTCATAAAAAATCTGCACGACATAGGAGTTGTTATGAATGACTGGTAAGATCACTCTGAATGCTTTACATCATGTTTTTCAACTATGATTCATCCTTAATCACGGAGTAAGAATAGTTTATCTATCACAGAATCACAGAATGGATTGGGTTTGAAGGGACCACAATGGGTCATCTGGTCCCACCTCCCTGCTCAAGCAGGGTCATCCCAGAGCACATGGCGTAGGATTGTGTTCAGATGGTTCTGGGATATCTCCAGACATCCCATCACTCCACATCCTCTCTGGGCAGCCTGTGCAGTGCTTGGTCACTGCACAGAAAAGCAATTCTTCCTCATGTTCAGGTGGAACTTCCTGGGCATCAGCTCCTGCCCTTCCCTCTTGTCCCATCGCCAGGCCCCCCAAGCAGAGCCTGGTCCATTCTCTGCCCCCTCCCTGCAGACACTGACAGACATTGGGGAGATCCCCTCTCAGTGTCTCCTCTAGAGGCTGAACAGCCCCAGCTCCCTCAGCCTTTCTTCATAAGAGAGATGCTCCAGTCCCTTCAGCATCTCTGCAGTCTCTGTTGGACCTGCTCCAGGAGCTCCACGTCTCTCTTGTCCTGAGGAGCCCAGAATAGGACACAGCACTCCAAATTTGCCTCACCAGGGCTGAGCAGAGGGGCAGGATCACCTCCCTGACCTGCAGGCAATGCTCTTCCCAATGCCCCCAGGACACTGTTGGCCTTCTTGGCCCCCAGGGCCCACTGCTGACTGAGAGACAGCTGGTTGTCCACCAGGATCCCCAGAACCTTCTCCACAGAGCTGCTTTCCAGCAGGTCACTCCCAGCCCATACTGGTGCCAGGGGTTATTCCTCCCCAGATGCAGGACCCTGCATTTGCCCGTTGTATGCAGGAGAGGCAGATTAACCAGTCACCTCTAACCAAAGTTACTATTCAGACTGTGCTAATTGTCACTCATGGAAACTGCTATTTCTCTTCAAGACAGCAGAAGGATGCTTAATAATCTTAACAACTCCCTTTCAGAAGCATTAACTTATTAGAGTCTTTTCCAGAAAGCAATTATTTTAATCAATGATAAATCATGTAAGCTATCATCCCTTCACAATTGTCTTTAACAGCAATTAACTAGACAGTAGTTTCTAAAGACCCTAAGAACAGTGCTGCAGTAAAAAGGAGAGCACTTCCTGTTCAGTGTGACAATTACTGAGAAAACTCCATTTTCAGCTGTTCAGAAGCAGGAAAAAATATGCCTGTAAAGACATGTAGAAACAAAAGAGACACTATAAAAGTTAAAATGCTTTCATCACAATTCAGAAAACTGGGCAATAGATCCTTCTGCCCCTCTGTACTTACACACAACAATTAACAAGGTCCTGTTCTAAGCTGATTCGCTTACAAGTAATGATGTCACCTGAAGAGCAAACATTGGACTCACTCCTTCCTCTGTTAAGCAGCTTTATGTAGCCAAATAAATGAAGAACTTCAAGAAACAAAAAATTTAGCTTTATTAACAAGGGAAAACTGACAACCTCCGGAAGTTTTCACTCCACACCACTGACAGGTTATTAATGAAGATGTGGTTTTATTAAGCTGTTGTTTGTAAATTAAAGTATCATTTACATAACTTTTCTTGTATGATAAATTCGCAGGTTTTTGATAGAATGAATACTTGCAATTCTCTGAAACAAGATAGTACTTACCTTCCTCCTGCCCAGCAGCAGAAGACATCAGCTCACAGTTGTTCACAGCAGGTTTTCCATGTCACAGTCACATACCAACATGTTTGCTCATAAACGTTACACTGCAAATATTCAAATGTAAAAACTAACTAAAACTTCCTCCCTCACAGCACTACCAGACTGTGTATAATAGATTCT
Organism: Cephalopterus ornatus; assembly: GCA_013396775.1. Classification (NCBI taxonomy): domain Eukaryota; kingdom Metazoa; phylum Chordata; class Aves; order Passeriformes; family Cotingidae; genus Cephalopterus; species Cephalopterus ornatus. Next base: position 790,768 of record VZRE01002955.1, read on the forward strand.
TTCAAAGAGAACAAGACCGCCATCTGGAGGGCAAGAAAAATAAACTGTCTAGATCACAAGGGAACACGGAATAACCAATTCACTCACTGAAAGCCAGAAAAGGTGTGATGGATTCACGTTACTGTTACGCACTAGGGAGTTCCACTTTACTTGGTACTTCAACATAAGTCAGTTAATCAATGACCCTGAACCCCAAAGGTGACAGTTTTTTCCTCTTAGGATGATAACTTATACAGAAAGTATGTATTTTTAACTTACACAGAAAGTACATATTTTTAAACAGTAAAATGATTTTCACTATATGGCATAGAAGTCTAAATAATTAAAACCACTGATCCATAATTAGGGATAGGGAGGTCAGTTCTGTCTAGTTTCTTACCTGCAGTACTGTAGTCATCATTTCCTTCTCCTGTACCGATTGACTCTAGTACAGAACAAAACATGGCACAAAATGGCAGCTGAAGTAGCAGTGAGCTTCCTTAGGACAGCATTGTAAAACAGCATTTATGGCCATAATGCCCATAGTAGTTCATAATTGGTTAAATTGTAAACCTTCACAGGAAGACACAGAAGTGGGATTTCCAAGTTGAGCATCTTTGCAAGTAGCTATTTCTTGGTACATCAGAAAATTGGATAAGTATGGGGATTATAGCCCAGTGGGAAAGGATTCTAGATAATTCTTACTGTTTACTCAGATCAATACCTGGCAGTGAGAAAGCTAAATACAGCTCTAATGGTTTGGCTGTTTCGGAAGAGATGTTATGGATTAAGAAAAATGTGCAGAAGAACCAAATTATCTCTTCAGAATTATCAGAACAAAGTACAGAGAAAAATCTTTCTAGAGTTTTGATTCCGACTGGGGAGCGGGAAGATTGTGGGGTACAACAACTAATTAATCAGTAATGCTTTTCTCTCTATCTGGACAAACTTCCTTTCTGTTAGATTCATTTTTTACCCTGTCAGAGACCTAAACATTCTCAATGTACCAAGCCCACTGAGACGCTGTAGACGTCTCTTAAGCCTATTACATGTACCTGGAATTTTTTCTTCATTGTACAGGGACAAATGCATACCAAATTTTCTCATCTCTCTTACCACTTCCATAATATGGAGTAAAGGTCTTGAGTTGTCACATAGGAAGTGTGTGTGGGGGTGTGTGGTTGGCATGTGAAGGAATATTTAATTCTACTGTATACTGATTTAGGAAAAAGTCTGCAAAAGAGTATTCACACTGAGGTAACTCATCCCCTGCATTAGCCTGAGATATTTCACACCATCCCTCAGCAACTCCAGCAAGAAATGGTCTTTGAATTAAATTCAAAAGAGTTCTTCAGAGGATTCTGTACACTGGTCTTTTAATTATGACCTCTTCCCTAGTTTTGCAATGGTTTCAACTGGCTTTTCAATCACTGGTGTAGCTATAAAAATCGAAACAATTCCTCCTAATCCCACTGTGATGAAAACTTTAACTTTTATTATTAATTTTTATTGGGTAGAAATTAAACTCCCTCAGGAACCATAAAAAGTAGGTTTTTGATCTACCAGCTAAAGGAAGGTTGCTACAGTCATTCCTTCAGCAGACTGTCTGATAAAGGGTATCTTTGTTTGTACTTGAGTGACAAGAGAAAGATAGATATTGCCCATTAGTGTTTTCTAAAAAATAAATTCTTTTCTTTTAGATAGGACTATCTTAGGGGCTCTTCTGTTGTTTTGGTGTTGCTTTGTTTCCCCCCTGTAATCTCTTACCAGTCTTTGAACAGTATTTAAAAAATAGTGTATCATGAACCAAAATGACAAGCTCAGACCAAGACACTCTCTTAATCATTTAACATTTAGATCATCCTCCACAAAGGTAACACATCTGCTCATCACCGTGTAGCTCCAAATTGTAATACAACCTCTGCTCTACACAGTGTCATTTCACAATAAAAACTATCGTGAAAATCAAAGCCAGAAGCAAGATGTGGACAGATTGCAATAGCTTCTCTTTTATTTGCCCCTAAGTGACGCAAAACGAGGGAATTAACATCAAAGTAGCTTACATCCAATGTAAGTTATATTGCTTCACTTCTCAGCAGGTTTTTAAACTCAACTTTTAGATGATGGAATATTGATCTATTAGTCTGTGAAACAATGAAATTTGACTTTCTTAAAAGCAGATCTTAAGCTATTTCTGTTTCAGTGACCCTTCTTTTCATCATGAATATATTACATCATATAAATTCTTTAATTAATATTTCACCCAAACACAACCATCTGGAAGACGAATCACAGAAACAAAGCAGTAGCTGCTTATTCCCAGAAAAATTATAGCTTTGAAAACAAATATCAGAGCAGATTGAAAAGGAAGAAGATATCCAAAATGAAAAGTAGAAACTTCAGCTTCTATTCAGAATTACAAAAATGCTCGTATTTAAAAAAACTCTTATACTCAAAAAGCAATCTACTTCCTCACTAAAACTGAAAGAATTTATAAATCATACCAAGACTACGCAATCTTCTCTGTCATATGGTTTTCCCTCCTAGCTTTATAAGGTCCACATTTTTGTAATGGTGCCGTTAATAAAGCTGTGCACAGACACCCACTCAGCTGCTCCTCATATGCTCTAGACCTGTCAACCATTTCATAGCCCTCCTTTTGGATGCTTTCTAATAGTACTCAAGGTGAGGCCACCCCAGGTCAGAGAAGAGCAGGACAATCCCCTCCCTGACCCAGCCTGTGATGCTGGGCCTGATGCCCCCTAGGACACGGCTGGCCCTCCTGGCTGCCAGGGCACTGCTGACTCAGGGCCAACTGCCCACTGACCAGGACCCCGAGGGCCCTTTCCCAGCACTGCTTTCCAGCATCTCATTTCCCAGACTGTACAGACATCCAGGGTTACCTGTTCTAGGTGCAGAATCCAAACTTGCCTTTGTTAAATTTCAGGGTTGGTGATTGCACTAGTCTTTAACTCATCAAGGTCTTGCTGCAGGGCCTCTGCCTTTGAGGGAGTCAACAACAGCTCCTCCCAACTTAGTATCATCGATGAGCTTAATTAGTATCCCTTCAAGTCCTGCACACAACTTATTTATACAGACAATGTAAGAGAATTTTACCAAATGTAAGTTGACTCAAAACACACTCTAGCACTCAGAAAAGGTGCCTGTAGAACTTTTTAAAGGATATGTTTCTACCCATTTCCACAGCTGTCAGGGGAGAAATTAGTGCTGGGAAGGCAAAGCATAGCAGGAAAACGAAAGGTGGGGAGAAGATGGCCATATGCACAGCAACAAGAGTCAATGGAAATGTAATGCAAGAAAAAAAATGGAATGCTTTATTTGAGATACAGCAACAGCACTTTGAGAAAACAGAAAAGTTTTAAGAAGGCTCATTGCTGCTTTGTTCTAAAAGTTAACTCAGACTCCAAGGAAAAACAACAAGCACCTCTGACTGTCCAACTGTGCAGCAATAAGGGGGCTGGCAGGGGAGGGGGAGAGTTTCTTCAGAGCAAGACCTACTTGAGGCTGAAAGTGAAGAAGATGGCTTTGTGAAAGGAAGCGTTTTAAAAAGTCCTCTGGCAGACACGTTACCAGAGCGCCGTCTACTGCGAGTGGGTGCTCAAAGCTAAAACCCGCTATTCCGCACCAAAAGGGAACACAAAACCTTTGCTACACGAGAAAAGCTCACGCACACACAGGAGCGGGGCCGTGCCCGCTCCGAGCGACCGGCAGCTCCTAAAACCCGTCATATCGCGCACTGCCCGCGCCAGGTGGCGCATTCCTGGCCTCCGGCACCTCGGGCCGCGCCGGGACAAGCGTTTTCCCCTCAGATGAGTGACGGCCCAAGAGTCACTCGCCCACAGCCTGCCCGGAGTCCGCCCGTGTCCCGTCACAGCCCCAAGCTGCCAGGGGAGACAGGGAGCGAAAGACTTAAGTAATGAGGGACTTCTGGGGAGGTCTGAGGGAAAGAGAGGAAAGACTACGCTGTCTTCCAGCCAAACGATGGGAGGATTGAACCTTTCAGGACCTCAGAGACACGCCATCTTTAACTACTCTGCCCTTCTCCCCAGGCTTGGCCTTCCCCTCCATCCCTCTCCTGTGCTGCAGCTGGCGGGATTCCCAACGGGAAACTCAGCAACCCTCGGTGGCAGACAACACAGCGTTGAAAGGTACCTTGCAAAGGATTGCTTTATTCTTCAACAGAATGAAATTTTCATTCCCTCTCCCAGCAGGGAGACTACCCTTTTCCCTATGTCCTCCCCTGTCCGCACCATTTTTCTCCTTAGAACCACACGTCCTCAGTTGTTTGCAAAAACACTGCAGAGCATCTGTACCACTACAGGTTTAGAGGAGAAAAAAGGGAAAAATAGTAAGGCAGAAAGGTGAAGCAGTAGTTGATGGTTTTCTTCACAGTTTCAGTTCTTGTATTGGAGAGACTGTGATATTGCCTTCCCTTACCTCTAACAGGACCTCTCCCTGCAGCAGGTCAGCATAGGAAAGTGAGACAGATCCCTGCACAAGGGAGAAAATAAAACCTAATTCCTATACTTCCTCCTCCGTGGCACCATAAAGATTTCAGCAGAAACCAAAAACGGCCTCACTAAAGCAGCAACAGGTTAGTAACCCTCTACTTATATAGCAGTATCTGACTTAATTCGGAAGACAAGATCCAGTAAACTAAAGAAACACTGTGCTCCTTACTAGAAACAAATTTAACTTTTAGAGCTAATATTGTGAAGGTAATAGTGAAAATGACAGTATTTGGTTTTGACCTTCTACCATTAACCTTTAGTAGATGCAACGATTTCAGAGGAAGGTAATGCTGACAAAAAAACCTCAACCCAAAACAAAAAAAACCCTGCAACAAATTGAAACACAGGAAGCCACCACAACATGCATAGCAGGAGGCAGAATTTCAGAACACAATCTAAAGCTCACCATTAATGAAAAGAACAGGACAAGTCACATGCTCATTTATATGCCTTTATAGTCTAGTCATCTTCTGAAAATTGAGTATTTATTTTGGATTCAGCTTTAATTGAGATGAAAGTTAAGCTTGACTAAAATTTTTAAAGAGTCACATGGGAATGTGGTATTTAACTTTTTTAAAATATACCATAAAGATAACATGGCTTTTAAAAATTTGCTTTAGCATATAGGCATTTATAGACTTTTGTCTATAAAGACAAGCAGAAACAACAGTGTTACAGTTTGCCTTTTTCTTTCATTTTATTAGCACAAAATCCTGTAGTGCGTGAAAACAAAGAGAACGTACACATGTACTTAGAACCTGGAAAACTCACTGCACAAATGGGAATTACTTCATTCTTCCTGTGATCTTGCCAATTACTTCTCACCTTCAGTATTAGAACACTGTGACAGTGCTTGCAAACTACAAAACCCAATCTTACAAGCCTGCAGCACTTCCTTAAAAAAAACAACTCTGCAGTTCCATTACCAAAAAGGGGCTCAGCCTAGGTTTAAGAGAACTGACCTAGAGCACTTGAATTCCAAAGTCTCCTGCTGTTAAAAAAAAACATTTATTCAGTATGTGCATATACCCTAATGTTAACGCATATATATTCATTTTTACATAGTTCAGGTAAAGTTCTTTCTATAAGCACAGAAGCATTCCCATCGTTACTTATGACCACATAAATACACCAGTTGCAGAGATTGCTTACAGTTAGTTCTTCTTGCACAAACTTTTACAGTGGCAGTTGTATAATCGGCCCAATGGCTTTGCAACACGTATACACACATAGGGACAGGTAAAAAGAGGCGAGATCTTTACGGGCCAGTGGCTGAGCTTACTGCATAGCAAGGCTGATGTATAGTTGTACATCTACTGTAATAATACCAATATCAATAAATTAAAGAATTCAGATATAGTGCCCATAGTATGAAAGTAAGCATTCACAAAATCAGAAAAAACACTGTTCTAGTCAGATTGACCAGTGACAAACAAGAAGGTGTTTGTCATAGTACAGAATCAACATGTTTTCAAAGTCCAGTATTATTAGTAGGTTATGGCAGACCGATACTTAATTGCCATCCATGGATAACACCCTCAGATATTTTCCTAGGAATTGTCTTGATTATCAGTCAGAATGGAAAGAGATCCACCATCAGGAGTCAGTAACTTTGTCATTTTTCTTTGCTTGGGAATAGCTGAAAGTGGTTGCTTTATTTCAACAGATGGCAGACATTTCAGTTCAGTTAGCCATGCAGTTGTTTCATGAATAGGATTAATCACACAGATTTATGACATTCATGTTTTTGCAAAAGAGAGCAGGTAGTTTATTTCTGATTTTAATACTTTCCTTCCATCAGAGGGGACATACCAAGAAGTGTGGTCTGAAAGAGAAGTATCATGATCTCTTAAAATGAAGCCCCAGGTCAGTTCTCTAAACAAACACATGATCACTAGAACAGAGCTCTACCTTGCATCCACTTAACAAACACAGAATTCACAAGAGTATTATGAGCACACCAGCAAGAGCTACTTAATGGAATGATTTGTGAGACCAGCCTCAGCAAGCAAAGAGCCTGAGTTTCACAAGCCTTAATAATGCTAATATTTTTTTTTGCATGACAAAAGGGTAAACTTAAGCAAAAGTGGATATTCTACAGATTAATTTAAAATAATAATAATTAAAAAAGTTGAGCAAGTGACTATTCAGTGTTTCACACAAAACTCAACTCAATTGTTTTTAAGTTTTGACCAGGCAATCAGTCAGAGACAGACTGTTAAAATAGGATTCCAAACCGAAAAACTACTGCATTTGCAATACAGCTGGTTTTAACCAGCATTTCTAACTCCACTGGCCTCAAAGTATTTTTACAGTAGTTTCAGTTGTCCAACATCAGTTACAAGCTGCTGTTCCACAGTTAGGACCGCTCTTCTCCTCTGAAACATACTTCAGGCTTTCCGACTACTCTTCTCTTGTTCCACAAAACTTTGGAGTGAAGAGCTGACAAGTCTATCCAAGGTCATTAGCTTTCCTCTAAACTGCATTCCTAGGTGTGCCATTGTGAGTCACTGCTTTCATATTTGAGGTGCTTGATTGATGGTTGCAGATTCTATGGGAGGCAACACCTACTTCGAAGACTTCATGAATGGCTTTGCGGAAGCAATGAAAATTGTAGTCTATCAAGCCTATGAAGAAGGAGGGGGAAGGGAGAGGAAAAACTGTGTTCAGCTTGGCATATTTACATAAACAGAGCTTCAAAATCAATATAAAATGTTACATTTAACCAATAGGTATTTTCCTACTTATTTTAGTTTTAACTTGGGCTCAGAAGATTTAACGAAGTTTTACAGATGCTAGTCATTATTTGGACTGTCATTATTTGGATGCTAGTCATTATTTGGACTGAAAAAAAGGTACGAATTTCAAATGCAGTGTGTATACTCATGATTAAAGAGTGGGTAAGAGGACCATTACTCCATTCTACTGATTCCATTAGAGCAAATGGTAGTGACAGAGCTCATATTAGCTACACAAGTAATTTCATCAGGAAGACAGCTATTAAAGTGATGATTCACAAAATTAAAAGTAAGACCTCACTATTCCTATCTCTAAGAAAGAAGAAAATTCCTCCCCAAAGAAATTACATGAATTTAGTTACATGAAAATCAAGGTGACTTGTAAAGTCATACTAATATTTTGTAGTTGATAAAAAACATTAGACAAAAGCCTGTCAATGGTGGGGAAGTCCTTACCTTTGCGCTCAAAACTCTCTTCTCTAAGAATGCAAACTAATGCCAAAAATTTTGTTACTTCCTTTAAGTACAGGACTGTTGTGTTATTGAGCTTGATAATTGCCATTGACTCTTTATCATAAGCACTTCCAGTGCCATCTTCTTTTAACCTGAAAAAAGAATGAGTTAACCCAAGGCATAATCTAATAGGCATGCATATGTAACTTCAAGACAAATACCTGTTAAATGCAGTTAGAAGAATATTACTCATACTGAACGTTGAACAAGTGGAGAACCTGCAATGCAGGTCTTAATACTACCGTTGAGTAAGACCATTATCACACCTTAAGTTTCTCAGGAAAGCTAGACCTAAACAGAGTAGAGGCCTTCATTAGATACTGTCTGTCTTAGATGAGCAGTTAAGAGCAAGCTATCCGCATGCATTCTTTTGATGTCAGTGGAGTGGCATCTCAGCGAAATTAATTTTGGTAAATTAATACAAAGGCTTCCTTAGTGAGGCTGGGTTGGTGGGTGCAACAGGGATCAGGACACTTTTTGGTCTTAAGCTGAACCAGTCTGCATCTACAAGACAAGATTAGCATGCTGCTTTCTATCTGCAAGTTATTAGTGTTAGTTAAATTACTATAGAAGTAAATGATGTATTGCAAACTACTTCTATGCACTCCTGAAAAAAAAGCCCCAAAACAGCTACACAACCCTGGATCGACCCATCAGGAGACAGACCATTAAATGTCGTGGTATTTCTTGGCAGCACTGTATTTTCCAAGCTAAAACCACAGTTCTAAGAGAAGTTACCGCTTCTCCAGAACCACTTCAAAAATCCATTGTGAAGTATAATTGTGCTGTAAATTGTGATACATAAGCACTATGTGCATCCCTCATTGATAGTCACATATGCTATTCTGTTCAGATAGCAACAAGTCTCAAAGCAGTATCACTGCAAGTTACACTTACGAGCCATGGCATGTTATTGACCGCAGTTGTTTGCAGGTATTAACATATTTGCACCCACCATGCCAAACAAGATACAGCACTATTTATATTTTACATGAAACACAACTTTAACAAATGTCAGCCAGCTGTCTAGGGCCATGAGTACTAGGAAACAAACTGACTAGAAATGCTCGATTCAGCTGCCAAATCATTTGGCTTTATTCTAACTACTTACAGAACCAATGTGCTTTAAAGACCAATCAATACCATCTTGCTGCATGACAAAGCCAGCACTACTTGCACAGTTTGCAACCTATTCTACAAATTTGAGGACTTTTTTTTTTTTCCTAAGAGTATTCATCACTTACCCATATATACAGGAAACATCTATCACTACATCAATCATGTCACAGCACAACTCATATGACTGCATGTCCACAGGGGAACTGTCTGTTGCAATGTAGATTTTGCTGACTACATCGAAGAGAAAAGCTTTTTCAATGCCTGAATTCTTCAGAAAGAGAAAGAATTTGGATGAATTTTTAAAATCTCAAGTAGAATTCATAACTTTCACATTCTTAATAGCAGAAAATGGTTAAAACATAAGGAATTTTAGAGACTTAAGACAGATTGAAGATTGAGAGCATATAGTTTATCAATACAATACCCTTGTTCCCATAGTACATATGAACATTACATAGTTGACAAAAATAAAACTGGGGACTCTGTTGTAATTCTTTTTAATTTATTATTTACAGATCATAATTCAGGTTACATTTTACTATGCTTCCAGAACCCACATTCAGTAGTTTACCTCTTCTGCGATTCTGTTAATTCCAGAAGAGCCATACATTCACATTCACCTAATGGACTGGGATCACATATGAGATATTTCATAGTAGTATGCTGACACTTAGGTTTTACACTTGTAGTATCTTGGCAGTTCACTTTTTGTGTGAGGCAGTTGCCACATACTTTAATGTGCAGAGCAACTAAGTCAGCTTCTGAACTTAAAAATCCATGAAAAGTACCACATTACGGCAGTTATAGGTACAGAAAAGCACCAAGACATTTGTAACCGAGCACTTCAGCAAAGTGCATGTGCTCATACTAAGTTCAGAAGCCTTTTGTAGTTCACCAAGTTACCACATATACACTACTGGTAAAGCTTCTTTTCTATTTATGCACCCAGAATCATTCCTTCTCTCTTCTTTCTAGCTAGTCTCAATACCGAAGACAGTGTTCTGAGGACATCCAGACAATCCTTTTGGCATAGAGATCACACTCCATACCCTCATGGCACTGATCAAGGTGAGCATGCCCTTTATCCACTGGGCCAGTCCTCTACCAAACTTAGCAAACAAGCATTATATAGTAGCATGGGTCAACATATCTGAGCACAGAGCTCCTCTCAGTCATAACTGGTTTCTTCCATGTTGTCCACATGCCTGCAACAGACGTGATTTAAATGAACCAGTCTTGTCTCGAGGGAGATATTTTATTTGAATTAAAATATACAGCAGCAAATTTCTATGTCACAAATTCTATAAGAAATTCAAACACTGAAAGAATAAAGGCAAAAGTCTCACAGACCATATGAAATAGACAGTGTAGTTCAAGGCCAAGTTCATATTACCAAATATGTCTGTTGCTACATTAGACTAGTAAGTGCCTTAGCAAACTAATCAGTATATCCTGTAGGAAACTTCCCTAACAACCGTTATAACCAGTCAAACTACGCTTTGTCAACATTTAGAGAAACCCCCACAGAGCACGCACCAGTACAATTTAGCTGTGGTAGAGAGCTTCTAATGTAGACATCCAGGTCAGCAGAGTACACCCACATGAGTGCCACCCAAATCTCCCAAGGGCAGATCTAGCCAGTGTTCCTTGGCAGAAGTACTTGCTTTACCATTCCGCGTATTTCACTCAAAGTTCTGTTAGATTAACACTTACTGATATAAAGATATTAAGTAGGTTTTCCAGGGTTGGCAGTTGTGGAATGAGCTTCTGTACCACTTTACTGAAGGCTTCAAATATTGAATGGTCATAGATACTGGTCAAATAAAAGCTGAGATGAGGAGGGAGGGCAATAGAAGAAAAAAAAAGAAAAAGAAGATTCAAGAATATTTAAGAATTGCAATAGAAATGTTAAAGCTATGTTTTCTAATACTCAGGCCTGATCCCTTGGGTGGGATGCCTTTATCACAAATATGTCTGACCAATGCACAAAGAACCTAATTTCTGAGTGGCTCAAGTAACCATGAAACAGATTTCCCCCATCCCTTAAAGATGGGAGACCAAGGATAAAAATTTGAACATCCTTTCAAAACACACTTTGCCTACAGAATGCTTATTACAAAAGTACTAAAAAATGCTCAATTTGATTTCTTGAAGTCCAGTTCCTGGCCTTCCACTTTGTTCACACTAACATCAAGATATGGCTCCACAAGAAGCAAAACAGCAGTAAACCTAGAGAAAAGATGGCTCGTTTTAAAGGTGTCTGTAGAAGATACCTTATAAGTGAGTCAAATATCAAGTAACAGACTAAGCTTTTAAACCAATCATACTGAAAAGTCAGTGCTGCCCAGGACTAAAAGGCAGAGAGCTTCCCCCGCTCCTTTCCCTGCCCCTCCAGGCCACATGTACAAATTTGTCCTGTTAGGCTGAATGAGAAGGAGCTTGAATTATCGAGTTTATGAATAATCTGTTCATTGAAATCTGATACAGTAGCCTGCCTTATTTTAGTCAGCCTAACAGCTGAAGCTTGTCCATAAATTCAGTGGTATATTTTTTTAACAAGAGTTTGTTAATTAATAAGAAAGTAACCAGACCTTGCTCCAGTCAGTCCAGTATCCATCTAAAAGTCATTAATCTGTATGCATATCAGCAACAGCAGAATCACATATGCCAGAGTCTTTAACTCACCTAAGGTGAAGTTTTTCAAGCCCAGCATCCGTAAGATCATCATTAGCCCTCTGATGAATATCCCTCTGAGTTTCTATTTTATGGTCATCTGATAAACCATCAACTTTATGAATAAAAACTTCAAAGTTCATTTCCGGGTTGACCTTGTAGGCTTTTGAAACTGTAATGTGCAGTCTTGTTAAAGCTTCCATGTAGTCATCCTGTAAATCAGTTTTGGCAGGAATGAACGATAAAGCTTTCTCTCTGATAACTATTCCACTCTGCACAAGGACAAAATATTTCAGTAAAAGAACTTCAATTCTGTAACTAAACAGAAGTCTGGGAGGAGAGAGAGAATACCCTGAAGCATGAGAAATCCAAGCAGCTTAGATTCTGTTATGTCAATTAAGTTTAATTAGCTATGCAAGGCTCAGCTACACAAAACTAGACTTCAGAGCAAAAGGTGGGTTACATTTCAGCTCCAGCAATAGGCAAGCAGCGATCTCCAAGATGGTCCTAATAACCAGGTAATCTCTCATGGTGCAATTTCTAGGTTTATTAAAAACTGCCAGATACCCCGTAGTATCAGTACTAGAAACTGAGGTCAGAAGTGTGCTATTATTAAATGAACTCCACAGAAGAAGGAAGGGATAATTCCGTCCACCTAGCACAGCAGGTTCTCGCTATTATTGCAGGTAAGTTCAGAGTACCAGCCCCTTTCCCCTCTCTCCACCAGTAGCGTATGTTCCAGTCACTTCACAAAAATAAAACCACACACCAAAAGTCAGATCGCCAATGCATTCCTTCATACGTAGCAGATGTTTTACAAACTTATCTAAAAATATGAATTACTAGCTTCTCATTCAACTCCTCTCACACAAAAAGTAAAAATAAAACTTCCTTGTGATTCTTAGTGATTTGTATTTACCTGGGCATCAATAACATATATTAGAGCACCTGTTCCTCTGAAGATCATCTCATAATCAAATGTTGGATCAAAAAAGTCCATCTGTCCAGGAAAATCCCATATTTGGAAATTCACAAACGAACTGTTGGAAATATCATCTTTGTAGATTTTGTTGGTACTTTCCAAGAACAGTGTCTCATTGGGAGACATTTTGTGAAACACCACCTGTTAAAAAAACACAAATAATAGTCTAGACTTTACCTTATTAGAAAAAACGAGTGAAAGTTTTGTGACTTGAATCTTACAAATAGGTTTATCCCTTCTAAAGCATACAGCTTCCTTTTGGTAAATAGACAGCTTCCTGCATCAGCTAAGGAATGACCTACCCCTGACCCAAATCAAGCAACTGAATACAGTTAAACATTTTTTCAAGTCCAATGGCTAAAGACACAGACATCCCAGTTACTCTTTCTTCCTTGCAAGTCTAACACAGTATGTTCAAATTCTGTTATATTCTTATCTAGTATGAAGCAAACGTGTTAATTAAGCATCTGCAAGCTTCTAAGAACTTTTCCTTTCTAATCTTCGAAATTCCTAAAGGAAGCTTCACTTTTACTCTGGTGTCAAGTGTTATAACACAACATAATCAGATGGTTCCTAAACTACAATAGGTGTACAAAAATAACATCTCAGTTTTAGAAACCTGAATAGCTAGGTAGTGTGCCATCTATTAACAACTGAGTTCAGTTTGCTGACCCTCTCTTTTTAATTAGAGAATCACAGAATGGGTAAGGTTGGAAGGGAACACAGTGGAGTCATCTCATCCAACCTCCCTTTTCAAGCAGGGTCATCCCAGAGCACATTGCACAGGATTGTGTCCAGACGGTTCTCGAGTAATTCCAGTGAGGGAGACTCCAAAATCTCACTCAGCAGCCTGTTCCAGGGCTCAGTCAGCTGCACAGTAAAGAAGTTCTTCCTTCCTCATGGTCAGGTAGAACTTCTGTGAAACTTCCCTAAAGAAACTATGAAAGATTTCACACTATTTGGTAAACAGTTTAGCGGCAGGGTGAAAAACATACTCATTGCTAGAACTCAAAAAGCCCCACTGGGATTTTAGCCCTTCCCTGTACAAACAGAACTAGCATGTAACTCCACAGCAAAGCAGCCTGTAGCAAAAGTAGTCAGTGTCAACGGTGAATACTGTGCTAAAGCAACTCAACTATATAATATGAAAGTTATTCCAAACATAATGTGGGCAAACACTAGGACTGTAAAAGAAGGATATTTCCTATACAGCACTTGGTAATTCTGTTTTTATCAGATGTTTCATACAATTACAGAAGTCATCCATTAGAGACCTGGTGCAACAAACTGTCAAAAAAACCTGAAAGACAAACAACTCTATACCCAGTATAGTTAATGGATTGTTTAGTGAGGTTCAAAGTAATAGGTCAGCCTAGATTTTTAAGCTTAAAGGGAAGGTTTAGGAGGCCATGGTCTTAATGAGGTTTTAAACAGCAGAACATTCGTATGGAAAAGTAAGAATGGTTCTAGATACACAGTGGCTGTACCGCATTCTTTAGGATTTGCAGCCTAGTTTTAAAGCATTCTGAAATCAAAATTTCTTTTGGAACTCAGCATCTCCCACAGATGCGGGACAAAATTAATAAATTCAGTTTAAAGCTGGTTAAGTCTCTGGGAAGCAATGCCATCATTTCCATTTCCCCTTCTTCCCAAAGCAGCACATTTCATCAGATTAGCATTCCCCATCTGAACTCTTTCCAGGTTGCTATTACACAGGGACAGGACAGTAAGTCCAGGTATGCAAGTCTGTACAAAAATTTGTTTTATGAACCAAAGCAGTCATCACATTCCCAAAATCTATTACCCTCAATTTGCTATTGAGTATTCAGAGGTTATACCAATATGGAAAACCCAATTGTCCAAAGGACCATAATTTTTTCTTTTGCAAGAGGTGTCCTGTTAAAATTGCTCTCAGTGGAAGGCTGGAATGGTTTAATAATTCATGTTTTTCACAGAAATTTCTAGACAATCACAAAGCCAATACTTTCCCTGATACAGTGTTTATCTTGCATATTCCTGTTCTCTGGCAAGGTGATCAACAACGCAGACAGAAGGGTTGGGTCTGGTTATGGACATTTTTCAACCAGACAGATCTAAGAGCAGGAACACTGTTGATGATAAACTTCTTGATATTACAAGAATGTTTCAAATTATTGCCACAGCTAGTTTGCTCAGGCAGCATCACAATGAACTCCTAGGTATCAGAATCACAGCTTCTATATAATTCCTAAGCCAGATCAGTAACCAATGGGCAAAAGATAAATCCTATGTTCTCTTATTGCATACTCAGCATCACACTATTCCTTTCCTATACAGCTATTTGAATAGGTCCTCAGAGAACTGAGGCCTATCAACATTGGCCATAAGAAAAGTCCAAAAGCTACATCTATAAAGAGACTTGTAAAGTCTTAAAATCTATCTGCAATTTGGAGTTGCTGCTTCCCTCTACCTTTTCGGGGGGTTTTCAACAGTGGATAATACGGTAAGATCTCTAATGAGAGTCTACAACCAGTGCCATTCAAATGACTAAAAGACTTAGGAAAAGACTGTCAATGAAATCACTGC
This sequence comes from Cephalopterus ornatus, assembly GCA_013396775.1. Lineage (NCBI taxonomy): Eukaryota > Metazoa > Chordata > Aves > Passeriformes > Cotingidae > Cephalopterus > Cephalopterus ornatus. Next base: position 805,869 of record VZRE01002955.1, read on the forward strand.
ATTTGCACATACAGTAGGATCATTCAACCTAAATAATGGGGAATAATTGGCAAGACTAAAAAGCAATGACAGCCTGGTCTGCCACTGTATTTCAGAATTTCTCACTAACAGATACAGTCTGAAGTCAGTTTAGAACTCATTGGTTTACTGCAGTGTATGGATTACCAAGCAGCCTGCATAAGATAGCAAAAAGCAGATTCATACCTGCTATACTGCAATGTCCAAAAAAAAGCTTCCCTCCACAACACCTTTACAGAAATCTCTATAGGTTTTCACACTTGCATTTGAAGCAAGTTTGAGCCCCCTAAGCCTAGAGCTTGAGAACCACGCATTTCACTAGTAACATCTTCCCATAAAAATGCCACTGTGAAAACTTCTCAGTTAGGACCACGAACATAAAATCCGCAGTGAGGAAAAAGGATCATTCTTAGCACTACACTTCTATTGAGCTACGTAGCAAATGAAAATAGCCAGTTTTGTCTTAATTTTATTAGGAAACGCTAGTGACTTCACAAAGCTACCAACAAACCTCAGGCACTGAAACTCCTCCTAAGGCATTTCCTCCTTGACTCTCGTTTGCTTGGCCTAGCGTACTAAAGTGAACCAGAGTCAGTCCTGCTCATACAAGGCAGAAGTCTCCTTCAAAGCATCAAAAGGCATAACAAAGCTCAGGTCTTCCAAGTGGAAGCACGCTAAACACCGCACACCTGTACCGCTCACGGTGCTTTCATAGCTATAAGAAAACACCTCAGGATAAACTTTCGTTTCAACTTCGCCACGTGGGCCCACAATAAAAAGCAGTACAGAAAATGAGAGACACAACTCGGCGCCGGGCGGGGAAGCAGGGAGCCGCCGGCGGCCCCTCACCTTCTGGATGGAGGATTTCCCGCTGCGCCGCAGCCCCATAAGTAGGATCCGCGGCTTGGAGTCCGCCCCGCCCGCGCCGCTGCCGGGTCCACCCGCGCCGCCGCCGGGCCCGCCGGGCCCCGGGCCTCCCTCCAGCTCCGCCTCCTCCTCCCCCCCCCCGTAGCCGAAGTCCTTGGGGAACGAGGCCGCAGCCCCGAAGCTGCCCCCCACCAACGCCGGTTCCTCAGCCGCGCCCGGCGCGCCCGCCCCGCCAAACTGCAGCGCCATGTCCGCCCCGAGCCCGCTGCCCGCCAGCGCCCGGCCCGGAGCTTCCTCCCGCTGGCCCGGCCCAGCCCGACACGGCCCAGCCCGGCACGGATTGGCCGCTGTCAAAGCCCCGCGCCGCCGATTGGCCCGGGAGAGGCGGCGAGGTGGG